>OW240915.1:314740874-315126202 GCA_933207985.1 Pelobates cultripes
AGTGGCGGTCCTATGTAAATGTAGTCTTACATTGGCAGGTCCTATGTAAATGTAGTCTTCCAGCGGCAGTCCTATGTAAATGTAGTCTTACAGCGGCAGTCCTATGTAAATGTATTCTTACAGTGGCAGGTCCTATGTAAATGTAGTCTTACAGCGGCAGTCCTATGTAAATGTATTCTTACAGTGGCGGTCCTATGTAAATGTAGGTCTTACAGAGGCAGGTCCAATGTAAATGTAGTCTTATAGCGGCAGGTCCTATGTAAATGTAGTCTTAGAGTGGCAGTCCTATGTAAATGTAGTCTTACAGTGGCGGTCCTATGTAAATGTAGTCTTACAGTGGCGGTCCTATGTAAATGTAGTCTTACAGCGGCAGGTCCTATGTAAATGTATTCTTACAGTGGCAGGTCCTATGTAAATGTAGTCTTGCAGCGGCAGTCCTATGTAAATGTATTCTTACAGCGGCAGTCCTATGTAAATGTAGTCTTACAGCGGCAGGTCCTATGTAAATGTAGTCTTATAGCGGCAGGTCCTATGTAAATGTATTCTTACAGTGGCAGGTCCTATGTAAATGTAGTCTTACAGTGGCAGGTCCTATGTAAATGTAGTCTTACAGTGGCAGGTCCTATGTAAATGTAATCTTACAGTGGAAGGTCCTATGTAAATGTAGTCTTACAGCGGCAGTCCTATGTAAATGTATTCTTACAGTGGCGGTCCTATGTAAATGTAGTCTTACAGTGGCAGGTCCTATGTAAATGTAGTCTTACAGTGGCAGATCATATGTAAATGTATTCTTACAGCGGCAGTCCTATGTAAATGTTTTCTTACAATGGCAGGTCCTATGTAAATGTAGTCTTACAGCGGCAGTCCTATGTAAATGTATTCTTACAGTGGCGGTCCTATGTAAATGTAGGTCTTACAGTGGCAGGTCCTATGTAAATGTTGTCTTATAGCGGCAGGTCCTATGTAAATGTAGTCTTACAGCGGCAGTCCTATGTAAATGTAGGTCTTACAGTGGCAGGTCCTATGTAAATGTATTCTTACAGCGGCAGTCCTATGTAAATGTAGTCTTACAGCGGCAGGTCCTATGTAAATGTAGTCTTACAGTGGCAGGTCCTATGTAAATGTAGTCTTACAGTGGCAGGTTCTATGTAAATGTATTCTTACAGTGGCGGTCCTATGTAAATGTAGTCTTACAGTGGCAGGTCCTATGTAAATGTAGTCTTACAGTGGCAGGTCATATGTAAATGTATTCTTACAGCGGCAGTCCTATGTAAATGTTTTCTTACAGCGGCAGGTCCTATGTAAATGTAGTCTTACAGCGGCAGTCCTATGTAAATGTATTCTTACAGTGGCGGTCCTATGTAAATGTAGGTCTTACAGTGGCAGGTCCTATGTAAATGTTGTCTTATAGCGGCAGGTCCTATGTAAATGTAGTCTTACAGCGGCAGTCCTATGTAAATGTAGGTCTTACAGTGGCAGGTCCTATGTAAATGTATTCTTACAGTGGCAGGTCCTATGTAAATGTATTCTTACAGCGGCAGTCCTATGTAAATGTATTCTTACAGTGGCAGGTCCTATGTAAATGTAGTCTTACAGCGGCAGTCCTATGTAAATGTATTCTTACAGTGGCAGGTCCTATGTAAATGTAGTCTTATAGCGGCAGGTCCTATGTAAATGTATTCTTACAGTGGCAGGTCCTATGTAAATGTAGTCTTACAGTGGAAGGTCCTATGTAAATGTAGTCTTACAGCGGCAGTCCTATGTAAATGTATTCTTACAGTGGCGGTCCTATGTAAATGTAGTCTTACAGTGGCAGGTCCTATGTAAATGTAGTCTTACAGTGGCAGGTCATATGTAAATGTATTCTTACAGCGGCAGGTCCTATGTAAATGTATTCTTACAGTGGAAGGTCCTATGTAAATGTAGTCTTACAGCGGCAGTCCTATGTAAATGTATTCTTACAGTGGTGGTCCTATGTAAATGTAGTCTTACAGTGGCAGGTCCTATGTAAATGTATTCTTACAGCGGCAGGTCCTATGTAAATGTAGTCTTATAGCGGCAGGTCCTATGTAAATGTAGTCTTACAGTGGCAGGTCCTATGTAAATGTAGTCTTACAGTGGAAGGTCCTATGTAAATGTAGTCTTACAGCGGCAGTCCTATGTAAATGTATTCTTACAGTGGCGGTCCTATGTAAATGTAGTCTTACAGTGGCAGGTCCTATGTAAATGTAGTCTTACAGTGGCAGGTCATATGTAAATGTATTCTTACAGCGGCAGTCCTATGTAAATGTAGTCTTACAGTGGCAGGTCATATGTAAATGTATTCTTACAGCGGCAGTCCTATGTAAATGTTTTCTTACAGTGGCGGTCCTATGTAAATGTAGTCTTACAGCGGCAGTCCTATGTAAATGTATTCTTACAGTGGCGGTCCTATGTAAATGTAGTCTTACATTGGCAGGTCCTATGTAAATGTAGTCTTCCAGCGGCAGTCCTATGTAAATGTAGTCTTACAGCGGCAGTCCTATGTAAATGTATTCTTACAGTGGCAGGTCCTATGTAAATGTAGTCTTACAGCGGCAGTCCTATGTAAATGTATTCTTACAGTGGCGGTCCTATGTAAATGTAGGTCTTACAGTGGCAGGTCCTATGTAAATGTTGTCTTACAGCGGCAGTCCTATATAAATGTAGTCTTACAGCGGCATTGTCCTATGTAAATGTAGGTCTTACAGAGGCAGGTCCAATGTAAATGTAGTCTTATAGCGGCAGGTCCTATGTAAATGTAGTCTTAGAGTGGCAGTCCTATGTAAATGTAGTCTTACAGTGGCAGTCCTATGTAAATGTAGTCTTACAGTGGCAGGTCCTATGTAAATGTATTCTTACAGTGGCAGTCCTATGTAAATGTAGTCTTACAGCGGCAGTCCTATGTAAATGTATTCTTACAGTGGCAGTCCTATGTAAATGTAGTCTTACAGCGGCAGGTCCTATGTAAATGTAGTCTTACAGCGGCAGTCCTATGTAAATGTATTCTTACAGCGGCAGTCCTATGTAAATGTAGTCTTACAGCGGCAGGTCCAATGTAAATGTAGTCTTACAGCGGCAGTCCTATGTAAATGTATTCTTACAGCGGCAGTCCTATGTAAATGTATTCTTACAGCGGCAGTCCTATGTAAATGTAGTCTTACAGCGGCAGGTCCAATGTAAATGTAGTCTTACAGTGGCAGGTCCTATGTAAATGTAGTCTTACAGTGGCAGGTCCTATGTAAATGTAGTCTTACAGTGGCAGGTCCTATGTAAATGTAGTCTTACAGCGGCAGGTCCTATGTAAATGTAGTCTTACAGTGGCAGGTCCCATGTAAATGTAGGTCTTACAGCGGCAGTCCTATGTAAATGTATTCTTACAGCGGCAGTCCTATGTAAATGTATTCTTACAGCGGCAGGTCCAATGTAAATGTAGTCTTACAGTGGCAGGTCCTATGTAAATGTAGTCTTACAGTGGCAGGTCCTATGTAAATGTAGTCTTACAGCGGCAGGTCCTATGTAAATGTAGTCTTACAGTGGCAGGTCCCATGTAAATGTAGGTCTTACAGCGGCAGTCCTATGTAAATGTATTCTTACAGCGGCAGGTCCTATGTAAATGTATTCTTACAGTGGCAGTCCTATGTAAATGTAGTCTTACAGCGGCAGTCCTATGTAAATGTATTCTTACAGTGGCGGTCCTATGTAAATGTAGGTCTTACAGTGGCAGGTCCTATGTAAATGTTGTCTTATAGCGGCAGGTCCTATGTAAATGTAGTCTTACAGCGGCAGGTCCTATGTAAATGTAGTCTTATAGCGGCAGGTCCTATGTAAATGTATTCTTACAGTGGCAGGTCCTATGTAAATGTAGTCTTACAGTGGCAGGTCCTATGTAAATGTAGTCTTACAGTGGCAGGTCCTATGTAAATGTAATCTTACAGTGGAAGGTCCTATGTAAATGTAGTCTTACAGCGGCAGTCCTATGTAAATGTATTCTTACAGTGGCGGTCCTATGTAAATGTAGTCTTACAGTGGCAGGTCCTATGTAAATGTAGTCTTACAGTGGCAGATCATATGTAAATGTATTCTTACAGCGGCAGTCCTATGTAAATGTTTTCTTACAATGGCAGGTCCTATGTAAATGTAGTCTTACAGCGGCAGTCCTATGTAAATGTATTCTTACAGTGGCGGTCCTATGTAAATGTAGGTCTTACAGTGGCAGGTCCTATGTAAAATGTTGTCTTATAAGCGGCCAGGTCCTATGTAAATGTAGTCTTGTGGCAGTCCTATGTAAATGTAGGTCTTTACAGTGGCAGGTCCTATGTAAATGTATTCTTACAGCGGCAGTCTATGTAAATGTAGTCTTGTGGCAGGTCCTATGTAAATGTAGTCTTACAGCGGCAGTCCTATGTAAATGTATTCTTACAGTGGCGGTCCTATGTAAATGTAGTCTTACAGTGGCAGGTCCTATGTAAATGTAGTCTTACAGCGGCAGTCCTATGTAAATGTATTCTTACAGCGGCAGTCCTATGTAAATGTATTCTTACAATGGCAGGTCCTATGTAAATGTAGTCTTACAGCGGCAGGTCCTATGTAAATGTATTCTTACAGTGGCAGGTCCTATGTAAATGTAGTCTTACAGTGGCAGGTCCTATGTAAATGTAGTCTTACAGTGGCAGGTCCTATGTAAATGTAGTCTTACAGTGGCAGGTCCTATGTAAATGTAGTCTTACAGTGGCAGGTCCTATGTAAATGTAGTCTTACAGCGGCAGTCCTATGTAAATGTATTCTCCTATGTAAATGTATTCTTACAGTGGCGGTCCTATGTAAATGTAGTCTTACAGTGGCAGGTCCTATGTAAATGTAGTCTTACAGTGGCAGGTCATATGTAAATGTATTCTTACAGCGGCAGTCCTATGTAAATGTTTTCTTACTATGGCAGGTCCTATGTAAATGTAGTCTTACAGCGGCAGTCCTATGTAAATGTATTCTTACAGTGGCGGTCCTATGTAAATGTAGGTCTTACAGTGGCAGGTCCTATGTAAATGTTGTCTTATAGCGGCAGGTCCTATGTAAATGTAGTCTTACAGCGGCAGTCCTATGTAAATGTAGGTCTTACAGTGGCAGGTCCTATGTAAATGTATTCTTACAGTGGCAGGTCCTATGTAAATGTATTCTTACAGCGGCAGTCCTATGTAAATGTATTCTTACAGTGGCAGGTCCTATGTAAATGTAGTCTTACAGCGGCAGTCCTATGTAAATGTATTCTTACAGTGGCAGGTCCTATGTAAATGTAGTCTTATAGCGGCAGGTCCTATGTAAATGTATTCTTACAGTGGCAGGTCCTATGTAAATGTAGTCTTACAGTGGTAGGTCCTATGTAAATGTAGTCTTACAGTGGAAGGTCCTATGTAAATGTAGTCTTACAGCGGCAGTCCTATGTAAATGTATTCTTACAGTGGCGGTCCTATGTAAATGTAGTCTTACAGTGGCAGGTCCTATGTAAATGTAGTCTTACAGTGGCAGGTCATATGTAAATGTATTCTTACAGCGGCAGGTCCTATGTAAATGTAGTCTTACAGTGGAAGGTCCTATGTAAATGTAGTCTTACAGCGGCAGTCCTATGTAAATGTATTCTTACAGTGGCGGTCCTATGTAAATGTAGTCTTACAGTGGCAGGTCCTATGTAAATGTATTCTTACAGTGGCAGGTCCTATGTAAATGTATTCTTACAGCGGCAGTCCTATGTAAATGTATTCTTACAGTGGCAGGTCCTATGTAAATGTAGTCTTACAGCGGCAGTCCTATGTAAATGTATTCTTACAGTGGCAGGTCCTATGTAAATGTAGTCTTATAGCGGCAGGTCCTATGTAAATGTATTCTTACAGTGGCAGGTCCTATGTAAATGTAGTCTTACAGTGGCAGGTCCTATGTAAATGTAGTCTTACAGTGGAAGGTCCTATGTAAATGTAGTCTTACAGCGGCAGTCCTATGTAAATGTATTCTTACAGTGGCGGTCCTATGTAAATGTAGTCTTACAGTGGCAGGTCCTATGTAAATGTAGTCTTACAGTGGCAGGTCATATGTAAATGTATTCTTACAGCGGCAGTCCTATGTAAATGTAGTCTTACAGTGGCAGGTCCTATGTAAATGTTGTCTTACAGCGGCAGTCCTATATAAATGTAGTCTTACAGCGGCATTGTCCTATGTAAATGTAGGTCTTACAGAGGCAGGTCCAATGTAAATGTAGTCTTATAGCGGCAGGTCCTATGTAAATGTAGTCTTAGAGTGGCAGTCCTATGTAAATGTAGTCTTACAGCGGCAGTCCTATGTAAATGTAGTCTTACAGTGGCAGGTCCTATGTAAATGTATTCTTACAGTGGCAGTCCTATGTAAATGTAGTCTTACAGCAGCAGTCCTATGTAAATGTATTCTTACAGTGGCAGTCCTATGTAAATGTAGTCTTACAGCGGCAGGTCCTATGTAAATGTAGTCTTACAGCGGCAGTCCTATGTAAATGTAGTCTTACAGTGGCAGGTCCTATGTAAATGTAGTCTTACAGCGGCAGTCCTATGTAAATGTATTCTTACAGCGGCAGTCCTTTGTAAATGTAGTCTTACAGCGGCAGGTCCAAGGTAAATGTAGTCTTACAGCGGCAGTCCTATGTAAATGTATTCTTACAGCGGCAGTCCTATGTAAATGTATTCTTACAGCGGCAGTCCTATGTAAATGTAGTCTTACAGCGGCAGGTCCAATGTAAATGTAGTCTTACAGTGGCAGGTCCTATGTAAATGTAGTCTTACAGTGGCAGGTCCTATGTAAATGTAGTCTTACAGTGGCAGGTCCTATGTAAATGTAGTCTTACAGTGGCAGGTCCCATGTAAATGTAGGTCTTACAGCGGCAGTCCTATGTAAATGTATTCTTACAGCTGCAGGTCCTATGTAAATGTATTCTTACAGCGGCAGTCCTATGTCAATCTAGTCTTACAGTGGCAGTCCTATGTAAATGTAGTCTTACAGCGGCAGTCCTATGTAAATGTATTCTTACAGTGGCGGTCCTATGTAAATGTAGGTCTTACAGTGGCAGGTCCTATGTAAATGTTGTCTTATAGCGGCAGGTCCTATGTAAATGTAGTCTTACAGCGGCAGTCCTATGTAAATGTAGTCTTACAGCGGCAGGTCCTATGTAAATGTAGGTCTTACAGTGGCAGGTCCTATGTAAATGTTGTCTTATAGCGGCAGGTCCTATGTAAATGTAGTCTTACAGCGGCAGTCCTATGTAAATGTAGTCTTACAGCGGCAGGTCCTATGTAAATGTAGTCTTACAGCGGCAGGTCCTATGTAAATGTAGTCTTATAGCGGCAGTCCTATGTAAATGTATTCTTACAGTGGCAGGTCCTATGTAAATGTAGTCTTACAGCGGCAGGTCCTATGTAAATGTATTCTTACTGTGGCAGGTCCTATGTAAATGTAGTCTTACAGCGACAGTCCTATGTAAATGTATTCTTACAGCGGCAGTCCTATGTAAATGTAGTCTTACAGCGGCAGGTCCTATGTAAATGTATTCCTACAGTGGCAGGTCCTATGTAAATGTAGTCTTACAGTGGCAGGTCCTATGTAAATGTAGTCTTACAGTGGCAGGTCCTATGTAAATGTAGTCTTACAGTGGCAGGTCCTATGTAAATGTATTCTTACAGTGGCGGTCCTATGTAAATGTAGACTTACAGTGGCAGGTCCTATGTAAATGTAGTCTTACAGTGGCAGGTCATATGTAAATGTATTCTTACAGCGGCAGTCCTATGTAAATGTTTTCTTACAATGGCAGGTCCTATGTAAATGTAGTCTTACAGCGGCAGTCCTATGTAAATGTATTCTTACAGTGGCGGTCCTATGTAAATGTAGGTCTTACAGTGGCAGGTCCTATGTGTTGTCTTATAGCGGCCCAGGTCCCTGTATAAATGTAGTCTTAGCGGCAGTCCTATGTAAATGCTTAGGTCTTACAGTGGCAGGTCCTATGTAAATGTATTCTTACAGCGTCCTATGTAAATATACAGTGCCCACAGCTGGCTTGAGGTCCTATGTAAATGTAGTCTTACAGCGGCAGTCCTATGTAAATGTATTCTTACAGTGGCGGTCCTATGTAAATGTAGGTCTTACAGTGGCAGGTCCTATGTAAATGTTGTCTTACAGCGGCAGTCCTATATAAATGTAGTCTTACAGCGGCATTGTCCTATGTAAATGTAGGTCTTACAGAGGCAGGTCCAATGTAAATGTAGTCTTATAGCGGCAGGTCCTATGTAAATGTAGTCTTACAGTGGCAGGTCCTATGTAAATGTAGTCTTACAGTGGCAGGTCCTATGTAAATGTAGTCTTACAGTGGAAGGTCCTATGTAAATGTAGTCTTACAGCGGCAGTCCTATGTAAATGTATTCTTACAGTGGCGGTCCTATGTAAATGTAGTCTTACAGTGGCAGGTCCTATGTAAATGTATTCTTACAGCGGCAGGTCCTATGTAAATGTAGTCTTATAGCGGCAGGTCCTATGTAAATGTAGTCTTACAGTGGGGTCCTATGTAAATGTAGTCTCTTACAGTGGCAGGTCCTATGTAAGAAGTCTCTTACAGTGGCAGGGTCATATGTAAAATGTATTATTCTTACACGTGATCCTATATAAAAGGCTGTATTTTTCTTACATGCTTGCGGAACCACTATGTAAATGTAAGTCTTACAGCGGCAGTCACATGTAAATGTATTCTTACAGTGGCGGTTCTATTTAAATGTAGGTCTTACAGTGGCAGGTCCTATGTAAATGTTGTCTTATAGCGGCAGGTCCTATGTAAATGTAGTCTTACAGCGGCAGTCCTATGTAAATGTAGGTCTTACAGTGCTTGGAGTCTATGTAAATGTATTATTCTTACAGTGGCAGGTCCTATGCTTAGTAATATTCTTACAGCTGACAGTCCTATGTAAAATGTATTCTTACGGTGGCAGGTCCTGTAAATGTAGTCTTACAGCGGCAGTCCCTATGTAAAATGTATTCTTACAGTGGCAGGTCCTATGTAAAAATGTAGTCTTATGGCGGCAGGTCCTATGTAAATGTATTATTCTTACAGTGTTAGCAGGTCCTATGTAAAATGTAGTCTTACAGTGGCGGTCCTATGTAAATGTAGTCTTACAGTGGCAGGTCCTATGTAAATGTAGTCTTACAGTGGCAGGTCATATGTAAATGTATTCTTACAGCGGCAGTCCTATGTAAATGTTTTCTTACTATGGCAGGTCCTATGTAAATGTAGTCTTACAGCGGCAGTCCTATGTAAATGTATTCTTACAGTGGCGGTCCTATGTAAATGTAGGTCTTACAGTGGCAGGTCCTATGTAAATGTTGTCTTATAGCGGCAGGTCCTATGTAAATGTAGTCTTACAGCGGCAGTCCTATGTAAATGTAGGTCTTACAGTGGCAGGTCCTATGTAAATGTATTCTTACAGTGGCAGGTCCTATGTAAATGTATTCTTACAGCGGCAGTCCTATGTAAATGTATTCTTACAGTGGCAGGTCCTATGTAAATGTAGTCTTACAGCGGCAGTCCTATGTAAATGTATTCTTACAGTGGCAGGTCCTATGTAAATGTAGTCTTATAGCGGCAGGTCCTATGTAAATGTATTCTTACAGTGGCAGGTCCTATGTAAATGTAGTCTTACAGTGGTAGGTCCTATGTAAATGTAGTCTTACAGTGGAAGGTCCTATGTAAATGTAGTCTTACAGCGGCAGTCCTATGTAAATGTATTCTTACAGTGGCGGTCCTATGTAAATGTAGTCTTACAGTGGCAGGTCCTATGTAAATGTAGTCTTACAGTGGCAGGTCATATGTAAATGTATTCTTACAGCGGCAGGTCCTATGTAAATGTAGTCTTACAGTGGAAGGTCCTATGTAAATGTAGTCTTACAGCGGCAGTCCTATGTAAATGTATTCTTACAGTGGCGGTCCTATGTAAATGTAGTCTTACAGTGGCAGGTCCTATGTAAGTAATAACTTATTCTTTAGTAGGAGTCCTATGTAAATGTAGTCTTACAGTGGCAGGTCCTATGTAAATGTAGTCTTACAGTGGCAGGTCCTATGTAAATGTAGTCTTACAGTGGAAGGTCCTATGTAAATGTAGTCTTACAGCGGCAGTCCTATGTAAATGTATTCTTACAGTGGCGGTCCTATGTAAATGTAGTCTTACAGTGGCAGGTCCTATGTAAATGTAGTCTTACAGTGGCAGGTCATATGTAAATGTATTCTTACAGCGGCAGTCCTATGTAAATGTAGTCTTACAGTGGCAGGTCATATGTAAATGTATTCTTACAGCGGCAGTCCTATGTAAATGTTTTCTTACAATGGCAGGTCCTATGTAAATGTAGTCTTACAGCGGCAGTCCTATGTAAATGTATTCTTACAGTGGCGGTCCTATGTAAATGTAGTCTTACATTGGCAGGTCCTATGTAAATGTAGTCTTCCAGCGGCAGTCCTATGTAAATGTAGTCTTACAGCGGCAGTCCTATGTAAATGTATTCTTACAGTGGCAGGTCCTATGTAATTGTAGTCTTACAGCGGCAGTCCTATGTAAATGTATTCTTACAGTGGCGGTCCTATGTAAATGTAGGTCTTACAGTGGCAGGTCCTATGTAAATGTAGTCTTCCAGCGGCAGTCCTATGTAAATGTAGTCTTACAGCGGCAGTCCTATGTAAATGTATTCTTACAGTGGCAGGTCCTATGTAAATGTAGTCTTCCAGCGGCAGTCCTATGTAAATGTAGTCTTACAGCGGCAGTCCTATGTAAATGTATTCTTACAGTGGCAGGTCCTATGTAAATGTAGTCTTACAGCGGCAGTCCTATGTAAATGTATTCTTACAGTGGCGGTCCTATGTAAATGTAGGTCTTACAGAGGCAGGTCCAATGTAAATGTAGTCTTATAGCGGCAGGTCCTATGTAAATGTAGTCTTAGAGTGGCAGTCCTATGTAAATGTAGTCTTACAGTGGCGGTCCTATGTAAATGTAGTCTTACAGTGGCGGTCCTATGTAAATGTAGTCTTACAGCGGCAGGTCCTATGTAAATGTATTCTTACAGTGGCAGGTCCTATGTAAATGTAGTCTTGCAGCGGCAGTCCTATGTAAATGTATTCTTACAGCGGCAGTCCTATGTAAATGTAGTCTTACAGCGGCAGGTCCTATGTAAATGTAGTCTTATAGCGGCAGGTCCTATGTAAATGTATTCTTACAGTGGCAGGTCCTATGTAAATGTAGTCTTACAGTGGCAGGTCCTATGTAAATGTAGTCTTACAGTGGCAGGTCCTATGTAAATGTAATCTTACAGTGGAAGGTCCTATGTAAATGTAGTCTTACAGCGGCAGTCCTATGTAAATGTATTCTTACAGTGGCGGTCCTATGTAAATGTAGTCTTACAGTGGCAGGTCCTATGTAAATGTAGTCTTACAGTGGCAGATCATATGTAAATGTATTCTTACAGCGGCAGTCCTATGTAAATGTTTTCTTACAATGGCAGGTCCTATGTAAATGTAGTCTTACAGCGGCAGTCCTATGTAAATGTATTCTTACAGTGGCGGTCCTATGTAAATGTAGGTCTTACAGTGGCAGGTCCTATGTAAATGTTGTCTTATAGCGGCAGGTCCTATGTAAATGTAGTCTTACAGCGGCAGTCCTATGTAAATGTAGGTCTTACAGTGGCAGGTCCTATGTAAATGTATTCTTACAGCGGCAGTCCTATGTAAATGTAGTCTTACAGCGGCAGGTCCTATGTAAATGTAGTCTTACAGTGGCAGGTCCTATGTAAATGTAGTCTTACAGTGGCAGGTTCTATGTAAATGTATTCTTACAGTGGCGGTCCTATGTAAATGTAGTCTTACAGTGGCAGGTCCTATGTAAATGTAGTCTTACAGTGGCAGGTCATATGTAAATGTATTCTTACAGCGGCAGTCCTATGTAAATGTTTTCTTACAGCGGCAGGTCCTATGTAAATGTAGTCTTACAGCGGCAGTCCTATGTAAATGTATTCTTACAGTGGCGGTCCTATGTAAATGTAGGTCTTACAGTGGCAGGTCCTATGTAAATGTTGTCTTATAGCGGCAGGTCCTATGTAAATGTAGTCTTACAGCGGCAGTCCTATGTAAATGTAGGTCTTACAGTGGCAGGTCCTATGTAAATGTATTCTTACAGTGGCAGGTCCTATGTAAATGTATTCTTACAGCGGCAGTCCTATGTAAATGTATTCTTACAGTGGCAGGTCCTATGTAAATGTAGTCTTACAGCGGCAGTCCTATGTAAATGTATTCTTACAGTGGCAGGTCCTATGTAAATGTAGTCTTATAGCGGCAGGTCCTATGTAAATGTATTCTTACAGTGGCAGGTCCTATGTAAATGTAGTCTTACAGTGGAAGGTCCTATGTAAATGTAGTCTTACAGCGGCAGTCCTATGTAAATGTATTCTTACAGTGGCGGTCCTATGTAAATGTAGTCTTACAGTGGCAGGTCCTATGTAAATGTAGTCTTACAGTGGCAGGTCATATGTAAATGTATTCTTACAGCGGCAGGTCCTATGTAAATGTATTCTTACAGTGGAAGGTCCTATGTAAATGTAGTCTTACAGCGGCAGTCCTATGTAAATGTATTCTTACAGTGGTGGTCCTATGTAAATGTAGTCTTACAGTGGCAGGTCCTATGTAAATGTATTCTTACAGCGGCAGGTCCTATGTAAATGTAGTCTTATAGCGGCAGGTCCTATGTAAATGTAGTCTTACAGTGGCAGGTCCTATGTAAATGTAGTCTTACAGTGGAAGGTCCTATGTAAATGTAGTCTTACAGCGGCAGTCCTATGTAAATGTATTCTTACAGTGGCGGTCCTATGTAAATGTAGTCTTACAGTGGCAGGTCCTATGTAAATGTAGTCTTACAGTGGCAGGTCATATGTAAATGTATTCTTACAGCGGCAGTCCTATGTAAATGTAGTCTTACAGTGGCAGGTCATATGTAAATGTAAATGTAGTCTTACAGCGGCAGTCCTATGTAAATGTATTCTTACAGTGGCGGTCCTATGTAAATGTAGTCTTACAGCGGCAGTCCTATGTAAATGTATTCTTACAGTGGCGGTCCTATGTAAATGTAGTCTTACATTGGCAGGTCCTATGTAAATGTAGTCTTCCAGCGGCAGTCCTATGTAAATGTAGTCTTACAGCGGCAGTCCTATGTAAATGTATTCTTACAGTGGCAGGTCCTATGTAAATGTAGTCTTACAGCGGCAGTCCTATGTAAATGTATTCTTACAGTGGCGGTCCTATGTAAATGTAGGTCTTACAGTGGCAGGTCCTATGTAAATGTTGTCTTACAGCGGCAGTCCTATATAAATGTAGTCTTACAGCGGCATTGTCCTATGTAAATGTAGGTCTTACAGAGGCAGGTCCAATGTAAATGTAGTCTTATAGCGGCAGGTCCTATGTAAATGTAGTCTTAGAGTGGCAGTCCTATGTAAATGTAGTCTTACAGCGGCAGTCCTATGTAAATGTAGTCTTACAGTGGCAGGTCCTATGTAAATGTATTCTTACAGTGGCAGTCCTATGTAAATGTAGTCTTACAGCAGCAGTCCTATGTAAATGTATTCTTACAGTGGCAGTCCTATGTAAATGTAGTCTTACAGCGGCAGGTCCTATGTAAATGTAGTCTTATAGCGGCAGTCCTATGTAAATGTAGTCTTACAGTGGCAGGTCCTATGTAAATGTAGTCTTACAGCGGCAGTCCTATGTAAATGTATTCTTACAGCGGCAGTCCTATGTAAATGTAGTCTTACAGCGGCAGGTCCAATGTAAATGTAGTCTTACAGCGGCAGTCCTATGTAAATGTATTCTTACAGCGGCAGTCCTATGTAAATGTATTCTTACAGCGGCAGTCCTATGTAAATGTAGTCTTACAGCGGCAGGTCCAATGTAAATGTAGTCTTACAGTGGCAGGTCCTATGTAAATGTAGTCTTACAGTGGCAGGTCCTATGTAAATGTAGTCTTACAGTGGCAGGTCCTATGTAAATGTAGTCTTACAGTGGCAGGTCCTATGTAAATGTAGTCTTACAGTGGCAGGTCCTATGTAAATGTAGTCTTACAGCGGCAGGTCCTATGTAAATGTAGTCTTACAGTGGCAGGTCCCATGTAAATGTAGGTCTTACAGCGGCAGGTCCTATGTAAATGTAATCTTACAGTGGCAGGTCCTATGTAAATGTATTCTTACAGCGGCAGGTCCTATGTAAATGTATTCTTACAGCGGCAGTCCTATGTAAATCTAGTCTTACAGTGGCAGGTCCTATGTAAATGTAGTCTTACAGCGGTAATCCTAGGTAAATGTAGTCTTAATTTTACAATTACAAAAGTAAACACTCTGATGTTATGTCTTGATTTCAGCATTATTAAAAACAAAAGTATAGACATATGAAGTTTTTAATGTAAATAGCTGAAATCAAGACATATGTCAATGTGTTTACTTTTGTAATTGTAAATGTAAGACCTTGTGTTTAACTAGCCATATTAACTGTATACTGTAAACACCAAAATAATTTAAGGAAGTGCTTTAGTTTGTTAAGCTAAAGTTGTTTTTCTGCGTAGAGTGTACTTTTTAAGAGAGCCAGTAACCGCCATTGCTGACCAAATCCCGAAGCAAACAAACCTATTCGCCCATTGTCTGTCGTTTTTTCATGGCACATTGGAGTTACAGAGTTCAGTTTTCTTAATTGTCCTGGTCATTATACATTTTGGGGGTGGAGGCGTATAAACTGCTTGCATGACAAAATAAGACAAGTAAGCTGCAATCTGAAAAGGTGCTCTCCCCTCAGTTTTAAACTTTTCGGTGTTCATGAAGTGTTTGAAGAAGAGCAGAAGGCTGCTTGCTCCTCCAGAATGATGCACAGCTGACACAGCTCACCACCCAAATCATACAGTACCCGCCGTAATGAATGCAATATCAGTTACTTTTCTTCAGGAAATATAGTGCTTTGTTTATATTGTTTACAATGACAATCCTTTCAGTGACTTTGTGGGAGAGTTCCATTGTAATTAAATGATATTATAATTTTATTATTTATATAGCGCCAGCAAATTCCGTAGCGCTGTATATAACCTCTCTTAAGGGGAGTTTTACAGCTAATATCTGTGCATGAAAAAGAAAACACTCTGAATTATAGGATGCCAACGAGGGACACACTGATATACCATCTAAATAATCAAGCCACTTGGCTCTATTTATACACTTTTCGGATGTTATTGATAACGTGATTCATTTTTTCTGTGCTTGCAAATCCTGCTGCCTTGTCCAGTATAATGAGATTACAAGCAAGGGGCGTACAGTGACATTTCATGAATTAAATACTGTTGATGCATATTTAATCCTTTTCAAGTACCCAAGGGAACAGACAGGTTTTTATTTGCCATTGGTAAAAATCGATAGTCTAGTTCAGGCATAGGCAACCTTCGGCACTCCAGATGTTTTGGACTACACCGCCAATGATGCTTTGCCAGCATTACTAGTGCCGAAGGTTGCCTATCCTTGGTCTAGTTTATACAACTTCTTCAAATTTTAGGTTTAGAAGCACATTCTAATTATTTATAAACCATTCATTCTTGTTAATTACAGATTCATTTTTCTTCTTGCATTGTCTTCCAGGTTATTGAAACCAGAACTATAGATGCCCCTTGTTTCCTGCCAGAAGTCATTTTTAGGGACAAATGCAGGTAAAATGAAAACTTTCCTGAATATGTTTGAAACTCAGGTCTATAAACTATATAAAACCAAGCACCATTTATTTCTTATGTTTGTTGTTTATGTATGTTTGCTGCTGGAGAATGCTATGTTTTGGCTGCTCACTGCCACAACATATTCATGGTGAGACAGGTTGAGCTTAGTAAGTATTTTTGGTGTTAAATGGACGCTGTAAGCACTAAAACAACTAAACTTAACAAATTTGATTTGGCACATGGATCATGTCCCTGCAGTTTAACTGCTCAGTTCTCTGTTATTTAGGAGTTATCACTTTGTACATGCAGCTTTAGCCACACCTGCCCTGCCTGTGACTTACACAGTCATTCTGCACACTTCCTGTGAAGAGAAGTCTAATTTTTAAACTTTCTTTATTGCACAGTGTGTTTTAATTTACAATGTCTTATTTCCTTCTCTTTTAATTGCTTGCTAGAATTTGCCTGTCTGTTTTAAAGCTCAATTAACAGAGCATGAGAGAACTTCTACAGTAAACACATTGTGCTGTAAGATCTGATTTAAAATGCAACCTTTTATTTTTCATGAAGGCGTGTGGGTCACAGCCAGGAGATGTTTAAACAGAAACAAAAGTGATCTCCTAAATGGCAGAGAATTGAGCAATGAGACTACAGGGGGATGAACTATCTACCAAAACTGCCTAATTAACCTAAAGTCATTTTTTGTGTTTGTAGTGTCCCTTTAAATATTTTTGTTGTGTCTTTTTAAAGGACCGCTTAAGTCAATCAGACCACTTCATCTCAAGTGATCTAGGCTCTGTCCTTCTAATCCTGCAATTTTAAACATTGCTGTTTTATAGACATACATTGCAGGTTTCTTAGACAGCCATTAGAGGTATTTCATCTGCAACGACCGAGTAAAATTCACGTCAGTCACGTGAGATTGCGGCTCATAGGAAAGAATTTAATTCAATGCTTTCCTATAAGAAACATTTGGTTGTGTGTGCAGCACACACTGCGCATGTGCATCAGCGAGTGGAGAAAATGTAAGTAAAAGCCCTCTCTTCAGATTTTTACTGAAAGTATGGAGGATCTAAAACTACCAGGGCACTATAACAGGTTTGTGCTTCTAACGCTATATTGTTCCTTTAACAATTGTTGATGCTCTTTTCTGATAACTCTAAAATAAGTATGTAGGAGTTTTTTTTCCCTCTCTCTTGGTTATCCTTTCATGAATAGAATTACTCACTCATAAAAGGGGTAACATGGTCCAGGGAGCACAGATCAGGGCCATTAAATGCCGGTTTTTGTTTCCCTAATTCCGTAATTTTGTTTTTGTTTTCCTGCATCAAGCATGTCATTGCCAGCTCGTTGCCAATTTTATTTCAAGAAAATAAAAGTGCGTTTAGATTGTATGTAATCTTGTCCATTGACTGCAGCAGATGTTTTTGAAAGTCAGAACAATTTTCTGTCTGTGAAATCCATACAAAAAGAAAAGCCAAATCAAGGTCACATAATAAATCAATAATACAATCATGCTCTATTGGAAGGCAAACAATGCTTGCTATTCGAAGCCAGTCTGTATTCCTGCTCCGAAATGAATCCATATTAGATTAAGGTAAACTGTGGCAAACATGTTCAGAGTGTCAGATTCTGCGTAATTCTAGGTAAAGAAAAACACAACACTGATAAAAGCATTATTTTTAAGTTAGTGGGAGAGATATTTTTATGGCATACATATCAGGCAAATTTATTTGGAAAGTAGCTTTAAGGCTTCCTATGAATAATTAAATCCTGCATCTGCTTACGGGACATACTGAATTTGGTGGGAAGACATTCCGCTAATGTGTTAGGTACAGACTGGCCCACTTCTCATCTAGAGATTGACTGGTTCTGGAGTTTCAGCTAGAAGCCTCTTAAGAAAGAAGAGGCTGCCGAGGGCACTCGTAAGTGTCAGGCAGTATTCATAGATGGTCAATAACTTCCTGGAAATACCAGATTATAGGTAAAGAAGCTATAGTCCTTTATTTGATTGGTTTAGTTGATATAAGAGGACCTAAAGTGTGCCATGAAAACTGTATTCTTAAAACCAAAAACATTTCCACCACTGGACCACCCTTAATAATATGTAACTGGGGTTATGAACTGAGAGGGACCTGATAAGACTTTACATTCCACTAGTAATATTCTCACATTATTTGACCAGTGTTGTCTAGGGGACAATTGCACATGACCTAAACCAAACTTTCTATCTCCAGAAGACAGTCCATAGTGCAGGCTATTCAGCGGCTGACAACTCTCAATCAGTTTATTTTCACCCTGCTTTAGGCTTTACTCCGCAAAGCTCTGTCCCCCCACATCATCTTTCGTTAGTGTTAACCTTGATCCAGTAAGTGCAGCAGCCTGGATCTTCACAAATAACACCACATCTTTCTACATTCCCCACACACCACATTTAGGATCCCTTGGATACTTTTATTTTTAATATCAATATGAGCATTATTTCCCACATAGACCATTCTCACATCAATAAAGAGTGTCTGCTCTGCCAGGCAAAAATGGAATCAATTCGGACAGTTATAGATTCACTTTAAATTCGCTTAGCAGGTTGGAATAATCCATAACCTTGTGGTTCTTTCAGGTGTACTTACGATAATAGAAAAATAAACTCATCAGAAAGTGAGGCATATGTATTGTGCAACCAATCTTTACATTCATTCTATTCCTGCAAAGTACATTTCGGATTTATATATACAGTTGTGATCAAAAGTTTGCATACCCTGTCAGAAATTGTGATCACATGAAGCCATTTATTATTGCATAGTTGTTTGGCTCCTTTTTAAATCATAATGATAACAGAAATCAACCAAATGTCCCTATTTAAAGGTTTGCTTTTCTTGAATGTTTGGCCTTGGTACAGACACACAAGGTGATACAGAGGTTAAAATGTCAATTAAAGGTTAATTTCCCACACCTGAGGCATCTTAAATTGCAGTTAGTGTCTTTGTTTAAATAGTCAATGAATTTGTTAGCTCTCACATGGATGCACTGCACAGGCTAGATACTGAGCCACGGGGAGCAGACAAAAACTCTCAAAAGACCTGCGTAACAAGGTAATGGAACTTAATAAATATGGAAAAGGATATAAAAAGATATCCAAAGGCTTGAAAATGCCAGTCAATACTGTTAAACCATTTATTAAGAAGTGGAAAACGTGGGGATCTCTTGATACCAAGCCACAGTCATGTAGACAAGAAAGATTTCAGCCACAACTGCCAAAAAAAACACCTTGACACAGTATTAAGAACTAAGGGTATGCAGACTTTTGAATACGGGTAATTTAATTTTTTTTATTTTCTTTGCCATGTTTTGTTTTAGGATTGTGATATTCTGTTATAACCTACAGTTAAATATAAACCCTGTAAGAAATAAAAGAAATGTGTTTTGCCTGCGCACTCATGTTTTCTTTAAAAATGGTACACATATTACCAATCCTCCATGGGGCATGCAAAATTCTGAGCACAACTGTAGGTTACTGATATCAGCACCAGAATAGCATTTGTCGAACACCCTGAAACATCTACAGATATTCTAAAACTCCCAACCTGCACACAACTGCTTGGAAATCGTGGAATTTGGCAGTTTTTTCACATTTCTGCTAAAAAACAGATTCAGTGTCTCACAAAACAGCCTTCATGCACCCACTTCAGAATTCTGAGATTTCCCTTTAATTCCTTTGGTGATATGAAGAAACTCTACATTAATGGACGTGGGGCTACTGCATTTGTTTAGTTTTACTCTCCAGTAGCATGCCATAGCTGCAGGCTTAAAATGCTACAGCTATATTGTATGAACCAATTGTTTTCATTTGAGCTATTAACTATTATACTTTATTTAGAAAGCCCCAACATACACCACAGCTCTGTACATGGTTACAGTTGGTACAAGTTAAAATATACAGGTACAGTACACGTAAGAGACAATTCAAAATACAGGAGGAGTTGAGGGCTGTATTTTTGTGGTGACTTGCGATATAAATGGATAGGAGAGGTTGATAAATGGTAGGTGGATTTTTGTATATTGTATTTAATTTTGGTAAATTTAGTATGATTAAATATGCTTGTTCAGGTGAGTTCTTACTGTCTATAAATTCCATAATCTTTAATCAGACTTTGTTTGCAAAGTAATATACCTATAGTAAGACTCATATCTACATAGTTAAAAAAAAACAAACAAAAAAACACAGGATAGGCCGGGTCATGGACTTTGACCACTCATTACATCCACCAGACACCTGAGCTATCTTACTAGTTTGACAAATATAAATACTTTTTTTATATATATATATATTTATGTATTTTTCAATAAAATGAATGCTACATCTTGTTTTTAGATATGTCTGTGAGCAGACTAAACATTGTCATTTGCTTATTTTCTGGTGTCTAAATCTGATTTTCTGTTTTTTTACTTTGACAAGATAACAGTTTCTTAGAGTTTCATGCTGAATTAGATTACTTTAGCCTTCGGAGAAATTTTCAACTTCAAATTCAGGAGTACGAATTGCAGCAAAGTACTTCTAATTACGTACCAGCCTTGGGCCACTGGCATCATTTTGAGATGTTCTCGACTTTGAGAAGGCAGACTTCACACAAATACACTGCCTTATCTACATTTAAAGCTGGATACATATATCATAATTTATAAGATTGTCAAATAGAATTAAATTCTGTATCTTAAAATTGTAAGTTCTGTTCATGGTAGGTTTTGTGTTTTATATCTTTATTTAACTTGTTTTGTTTGTTTTTTGCTTGGTTTTTAGAGCTGAGAGGTCCTACAGCCATCAGATGAGGTTTACCAATGAGTAATGTTGACCACTGTAAAGGTTTTCAGCTAAACCTCAGCTTATTTTTGTATTAACAGTCTGCCAAAATCCCTGGAGAAGCTTGATAAGAATGTCTTTTTCCTGACCAATAAGATAGTGGAGTCCTTGGGAGGCAGTGGATACAGTATAGAGAGGCTCTCGATACCTTATGTTCCACAAGTGACAGGTAAGAAGTATAGAAATTAACATTAAAGCAAGGCAGTGTGCGTGTCAGTTTATTAACTTTAAAGGCTTCATTATTTGGCATTTCTGTTCGACTCAAATGTCATCCGGCAATCTCTTTTGGTTTTGTGGGCACAGAGCAAATCTGCTGTTTCATCTACGGATACCATGGAAATGCCATGTCTTTGATGTACAGGAACCTGCAAGATTGCCTCCCTGTTAATCTGCTCTTTAATGTCTTGTTATATAGGAAGGGAAACCGTTCTGAATTTTTATGTTGTTTTGGAGGGGTTTTTTTTTGTTTTTTTTGTTTTGTGGAACTTGCAGGTAACTGGAGAAAATACCGAATCATCATATACACTATAACATTAATTGTTTTAGAACAATTAAACATTTAGGATTTCAGATGCTGTTATTAAATACTGTTTGGATCACTGTCAGGCAGCCTGATATGCACTTCTTTGATGTTAGACGACAGTGTTGTGATGCCAAAACTAAAGAGCTCTTGACGTTACATTTTTTGCGAATTACCCCGTATTAAAGTTAAACTGTCACCACCTGAGGTCCACCTGGGAGCTTAATGTCTCCAGACTTCACTACCGTTACCAATTAAGGGGAAACTGTAGACACCGTAACCACTTCAAACCTAGTTTTCATTTGGAACTGTACATTTGCAAGTATGTAAGAATTCTGTAAAAGTCCAGCACCCCTACACCATTGAGAGTCACTACTTACTATTTGGCTCTTAATTTTCTATGAACCAGAAAACATCTTTGGCCCCAAATTGTGTCTTGCTATCTAAGCTATTACATACTAAATCGAAATAAACACCATTAACACCAAACATTATGTGGCTATGGATATAGTCCTTCTAATTTTGTCAACCCAGTTTCAAGCAGCGCTGGAAGGTTCAAAGGCCATTTGGTCATGCCAGAAAACCTTCAGAGATTAGATACTGTCAGGGTTGCTGGGGTCTTACCTGGTTTCTAATATGGCTTTGTACCACTCATGGATATATTCACCTGTCCCACTCATTGTTGCCCTGCTTTAGTCCTCGTTAACCCTAGAGCACGTTTTTGTTCAATCAGTTTCTCTGGTGTCTCACTCTTAGCTTGTTTAATGATTATCCTGACCTCTGTTCTCCTTAGACCTTGGCTTGTCTTTTTTATCCTGTTTTCTCCAATCCTTGATCTCAGCTATTACTCTGACTCTGTCTGCGTTAGCCCTGCCCTGTACATGGATACTCACTCCGTTGTGTGTTCTAGGTCTGTGTGATTTTGGTTCCTACACCATCCCTGACAGAAAGCTCTTCTGATTGCACAAATATTTGGATGTATAATGTAGAAATTAAACTTTCTCATTGTGAGATCTTGGGGTCGTTATGTGAGCTTTGGGTGGCAGCAAATCCATTAGTTTTAGGACCGTGTACATCCATGGTCTAATATAACCCCTTCTGTAAAAAGCTTTAGTGTTTATGGTGCCTGAAGTGTCCCTGACAAAACCAGTAGTTACATCGATAGAACAGAAGCAGAGTTTCCTAAAATGATATTTACAGTGCCTGAATGGAGTGATTAGAATTATTCGATACTATAAGAAACTTATTTTTACCAAGTACCAAACAGTCCAGTTTGCAAAGTAAACGCAATGTCCATGGAATGCGATAGACTGTATTAAGAAAACAACTTTTCAATGTCACTTTAAAAAAAAAAAAAAAAACTACGTACGATACTATTCTGACTTTTTATATAATTATGTGAGTATTTTCAAATTAATTTCTTTTTTTTTTTTTTAACCTTCATCCATGACTGTTTATTTTAATAGTTATGCATATATGAGGTTAGCAGTTTCTGATGGATTATTTATATGTGCAACATTTGTAAATTACACTATTTCCAGCTACCATTAATTTTACCTTCCCACATGATGGCACCCCAGCCGTTTTTCAGCATTCATTATGAGATTTAAATAAGGCAAATATGAGCAGTGCCTGTCTGGAGACACGATTAAGAGCAGGAAATGTATGCACAAATGTGTTGACTAAATAGGTTTGATATGCCTGTTTTAAAGGAACACTATAGAGTTAGAAACCCATTTTATGCTCTCCCCTGTTCCCCCCCCTTCTTAAAAACCTGTACGGGTCTGGCCGCTCTGGCTCTGTCCACACTACGCCCCCTTTGCTGAGATCATCAAAACCGACAATCCCAGCCTATCCAATGCTTTCCTATATGAAATGAGCGCGTGCAACGCCAATCAGCATCTCTGTGCAACGCCAATCAGCATCTCATCATAAAGATGCATTAAAGCAGTGCATCTCTAGGGAGAAAGATCAGCATCTCCATCCAGAGCATAGAAATGCTGAAACTGAACCAAGAAGCACCTCTAGTGGCCATCTACGTGACTGCCATTAGGGGTGCATCTAGGTACCAATCTAAACACTGCCTTTTCTCTGAAAAGGGAGTGTTTACATCAAAAGGTCTGCAGGGACGGCTGTAGATGCCAGAATAACTACATTAAGCTGTAGTTGTCCTGGGTCTATAGTGTCCCTTCAGTATAGCATTGAGAAACCGCCCAAGTCATCCAGATGTGGTGACATATATTCACATGCTACTTTTTAAACTGTGTATATAATATTTAATAGAGTTTATGGCTTTGTCTTCCATAACATACAGTCCCCAGTATCTAATGTAAATGCAGAGGGGTGATCGGATTTTGATTTTCTTTCTTTCTTTTTTTTTTTTGGATACAAAAAAACATTTTCTTTGTCTTTTCTTCTTCTTAATGTAGCTCTGTTTCCATCACTCAAACAATTACGTAAAAGCAGAAACCCATGTGAAGGTAAACCGTATATATCCAGCTAAGCTGGCTAGATGTCGTTAGACTGACATAGTATAATATATTCCCCTGACCTTTGGATCTGTTAGGCCGAGTTTTCTGAGTGCCGTGTGCTTTGTGTAGTAGGACTGATCTACTGTAGTTGTTTATAAAGCTAACGTAGTCCTGTAGTATTAGTTTTTAATAGCATTTAGTTGGGTTTTATCTAGTTAGTACAGTTATGTTTTTATCTAGTTTGTGTTTTTAATCACTTTCTTTTATTACACTGTGTACTTTTATTTCACTGTATTAACTTTAAAGTTGTCTTTTTTTTTTTTTTATATATATTAATTAACCACGTTTTGTCAGCAGGGATACTGTGGGTGCACCTTCTAACATCGGAAGGGTACAGGAACCCCGGTAGTTGCCGGTCCATCCTCTAGACTAAAAGTTTAATATTAAATACGTCTTTAATTAACCACATTTTGTCGGCAGGGATACAGTGGGTGCACCTTCTAGCATTGGAAGGGTACAGAAACCCCGGTAGCTGCCGGTTCTTGTACTGGTCACCAATATGCACTGAATTATAAAATTTCCAGACATCTCAATGGGGAAGCCGGTGGCACGGCACAACATGTACAATGTATGACTTCTGCTTCTACCAGCCTAGGGATGACATGTAATGTTTTAAATATTCTCAGGAGTTTTGTATCCTATCCTCACTTTCCCTGAACCCACGACTGTTCTGATGAGTCTTTGTTTCATAGTCTAAGTATTATACCAGTGATGGCGAACCTTTTTGAGCCCGAGTGCCCAAACCGCAATACATGCCAACTTTTTGTCTCCTTAAAGTGCCAACACGGCAATTAAACCCAAATACTGAGGTTTAAGTTTAGAAAAAAAAACTCGTACTGTTGTTCGAAGTAATAACTTTTGTTTTAAAAGAACACAGAGAGTTCAATGATACAAATTTTAAATAATGATATAAATAGATAAAATTAAGCTTATATTTATTAGTATCTCCAACAAATGCAATACATACACACAGACGACTGCTGAATACAGAGACTGATGAATACACACAGTCTGCTGAATACACATACAGACAGACTGCTGAGTACACACACAGACTGCTGAGTACAAACACACACACACAGACTGCTGAGTACACACACACACTGCTGAGTACACACACACACACTGCTGAGTAGTCACACACACAGTCCGCTGAATACACGCAAACACACACAGTCCGCTGAATACACGCACACACACACAGACTGCTGAATACACGCACACACACACAGACTGCTGAATACACGCACACACACTGCTGAATACACACATACTGCATTGAGGTGGGGTTGCTTGTGTGGGGGGTGCGTGTGTGTGTGAGTGTTGTATGTGAGGGGTGCTGTGTGTGGGGGGGGTGCTGTGTGTGCTGTATGTGTAAGGGTGCTGCGGGGGGGTAGGGTTACCGCTGGGGGTAGGGTACTGCTGGGGGTAGGGTACTGCTGGGGGGGTAGGGGTACTGCTGGGTAGGGTAGGGCTACTTCTGGGGGGGTAAGGGTGCTGTAGTATACCTACCTTTAACAGCGGGGACTACCAGCCAGCCAATCCCTGGCGGTCCCGGTGGTGGGCTGTAGGGGTTGGTCAGCCTTTGCCCTCCTCGGCCGCAATGCTGTGTGGCAACGCTCCCGCGCAATGCTGTGTGGCAACGCTCCACACAGCATCGCGCGGGGGACAGGAGAGCTGCATTACAGAGCCCTCCCCCTGCCTCCCGACCTGGAAGCAGAGTAGGTGCCTGCCGTTTCGGGCAGGCAGGTGCCTACTCTGCATTGATGGTGAACCTGTGGCCGCGTGCCCACAGAAAGGGCCTGGCGTGCCACCTGTGGCACGCGTGCCATAGGTTCGCCATCACTGTATTATACCATCAATCAAAATGTCAGTTTAGGACTGTAAACCACCTAATAGAATTCAGTGGAGAGAAGGGATTTACATGGTAGAATGGATTTAGATTTTTTTAGTGCTATCCCACAAGGTTGGTTCTTTTTTATGTAAATATGTGTTTATATATTTTAACCTTTGCCTAAAGGGGACATTGCAAAGGAGAATTAATAGGACGTGTAATGCACAAAGTATTACTTTATAAAAAAGGCAAATTCTAGAAAATTCGACAGAATATTCTTCCAGCAAAAATGATGGAGATTAATAGAAAGGCAACACTTTTTTTGCCCATTGATGTCACACAATGGCAAAGTGTATGTAAACTTTACAGAGTTTAATCCCCTGTTGGTTGAATGGAATGCCGTTCGGTTTGAATTTATTTAGGTGTGAGGGTAGGGATTCATCCCTGTTGGTACTAGTGATATACCGAGATCAGTCACTACCTTCCTTTTTTTAGCTATAGCCTTCCAGCTGAAGTGGTAGAGGTTAATACAGTGAGGGAATCTAAGCATGCGTTGGATAGGTATAAGGCTATCCCAGCTATAAGATAAGGCCAGGGACTAATGAAAGTATTTAGAAAATTGAGCCGAATGGTTCTTATCTGCCATCACATTCTATGTTTCTTTGTAAAGCCTCACCTAGAAGCTAAAATGAGTGTTAATGGAATATAAAGTATTTTTTGCTCCATTCTAACTACAGGAACACTTTTGTATTCATAACACTATAGTGTCCTCTTAATTTAAATTCTGGACTCCCTAAATCTAAATAAAAATGTGGACCTAAGGAAATTGCGTAACTTTTTTTTCCAGCGACGAGTCCTTGCATCCGCTCATCCTACCTCCTACGACCTCACGCCAACATATCTAACTCATAGAGGAACATTGGGAAGTAGAACTGCATCCGCGGCAGCACTATTGTAGGCTGTAAAATAAACAGCGAAGATTCTGGTCACTTTAGGGTGCACGGACCATGGCTCTGCCTCCAGCCGGCAATAGTACAAAAAGAATAGGAATGTCCAGCACAAACCATTAATTCCACAGATCCTATTTTCAGATGTCAGAGAAAAAACACAATGTTTCGGCCAGACATGGCCTTTTTCAAACCCATATTGGAGGTGAGCTGTGAGAACTGAGATTGACTCAGGTCTCACTGCCAAAGAGCCTCTATTGGTTGTCAGGTAGACAGCCACTCAAAGCATATTTAACCCCTTAATGTAAGCATTGCTGTGCTTACTGCACCCAGATCACTTCATTAAGATGAAGAGGTCTGCATGCCTTTAGTGGTCCTTTAAATTGCATAGTTAAGCGTTTCATTCAGCCAATCCCTCTGGTGATGTCAACATGAACGCACAGTTACAGCTTACAGAGATCAGTGAATTCTTAAACACTCATCCTCTCCATCTGCAGGTTCTACACTGAAACCCGTCTGCTCACATTGCCAGTGTTTGAGTTTTCTTTTTAAGATCAGTTTTCTTTGATGTGTTGTGTGATAAAATGTGGTGTGGAATCGTTTATTTTCTCGGCTGCCTGCACTCTCTCCTCATTGCTCTTGGTAGCGTGATTGCCTGTCCTCTTCTGTTCTAATCAGTCACGAAGCCTTAAGCTGGATCTGAAAGTAATAAAAACTGGTTTTATTTTTAAAGCCTCTCTCCCGAGCAGATTAAGATGTAGAGTTCCAGCAGAATATATTAATCTGGCTTCAAAAACATGCATTGAATAAGTGCCATTATTTTATAGACTGCAATAAATTCTTTAAATGAATATGCAGCACACATAAAGCACTTTAGCTTGCTGTAACGGGCACTTTTATAAATCAACCTTGTTAATAGCCCCCTGGCTGTCAATCAATAAGTCCTGTTACTTCCTGGTTTGTTTAGCTCAATGCAGCTAACCTAAAAAGACAGTCATTTCCCAGAGCACCTGCCTTGTAAAAACTTCTCATTGATCTGCATTGGGTAGTCTGTGATTGGACAGCCACGGTTGGAAATAGAGGGCTCGCACAGGAATTAGATAAGAGGTTCTTGATTGTATTATCTTGTTGCCATCCCTTTAAAGATCTAAATGAATAATAAGTGAAATTAACTTCTGCTGCCTTTTGTAATACATGGTGTTGTGCTCTTTGTGCAGGGCGTTCTTGTCATGTGTTTGTAGAATGGATGATGGTATTTAGACACCGTGATCTGATTAATTTATTATCAACTTGATCCATGACACACATTGTTCCTAACAAGACTGATTTGAGGTTAAAGCTTTTCATCATGCTCTAAATTGCCATCCGATGTGTAATCATTTATAAAGTGGCAGAT
Organism: Pelobates cultripes; assembly: GCA_933207985.1. NCBI lineage: Eukaryota > Metazoa > Chordata > Amphibia > Anura > Pelobatidae > Pelobates > Pelobates cultripes. The sequence continues at coordinate 314,768,740 of OW240915.1, forward strand.
TCACCACTCGCATTCCTTTTTCTCTACATAAAATTAAAGTGAAGTTATTAAGATATCTTACTATTTTGGGGATATTTTTCTGAGTTTTGTGGAGAGATGTATTCTTGGATTGTATGTTAATGCTCTTGGTGATTGTTCAATGCTTACTGATGTAAGTGTGTTCAGATAGCTTTGCAGTTAAACGTAGAATTGTATTATAAAAAGGCATTGAGTTGTGAAACACCCAAATTGCAAAGTTTAGGTAGAAATATCCAATCTGGGCCTATTCTCTGACTCTGCTATTGTGCACTAAATTTACCAACTGGGGCCTCAATTTAGTAATTTCAGATAAGCTTTCCTAATGATCACAATCTGTTCAAAAACATTTTTAAATGATATCAAAGCCAAGTTTAGTTTCTTTATAATTTCTTTTTTTTTTTTTTTTTTTTGTAGTTTGTAAAGACGAGCGCACCTCACCATATTGATCAAACTGCCATCAGGCTAATTAGTGATGTCACACTCTGGGTTTTATACCTTTACGTAGATGACATATTTGTCAAGGCTATGAATACATTGTGTTATACACTGCATAATGTAAACATCCACTTAAAAAAAAGTGTGTGTGTTCAAGGTATTTAACCTAAAAGATCAAGTATCAACTAGTATTTTTATTTTTTTTTGACAATCTTTATTTATCAGTTTTTTCAACAGGTAACGTAACATTAGTCAGTCTGGTAACGAACATTTAGTCTGAATGAACAATTTTGCGCAGACAAGGTTTTACTCTTGCTACCTCATAGACCCGTCCTTTGGTTTCTTCTGTTATTCCCTCGAGCTATCGTGGCTAGTGCCTGTAGTTACATTGCGCTTGTACATAGCTAGGTCGGAATCCTAATCTAACTGATTTAGACTGCGATTCTATCTGTCTGTGTCTGGTACTCTGTCCCTGGGATACTTCCCTAGCGTTTTTCGTAGCCGTCTATGGTTGTCCCTTAGGTGCACTGCGCTACTTGGGGTGCCAAACTAACAATTGGACCCGGTTATCTGATTCCCGGTTTCCCGGTTTGGGTCTGTCGTCATAAGGTGTACCTTCCCCTCTGCGAACTGCGGTGCTAAGTGACGTGCTGGTCGTATGGGAGGTTGCCTGTGTATCTCTGATATGTGGGGAGCTTCTGTTCTACTTAGTAGCCATCGGCCAGCTGCAGGTGCAGTGTTCGGGGTTATTTGCTTGTGCTTTGGGGTCTTACTGTTTACCGGGAGTTGAGTGATCCCGTGTCTCAAACCTGTCTGTGCGTCCGGCTGATTCAAGTTGAACTAGTATTTTTTAATAGATGTATTATAAAGTTAGCAGCCATTTTTTCCCAATTTAATACTTGGAATTTTTGATGTATTGTATTGTATATGTATTGAGTTTCCACTTGAAAGATTTGAATATAATGTGGATATATTTCCAATAGTCTCATAGCTTTATATCATAGAATAATGACAGATACTTAAGTTGTACTTTTGCCCCTTCTATTTCCATTGATAAAAAGTCCTTTCTCTTTATCTATTCTGCTGCCTGCGAACGGACTCTCTCCTCTCTGTATAACCCGTTCCTATTTTAAGATTCTTATGTTCCAATAGATGAAGACAGAATCTCTCGAAGAAAGAGCATTGTGGACACAATCTCCATCCAGGTGGATATACTGACTGGCAGCAGCACTGAAGATAAGGTACACTATGGAAATATTATTCCTTTTATATGTGTATTATTTAGGGTGGCCAATACTTTATCGAGATTACATTACTTAAAAAGGGGAATGGAACGCCCAAGTACATAGTGCTTTGTTTAAATAGTTTACAAAATGTTGCTAGCTTTGGCAAGGGAGCAATTCTGTATGGAGAGATTACCATGGAAACCAGTGGAGAATGTATTCTGATTGCTCCACATTGGGCAATGTGCCCCAAACCGCTGTGATTTATAAAGCTTAAATCCATTAAAAAAAATCGTCTCCCAGTACATGAAACAGTTTTATAAAGAAGCATATGATTAAGATGCGCGGGGCCCTTGATGGGGTCAGAGGGAAGCGGGGAGAGCAGTGCTGGGAGCTACAGCCAGCACTGGATTTCAGCTAAGTTTTAAAGGTTTTATTTTTCTGGTTTTACAGAGGGGAACCTAGCTAGCAATGCCCCATATGAATTGAATAATATATATGTTCAAAAGTGTTAGAGTAACCCTTTAAGTAAAATTGTACTCACTATTTCATGACAATTTAGCTGATTTGCTGCCACATTCACCAAATTGGTCTGTATTTTAACAAAAGCAAATCATTTCAATCCCCCCTCCTCACCCCCTCTTTTTTAAATAAAGGCTTCTCCTATTTCTATTCTTGGGCCTCCAAAACAATAATTCCGAGTAATAATGTTTTGGTAGATCTTTGATTAAAATGGCCAGGGGTCTTCACCAGAGACCCAGTCATATCTCCTGACCAGTTCTTCAGAATTGAGCCCAGCAATTCATTAATAGTTTTTAGAGGCAGGGCGACGTGGTACTCTGCTAACCTAGGTACACACTGGCATGAAGTAACAGCATATCATCACCAGGTGCCAACAAATGTATGAAAAATGCCTGGAAAGAAGGTACTCAATATATATTTTGTGCTGTACCATTCGGTATTATACTCTTGTATCCAGACATTCCTGCTTTCAACATGACAGCCCATTAATGGCCAACTTTACAGAAAACTTGTCTTTGCCCCATGAAGAACTTCAATGTTTCTATATTCAAGATCTCTACCAAGGCCCAAAATCATAATAGCTGAATGAAGGAGTCAGCAGTTATCTCATGACATATCGGATTCACACCAATGTACGCTAGTAGCTTTTCAAATCCGGATCTTTATCAAAGCTAATATGGTCTGTTCACCAAAGACTTGTATTCAGTGCTTCCTTTTACTCTGTAAAGTGTCTGTCGCTAATGTTGGCAAAATTCCATCAGTAGTGACAGAGTTACCAGCTGCCATTACCTAATGCCAGCCGCCAGCAGGGTGGGTTTGATTTAAATCACTAGTCAGTAAGACTCGCTTTAAATCATGGTTTTTAAATGTTAAAAACTCATTTTTGCTGCTTGTCATAATCTTTCTATAATATTTGAAGCCATTTTCATATTAGCCGCTCAGGGAGGAGAGGGGTTTCGCCGCCCAATCAGGAGAAAGGACTCCAAAAACCTGTGCACCAATTGGCGCTCCGTGAGGAGAAGGGTTTCGCCGCCCAATCAGGAGAAAGGGCGCACTCTCCCTCGTGCCGACCCATCAGGAGAATGGAGCGAACCCAGTTTGAATGGAAGCTCCTTCACCTATTGGTCGGCACGGACTTCCAGGCAGCCAGCGGGACCCCTGCCACTGTGAAGCCGACTCACAGCCCCAGGGATTCCGCTGGGGCTCACGCCTTTCTCTGGAGCTACCTCCGCTTAGACGGCCCCGGGGAGAGTGTCTTTGGGCAGTTACGAGTCTGGCCCCGCAGCTCCGTTAGGATCAAGTAGGGCAATCCCCGACACAGGGACCTGAGACAGTGCGGGCAGATACGAATGCCTCCCCTGGTTGGCATTCGGCTATACGAACTCCACTGTTTGCAGTATAACCTGCAAAGAAATAAGATTTACTTACCTGGAGTCAAGTTCCGGACAGGATGATTTCTTCCAGTTTTTCAACAGAGAGGGCGCCCACAGTTTGGGAGGAAGGGAGGGAGAGGAGAGCTGTCTTCCCCCTTGCAGACAGAATGTTTCTCCTCTTGCCAGCATGCTGTGCACACTGACCACAAATGCTAAATATGCACAGAGTTGGCATTAGGTATCTCAGGAACAGTTCTGGGCTCCTTAAGGCACACAATTAAAAATAACTCAGTATGTGCAGTGTTTCAAGTTAAAACATTTCACATACAATACTCCTATCACCATGACCACTCTCTATACATCTTATAAGAAAATATATATGTTAGCTGTATGGTATTACATGGAAACACTGAAGCACATATTCTAGTATATTAAACCATATCAAACCGCAATAAAATTAAATTAAAGGCCAGATACATGTATAGAACTAAAGTGCAGTCAGTTTCTGTAATAAACCTGAGAACATGCTTGCCTTACCATAGTCTGATAAAGATGTTTGGAGTAACCCTAAAGAAACGATTTGTGTTCTAGGTTAATACTGAAGAGATCACATTTGAAGCGTTGAAAAAAGCAATAGGTAAGGAAAATTCATGCTTTGTGTCTTGGGTGTTACCCTACAATAGAGAGAGACTCTGTTTTAACGCCTCTCTCATCATTCTGTGTGTTTGCAATGCCTTTTCACAACTGTAAGCAGCTTCATATATTATTATTATTTTATTATTTATATAGCGCCATCAGACTCCGTAGCGCTGTACAATGTATTTAATTTACTTTACTTATATGCTGGGCAGGGAGCTAGGGAAAGATGGAGGGGAAACATGACCTCTTCTGGCATATCAGTAAAGGGAGAGGTACATAATTAATGGTGGCAGCAATACATTTAGGCTGCTGCCCATCAATGTCAGGCAATCCATGGTATGAATGTCCCAATGCAGCGCTGCGAGGAGCCCAGGTTCAATTCCTGGCAGTTCCTGGGCGCTACCTCTCATACTTCAAAGGTGGATAAAATGAATTTAGTGGAATGTAATGACATTGAGTAGCTCTTAAAATCTAGACTCCATGACACAACTGGATACTAGTGTCCAGCTTTCTTTGTTTACTACATTGATATTATAATTATTATATAGAAGATAGGGGGAAATAATGCATTATCGCGTTTCTGCACTTAGTCACATGATGTTGCTGAGATCAGTCAACTTCCTTTTGTGAGATGTAACGAGGCTAAAACTATTACACATGATTACTATTTGCTGTCACTTGGTAAAGTACATTTATACAGTGTGATTTTATTTCTTTTATATAGACAACACTGGGATGGAGGAGCAAGAGAAGGAGAAGAGGCGACTTGTGATTGAAAGGTTCCAGAAAGCACCATTCGAGGAAATTGCTGCACAATGTGAATCTAAAGTGAGTGTACTGTAACTAATAACAATGCTGTGGCATTACTCATAAGTCAATGTAAAGGGCAATAACCACTACAGCCCACTGTAGTTAAAGAAACACTCCATACGCATGAAGCTTGCTGGAGTGCTTTATGTTCCTTGTGTCTGTTCATGAGAGCTTTACAAAAAAGTGTTAATTTTACTTTTATATTTGAGACCGTCTGTTAGACAGCGTGGGAGGTTTCCTTTCTCCTCCCTTAGCTCCACGGAGTTAACGGAAGCGGCAGGCATGATGGGTTAAAGTGTGCCTGCCTTCTCAATGAACTGAACTATAGCTCCTTAATAAGCATTAGTGATGTCGCGAACCGTTTGCGAATTTGCCTTCAACATGGATGCTGTCCAGGAAGTAGGAGGGTCTGGGAGGGAGGGTCTGCCGGAGATTGGCAGGGATGTGTCAGCTGACCGGAGTTCGCAGCGAATGGTTCGCGACATCACTAATAAGCATAGGAGAGCTGTAATCACGTGGACTCGGGAACAGGACAGAAGCTTCTAATGAGAAGCCTCTAACTGGAGTAAGAAGGGGAGGTCTCTAACTTTTGCGCAATCTGATTGTCATAAAGCTCTAAAGAAATCTTGCAGAAAAAATACTTGCATACTTTCTTTGGATATTTATGTACTAAATTGTTAAAAATAAATTCATTGGAGTCATTCTTTTAGAGTCGCACTATTTTTCAATGAGTTAAAGGGACACTATAGTCACCTGAACAACTACAGCTTAATGTAGTTGTTCAGGTGAGATCTATAGCTCCCTGCAGGCAATCTAATGTAAACACTGTATTTTCTTTGAAAATACAGTGTTTACATTGATTGATCGGAATACCTCCAGTGGCCGTCACTCAGACGGCCACCAGAGGGACTTCCTATCATGTACAAGGGAGCAATGAAGCTTCCGTATAGAAGCGTCTGATTGCTCCCTGTTCAGAAATAGGGGGCGTGGCTTCACAAGGCTCCCGGCGCTGGAACGAGGTGAGTAAAAAGGGCTGCCTGGAGTGGCCCCTCTTCATGGAAATTGCTCAGGCAGAAATCTCCCTTTAACGCTAGATAGATTTATTTGCTCCTATTAGAGCCGAGCTGAGTGTCAGCAGACGCCAACAAATTCCATCTAAAGATGGGTGTAATTAACATACCTGATGCAGAAGGGAAACTCCCTCTATAGAATTATCTGTGAAGATTGCCTGAGGACCCCGATAAATGGAAAACTATTAGAAAACAGTTTTACTCTTAATGGTGGGATTCTGCCGGGGGACCTCTGGCACCGTAACTCCTACAGCAGGCTGTAATGGTTATGGTGCTTAGAGTATACCTTTACGTTTCATGTCATCACGTGACACGGTTTGTGAAATATAAATAAATGAAAGCACATTGTTCCATGTTGATATGCAAAGAACGCTTCCTTAATGGACCATCCTTTCATAAAACTCAGCAGAGCTTCATCACATTATTAAATAGCGTTCAGCTCTGAAACTGGCATTGAAATAAACTCCTGGTACGTTGAGACACACAAACTATCTCCGTAAACATGTAAAATTAGAATTTGTTTATTCCCATGTGTGTAACACTTTGATCCTTATAAGGATTTAATTAGCCATCTCATAGAATTCATTCCCATGTATAACAGTTACTAGCCCAAATCTGCAACCCGTGTGCTCATCTCTAGTGAGTATGGCTAGTGCTGTCAGTGATGATAAAAAATAATGGATACGGTGTATGTATGACAGTTGGGTATATTGTGTGTATATATATATATGTATGTGAGGAGTTAATATAACCATATAAACTGAAAATAAACACTGCCTCATTTAGTTGTATATTTATCTTACATGTTCTCGGTATAGATCCTGTTTGATGTTATTTATCTAATCATAAATCTATTATATCTCTGTGCTTTGTACTATGATTTCCATTACTCATTTTTCATTGTTTCTTTTCTTCGCAGGCAAACTTGCTCCATGATAAATTAGCACAAATACTGGAACTCACCATAAGGTATTAGTATATAGTTTTATGTCCTGTTCAGACTGTGTTCCCTGTGTTTGTGTAATTAAATTGTATTTTTTCTTTATTTTATTTTTTAGACCACCTCCCAGTCCTTCAGGGACAATAACCATCACAGCTGGACATGCTCAGTACCAATCTGTTCCAGTCTACGAGATGAAATTTCCCGACCTCTGTGTTTATTAAAACTTATAGAATCACATATACATTTAGGGGGCTCTTTATTAATTGTCACTTCGTGGTATCTAGAAGCACCCTATATCCTAACTGAACCATGGCTCGTATCACTGTTACAGAGGTAAAGGAACAGACAGGAAACGTGTCCACAGATACGAGTTGGACGTTTTCTGACATTTTATCCAGATACCAAAAATAAACAACTAAATAAATCTATAGCATAATTTTAAAAAAAAGGTCTGTTTTATTTCATCAGCTGATTAGAATAGGGTGTAGTGTTATCATATTTGCGATTTGATATTGTAAAAGCACAAGTTCAGTTAAATAGACATTTTTCAGTGGCTGCTTTTATGCAGAAACCAACATTGCTGATCTCTCTTATTGAATAGATTCTGAAATAAATGTCCCCTTTTTCTTTGAGATAGGAATGAGCCATTCGTTTCTCTCATCTCTGGCACATGATGAAATGTCAAGGGAATATTTAATGTGATTTAAGTTTTTATTGACCGAAGTCTAAATCTTGGCCCCATTGTAAAATTAATAAGCGAATAGGCCCCCAAGTTTTCTTACAAGTATATCCACGTTATTTTTATGAATTAATGCTGTATATCTGATACTCTGAAATAACGTCATACATCCTGCTTCATGTTTGCCAAGGTAACGTTCTAAAGAGGGTTTTGAAAATTAAAATTAGATTTTTATTATTTTATATTTTTTATGTACACGATAGAATGCTGGAAAGTTTAAGTTGCGATGCTTTATATTCCTCCCTCCTCCCCCCCCCCATAACCCTTTGAGAGCAATGCACTGCACACCACTACAGCACTTGAAGGGTTAATGTTGTTGTGTTGCCGATCTTATATTTTGTGTGTGCTTTTTGTTTTTATTGAAACGAGGTAAGGGATAAATATATACATATGTTTACTTGTCTATATATGAAAGAATATTATGTTAAAAGTCACATGTATCTGTATCTGTTAGACACATTAGGAACCAACAATGTTCCTTGCAGTTATCACAAGAGAAGAACCGCCATTGGTCATTAGGGGGTTAAAAGTCCTGCAACCCTCTAGCAGGACTATAAAAGTAAGTAGTGATGGAGAACCATTGGCAGTTTAGCTGTGGTCTTCAGCTAAGCCAGTCATTGAATGGGCACAGCTTGAATGCCCACTCTAAACTGTCACTTGACTGCAATAATAATTCTGCAACTACTTTTGCACTAAATGGGACATATCATTGCCAATTTATCATTTATCTTTCATTTACCTTTTAACCAAAACAAATGGAATGACGTTTCAAATTTACGGTTTGAGTTCAAATGGCAAATAAAATGTTTGCAGCAACTAGAACAAACTTATTTTCTTTTTTTTTGGAAACAAAATGAAGTGCAATCAAAGTATTTTCATATTTTGTTCCCTAAAATGTTTAGTCCTTAATTTCTTGCCAAAGAGTCTGATAATATTACTGTGAAGATCATGTAGCCTAAGAGTGAACGTTATCACATTTATGAAGGCTCACTCTGATACATTTACATATTCTGTAGCATAAAAACACAATATATTGTAAGGCTTTACTACACGCAGTAATAACAATACATAGTCACTGTGTTTTAGCTCTTTTTTTTTTCCTTCTTTTTCGCTGTAAATACATTGTATAAAATGTTGTATTGTGTATTAAATGTGTTAATCAAGTCTGGACAAAAAACAAACAAACAAAAAAACATACATTTCCGTCTACAGAATATTGTTTGGGTGTTTGCACATAAAGTGCTCTGCAGAGGTATTTACCTCTCACCCACTTGTAGTCGTACAATTTAGAATTAAAATTAAGTTTATTGGTTGTTTTCAAATATATTAATATTGTGAAACAAAAGTTACAAAACCATGAAATGTCTTTGTCCATTCTGAAGGCAGATGGCTGCTACAATTGTTATTTTCATAGTTTGAAATCAATGAGGGGGGATGCAGTCATTAAATGTCTGCGGTTTGTTTTTTGTTTACTTGTTTTATTAACTTTTGTATCACAATAAAAATGTTTTTCTATAATTGTGTAACAATTATGCTGCTTACAAGTACATGGGCTGAGTAGCTTATTATAAACAATCTAACAATAAGGGGTAAACCACTTACAGGCTTTATATAAAGATGCCATGTGGTTACCAATGTTAACGGAACTTCGCAGGACATAAATGGCCATGGTTGAAACCAGGGTATTTATGGTGATATCTAGAGAGTATGTATGGGTACGTTCTATCTAGATACTATGCTATCCAGTGCTGGATATATTTAACAGACATTTCATGCTCTGCTACAATGTTGCTAATGTACGGGAAATACATGTGGGATATTAGACAACGAAGTATCTCAATATCCATTATATATATATATATATATATATATTATTTTACTTGCGTCAATAGCCTTTTTTTAAGTGTTTATAATAATCTACTCAGCACATGTACTTGTAAGCAGGATAATTGTTATACTTGATTTCTTATGTATCATAATGTTTAACCTTTACTAAGTTCAGTGTGTAAAGAGACCAGTTAATCACCATCAGGATTGTCCTAATTGTTGTGTTTTGGGATAATCCATTCTTTTTTTTTTTTGGTAACATTACTAAACCTGGAAATGTCCTAGGTGAGAGTGAAATATTTTTGCAAGGAACTGCATAGATATATAATAGGCCACATACAGGTCTTTCAAACGTAGTGTCTTTATTTTTCTTTACTGCAGTTTGTATAATCGTGTATTGTGCAGTCAGCTTGGATTTAGGAGCTTTACACGTACCCATGTGTGAGTACGTTTTATGATAACCGTGGCTGTATCCGATTTTGTACTGTCCTTACACTGCATTGAGTAAGACGTAGGCTGCATCACTAAAACTTTGTAAAACAGCAGATTTGCGTCCAGTTTTAAGCATTTCAGTAGTGCCCAAATGTGGGTTTTATGGTGAGTAGGTTTTGTAATAAGTGTCGTTTATAATAGTAAGTGAGGTATTATCGTATGATGTACATGAAGAGTGCATATAAATTTTGTGCTAAAATGTACTTAACATTTTTGTTTCCTCTTGCGAGCTGCACTTTACTGCAGTTCATACATCATGCACTCCATGCTGTTAGTACATCTCCTCAAATGTAAAATACAAAGACTGATTGTAAACCGAAATGCCGCTTAGTATTAGAAAAATAATGTTTCCTGTGCAGCCAGATGCTCGTAGCCCAGTATCGTGGAAGCACAAGCTATGGAAAATCATTTAGTAGAGCTAACGTTGCACAGGTAAACGTGATTCATAATACTAACCACTATTTAAGTTTGCAATTAGTACCACTACATTGTACTAGGCCCTCCCCAAAAGACAGGGAGCCAGGATAGGGATTGGCTCCCTCCATCCCCCATTAGTGCTGGGAGCTCACCAGAGGTGGGGCAGCTACTGCGCCTCCTCTCCTCCATGCAGATTATCATCCCACAGCTCAGCTCATAGCCCAGTGCTGTTAGTGGCTGAGCTCAGCTCATAGCCCAGTGCTGTTAGTGGCTGAGCTCAGCTCATAGCCCAGTGCTGTTAGTGGCTGAGCTCAGCTCATAGCCCAGTGCTGTTAGTGGCTGAGCTCAGCTCATGGACCAGTTCTGTTAGTGGCTGAGCTCAGCTCATAGCCCAGTGCTGTTAGTGGCTGAGCTCAGCTCATAGCCCAGTGCTGTTAGTGGCTGAGCTCAGCTCATAGCCCAGTGCTGTTAGTGGCTGAGCTCAGCTCATAGCCCAGTGCTGTTAGTGGCTGAGCTCAGCTCATGGACCAGTTCTGTTAGTGGCTGAGCTGAGCTCACTGACCAGTGCTGTTTGTGGCTGAGCTTAGTTTATGGACCAGTTCTTTTAGTGGTAGAGCTCAGCTCACGGACCGGTGCTTTTAGTGGCTGAGCTTAGCTCATGGACCAGTTCTGTTGGTGGCTGAGCTCATCTCACCGACCAGTGCTGTTAGTGGCTGAGCTCAGCTCACCGGCCAGTGCTGTTAGTGGCTGAGCTGAGCTCACCGACCAGTGCTGTTAGTGGCTGAGCTGAGCTCACCGACCAGTGCTGTTAGTGGCTGAGCTCAGCTCACAGCCCACTGCTGTTAGTGGCTGAGCTTAGCTTATGGACCAGTGCTGTTAGTTGCTGAGCTGTGTATGCATTGGGCTAAGGCATGATGTTTGTATGGGAGTGTAAATAAGGAGCAGGCTTAAAGTGCAGTAAACTACAAAACCTTCATTTTATTTTTGGGAAAAAAAACTATCCACATTTGAGCATGCCAAAAAATATAACATAATAATGAAGACAAAATCTAAGAAATGCATTAAAGTTGTTTTAGTGCCCATCTTGTCCATTTAATAAAATGCTAGTACAATCAGTGATATACAATACTGCTGTCCTGCTGAGGTTTTGTCTTTTTTGTGTGTGAATATTTTGAATACAATATTATGTAAAAGTAACACATATTAGAAATGAATAAATAGCACAAAGTATTTTTCAGCTCTTAGACAAGTTGTATTTATTCAAAGTATTCTCATTTATATAATACACAGAGTACACACAGTGTCAGGGGTTCTTAACCTTTTTTTTTTTTTTTCTAAAACCAAAGTTATCTATATGGTATTTGCTTGGAGACCAAAGCTTCAATTATGATCCAGTTCTTACTAAACAATTATTGTGCACCTAGATTTAAGCCACTGTCAGATTGGTGACTGAGTACAGATACCTGGGACATTAATATCCAAATTTGGCTCCTGACCGAGAGGTTAAGAACCACTACTCTGTGTGTTTGTATTTCCATATACCAGCGCAGAAATTTATTTTTACATGTAAAATATATAAACCATAGTTCTATACACTCCAGAGATTTACAGTCGTGAGACTTTAGAAATGTTATCAAATATATTTATTTTTGCTTTAAATTTATAAACAAAAAATAGATTTTAAAAAGCTTTTTTTTTTTTTTTCATTCTTCAGACCTAAAATTGTTTCAAGAATTAGGTTTGTACTTACATTTTGCTTTATTCATTTTTTCAGCATTTGTGAACGTAGCAGAGTAAAAGCAGACATGTTATCTGGGAAAAAAACTATATTATTATAAATTAATAAAATGCAATATATTGCTGCAGATCTGTGCATTGGTAAATGTTTGTAAAGAATGTAGACAGGGTTTCTTGTCATACATTTTTATTGAGTTTTTCCATATTACAGATTTTATTTTTGCATCGTAACAAGCACATGGTTTTTGTATGAAACGGAAAAAAAACGTTAAGTGAGATGCACAACCATTAGGGTTGAATGTGACCCATCGTACCGCTTCCTACACACAGGCATAGTGAGCGCCTGTTTTCCCATTGACAGCAGTAGGAGTACAGGGACTATTTAAAGGTCCTTATCAGCGATTTAGTCACTAGTGGAAGATTCGATCCATGGAAAAATGTGAAAAGACAGAAATGTGAAGCTATGTGTATTTTTTATTTATTATTATTTTTTTAAATACACAGCATTTTCAGTGTACCTGCCGTGAAAATGCTCATAGTTGAGCATTTCAGAGACTCCTCTATGATGTTTGTGTCTCATATAGAGTTTCATATCTATGTATGTGCCAGCAATTTAGCACAATGTACGGATACAATTGTATTCCCTACAAAGTGACACCACCTTATATTTGGTTTGATTGGTGTGCTATTTTCGGTTCATTTCGTTCATTTACGTTTTTTATTCAGGTAACAGGTCTGCTGTAAGTCCATATTTAATGTGTTAGTGTGTTGGCCCCTTCTTTAGAATTGACGTCTTTAAAATGTTAATTATCCCTAGTGGATTCATGTAAAATTACTTCCTCTCTCAGCTCCACTGTTATCCCACTGGTTACTGACAGTAAAGACGCCAATTAACCACAATACAAGATCTTAAAAGGAAACCTTTATGGTTCCTTTAATTGCAGGTGTCCTATACCTCTGGGGAATATCACCGACAGGATTTTAAAAAAATAATAATAATAAAGTTTACCTTTACTTTAATCTGTCTGGGGAGGTAGCTTGTTTAATGTGGAGTTGTGTGTCATGAAAACTCTGCGGTAAGATGTATTTTAATAGTAAGGCTGCTTACGTTTTAGAAAGTGACACAATTAAAAAATAGTTTCTTTGATACCCAAATTTTATCGAACTGTCAATATGGTTTACATTTATGTCTTCAAGTAATTAAAATCATTGTTCCTAAAAAAGATGGGGAAAATTGTTTATTTTTTTTAATGTTTTATTTGTTATAATTTGCTCCAGAACATAAGTTGTTAATGTTGTAATGTCCTATATTGCTGTTTTTGTGATATTTTTCTGGTTTGTTTGCGTTGCATATAGAATGTCATGCTGTTCTCTGTAATAAAAGAGTTACTACAAAGAAAAACAAGTGTTTTCTATTTCTTGGGGGAAAAAACCCCAATATCATTCTCTCGTCTTTATTCTGCAACGGTATGGCCTCTAACATAGTAAAGGTATGGCCTCTAACGTAATAGAGGCACTATTTTACTACACATAGCATGGTGAACATCGCTAATACTTCCCATAGAGAAGCATTGAATTGAATGTTTTGCTGTGAGAAACATTGGATTGACCAGTACTTTGATTGGTCCAATACAATGAGTCTTTGTGCATCATTGGATTGGAAAAAGATCAGGTAAGTTTAATGGCCTTTTTTGGGGAAGGGGTCGGGCTGAATGTAAGTGGGAAATTAAAACATCTAACTTAAAACTTAAAAAAACTAACTTAACTTTAAAATATATATAGTTTTAATTTTACAAGACACCTTACTAATACTCTTTCTGGTATCAAAGGGGTGTCCACTTCACAGGACAATAAGGTTATTATAATAAACCATTTATTGTGGTCTGTTAGGAGGGTCCTGATGAATATGATTTGCATGAAATACAATGTAGGTGCTGCACTTCAGAAGTAAAAGGGAAAGGAACACTATCCATTCCTTCCATGGTCTAATATTTCAAGAGGTGTGCATCATACCAATGGTCCAATAAATAAAAATACACTTGCTAAAGGAACACTCCAATGGCAAATGTTTTCATTTTTAAAATAATTTAGTAGCTGTACCCAAGTGACTGGCAACTTTTGACCCACGGGGCAAGTACAACCCTAAGGACTATGGTGCAGAAACTCAGCCACACGTTTAAAGAAAAAACTACCAAATTGAGCTGTCTGTCCAGCCCCCTAAGTCCATCCTGGCTCAGTGTGGCAAGACCATGCAACAACATGGCAAAGTCACACAGACACAACGTCCCAAACAAAGTGTGAATGTGCGAGGCCACGCAACATGTCAATGTCGCACAAGTGCACATCTGTCACACAGAACACAGGCAAAATAAAAAGAAAAATGGTTTCCTAGGAAACCAAAATGGTAGCCATACTTCATTGCCTAAACTCCTCACAATTACTAATACAATGGAAAAATAAAGGGAGAGAGCACTCACTAAGCATAAATTATATAAAAATAATACAAAACTTAAATCACATGGCTACGACTGATTTAATTGAAATGCAGTAAAAAACTAAACTTAAAACACAAGTTAAAATGTGTATCACATCATACAGTAAATATCACTTCACCTAAAATAAGATACAAAGCTAAAATAGAAAACATCACAGCAAATCAATTATAATAAAGTGCCTCATATAATACTGTGCTCGTAAACACCACATATAATGAAGTGCAACACATAATAAAAGTGCCAGTTATAATATAATTCAGACTAAAATGTATCCTAATAAAAATAATAATGGTGCAAATATGGCATATATAGATTTACAAAACAACAGCAAAGTGCATACATGCATAATAACTCCTGGCCTACATCTAATAGTAAGTGAATAAAACAAACTAATATCTGAAAAAAGACTTAATGAATAAAACCTGTGTAAAGTGAAAACATGCCATCACGAAAGCAATTTGTATAGTGCTCTTAATACTAAAGGCACAAAAAGATATACGATCGTGTACTTAATATGATAGTATCCTATTCTTAGAGAAATGACACAAGTTTGTAGCCTGTGGATAAGGCAAGGGTGTAAAGGAAAACCAGTAACATCAATTCATCAGGAAACATGAAAATATCAAATGAAAAATATTAAACCTAATCAATGTAATGTTCGACATGCTCTCAGTTTTAAGAATCCTAAAGATTCACTACTATATCAGCTAATTATAGTAAAAGCTAAAAACAAGCTGTAAACTCAAAACCTATTCAGATTAATGTTAACATGTCATATTCTAGATTAAGTCCTTTAGGATACAACGTATCCAATTCTCTGATCCAAAATGCTTTGCATAATAGTAATTTTCATCCCCTATCCCCTCTTCTTGGGTTTTCCGGGACATGTTTAATTATCAGAAATTTGCATTTAGAGGCATTGTGATGGGCTTCAGAGAAATAGGCAGGCAAAGGTAGGTCCACCAAACCCATTCAGATTGTGGACGTGTGCTTAGAGAACCTTTCTTTCATCTTTTGTGACCTCTAACTCACATATTGCTCTACATAATTAATTTTCAGCACTTTCAGAGTGTAATGGTGTTATGGAGACAAGCTCAGGCACAGAGTGTAGTGGGGCTGTTGAGACAGGCTCAGGCACTAAAGGGTGGTGGTGTTGTGGAATCAGTCTTGGAGACTATGGTGAGGCCTAATTAAAAGCAGTTGTTGTTGGGGGATTCTATCATAAGAGGTGTGGAGCTGGAGAATAGTGGTCTTTAAAGATGTCTTCACGAAGCAACTGCTCACAGAGACAGGAGACGTATTTGTAATATTGTTAAGCGAGCAAAGCAGGAAGGGGAATTGGATGTACTTGTCCATCTAGGCACAAATGACTTGGCTTGCAATGAGGTTTCAGAGGTAAAGGAAGTTTGTGTTTTTGCCAATGATATACAGCAGGTTGCTTTCACACGGTCATTCTCTGAAGTTCTTCCTGTGCATAACACTCAGAACGACAGGCGGATCCATATTAGGGACTTTAACTTGTGGCTTGGTGAATGGTGTCGGGAGCAAGGATTTGGCTTCATTTCTCATGGTAGCTCTGTTTGTAAAGGAAAAAAACTACAAAAAAGATGGTTTGCATCTTTCTCACAAGGGAACAAATGTTCTCAGTGAGCAGTTCAGAGGTTTTGCTAGGATATATTTAAACTAGGAAGGGGGGGGGGGCAAAAGGGTGATAAAACATTAATCCAATTGCCCCCCAAAACAAGGACAGAAGGTGCCTGTAGCAAGTGTGTTAAAAAATGATAAGCTTAGAGTCGTGTCTACACATGCTCGCAGTTTAGGGAATAAGATCCATGAACTTGTAGCAATAATGGCAACTGATAATGTAGAGTTAGTCGCTGATACATGGTATAATGAGAAAAATGACTGGGACATAGCAATACCAGTGTACTCTTTATATAGAAAAGACGGGGAAGGCAAGAAAGGGGGAGGGGTGGCCCTGTATGTGAAGGATAGCATACAATCTAGCCTAATAAAGGTTAGTGAGGCGAATATAGAGTTTGTTTGGCTTGCGTTAGAATTTGGTAATCGCACAGTAACTTGTGTAGGTGTGATTTATAGGCCCCCAGGACAAATAGAATATTTAGATAATCTACTAGTTGAGGAAATAGCTAAAATGATAACGATGGGGGAAGTTATTATCATGGGTGACTTTAATCTTCCTGATGTGAACTGGAAAACCAAAATAGCTGCTTGTACCACGAGCACACATATTCTAAACTCCCTACTAGGATTGTCTCTAAAACAAGTCGTTGTGGAGCCAACTCTTAAAGAGGCCATACTAGATTTAGTGTTAACAAATGGAGATTTGGTATTCGATATTACTGTAGGTGAAAGTTTAGGATCCAGTGATCATCAGTCAGTGTGGTTTAATATACGAACAGGGACTGAGTCACACCACACAAAAACAAATGTTTTAGACTTTAGAAAAACAGACTTTTCTAAAATTAGTATTAGTAAATATGTGTAAAGGAGTCATTATCAGACTGGAGCAATTTAAATGAAGTCCATGAGAAATAGGATTATTTAAAAGCTGCACTGCTGAAGGCAACAGAAAATTGCATTAGGCTGGTCAGTAAAAGCAAAAAAATCAAGAAACCACTGTTGTACTCCACAGATGTGGCCAAAATAGTAAAAAAACTAAAAGTTAGCATTTATTAATTATATAAAAAAACAGAGTGAGGAAGATAAGATTAGGCAGAAAGATGCTAAGCAAGAGCTTCCAAATCTCACACAGAAGAGAAAATAGCACAGTCTGTAAAAAAAGGGGACAAAACATTTTTTTAGATCCATAAATGAGAAAAGGAAAGTAAAACAAGGATTAGTTAGATTAAAAACAAAAGAAGGAAGGTATGTAGAAGAGGATAAAGATCTAACTCAATTAATATTTTTGTTCAGTATTTTCAGATAAAAATGAAGTAAAGGGGCCTCAGTTAGGAAAAAGGACAAATTAGTCATTTGTTACATGTGAGTTTACAGAGGAAGAGGTTCTACTTCAACTGTCAAAAGTAAAGACAAATATGTCAAAGGGGCCTGATGGAATACACCCAAAGTTATTAAAAAAAGCTTAGTGGTGTATTAGCAAAACCATTAACATATTTATTTAACCGATCTTTGTCAACAGGAGTAGTCCCAGAAGATTGAAAGTTAGCGAATGTGGTGCCCATTCACAAGAAAGGTAATAGGGAGGAGTCGGGCAACTATAGGCCAGTAAGCCTTACTTCAGTAGTGGGGAAAGTGATGGAAACCATGTTAAAGGATAGGATTGATGAACATCTAAAAACACATGGATTTCAAGATCAGAGACAACATGGGTTTACTTCAGGGAGATCATGCCAAACTAATCTTATTGATTTTTTTGATTGGGTAACTAAAACTATAGATCAGGGTGGTGCAGTAGACATTGCTTACCTAGATTTCAGTAAGGTTTTTGACACTGTTGCACATAGAAGGCTTATCAATAAACTGCAATCTTTAAGTTTCGATTCCAATATTGTTGAATGGGTAAGGCAGTGGCTGAGTGACAGACAACAGAGGGTTGTAGTCAATGGAGTATATTCGAAGCATGGGCTTGTCACCAGTGGGGTACCTCAAGGATCTATACCTGAACCCATTCTCTTTAATATTTTTATTAGTGATATTGCAGGTATTGATGGTAAGGTGTGTATTTTTGCTGATGATAGTAACATATGTAACAGGGTTGATGTTCCAGGAGGAATAAGCCAAATGGCAAATGATTAAGGTAAACTAGAAAAATGGTCAGAGTTGTGGAAACTGACATTTAATGTGGATAAGTGCAAGATAATGCATCTTGGACGTAAAAACCCAAGGGCAGAGTACAGAATATTTGATAGAGTCCTAACCTCAACATCTGAGTAAAGGGATTTAGTGGTGATTATTTCTGATGACTTAAAGGTAGGCAGACAATGTAATAGAGCAGCAGGAAATGCTAGCAGAATGCTTGGTTGTATAGGGAGAGGTATTAGCAGTAGAAAGAGGGAAGTGCTCATGCCATTGTACAGAACACTGGTGAGACCTCACTTGGAGTATTGTACGCAGTACTGGAGACCGTATCTTCAGAAGGATATTGATACTCTAGAAAGAGTTCAGAGAAGGGCTACTAAGCTGGTTCATGGATTGCAGGATAAAACTTACCAGGAAAGGTTAAAGGATCTTAACATGTATAGCTTGGAGGAAAGACGAGACAGGGGGGATATGATAGAAACATTTAAATACATAAAGGGAATCAACACAGTAAAGGAGGAGACTATGTTAAAAAGAGGAAAACTACCACAACAAGAGGGCATAGTCTTAAATTAGAGGGGCAAAGGTTTAAAAATGATTTCGGGAAGTATTACTTTACTGAGAGGGAGATGGAATAGCCCTCCAGCTGAAGTGGTAGAGGTTAACACACTGAAGGAGTTTAAGCATGCGTGGGGTAGGCATAAGGCTATCCTAACTATAAGATAAGGCCAGGGACTAATGCGAGTATTTAGAAAATTGGGCAGTACTGATCATGTGACTTTGATGCTGACCCATCAGTGAGATTTATAGGGTTTACTTTAAAAAGGTTTTATTTACATATACGGGGTTAAGGCTGGATAGGCAGAAACGTATGTACTTTCACTGTGCAACCGGCCACATGGAAATATTTACATTGCACCTTCAGTGTCATGCCTGACTCGTGAAATATTAAAATGACTATGCCATTAAAATTATAGACTGATATCGGTCCACATGGAGAAGACTCCACCGGTGCTGCTTACACCCAGGGGAGGATGAGTCCCCAAGGTTCGCGCCCGGGTTGCAGACAGCAGTCAGACCTATGGGCCACATGTTCAGGACTGTGATAGCACCTGGTGCAGGCAGGGCACAGCCATATGTATTCCAAGAACAGCTACTATGCCGGGTACACAATATTCTCGGCTGGGCATAGGATAAGCACCCTTCCTAGCATTGGGGCCTGGGGTTCCCTGTACTTTCCCTGCTGTAGACCTCTAGGCTCATACTAAGCAGGTGTTTCTGTTACCAGAGATATCTATGTTTCCTACAATACATTTAGGTTGGCACTAGTGGCCCATATCTATTCTTTGACCTCAGCATGATTATAACTTTGGCATTACGCCTTCTCTTCTTTAACAGCCTTCTTAGATCTATCTAGAGTATGACCAGCTCATGCCATGCAATGTGTTTCTTCTCATTTAATATCATTACCTGAAACATGTCCTATTATCTCAATGCCATACTTAAGTATTCCTGTGTTTGAAATTAATGATTGTGTTCTCTACTGTGGCACCAAACGCCTCTCTGTGATAATGTGCACAACAAAAATAAAGAAGAAGAATAAAAAAAATTATAGACTTTCTTTGTCAGTAGGCAAACGCTCAAAATCAGCAGGGGATCAAATACTTTTTTTCAACACTGTATGCTCTACCTCAATAGCTTTCTGCTCTGCCAAAATCGGAAATGTATTCACAATATATCTATCACTTGCACCTCGTATTATTTAAGTTTCAATTTCAATTTAAAGAGTCTTGATTTTAGCAATCATACA
Source organism: Pelobates cultripes (assembly GCA_933207985.1). NCBI lineage: Eukaryota > Metazoa > Chordata > Amphibia > Anura > Pelobatidae > Pelobates > Pelobates cultripes. The sequence continues at coordinate 314,789,073 of OW240915.1, forward strand.
TCTAAAATGCCACAGTGGGGGTCAAGCTTTTATTCTGGAATAAAACTGCAACACTTTTAGAATCAGTTGTGTCATTCATTTAGTGGATTTATTATGTTTTAGTAATAATATGCCATCTGTATTTTCTCTATTTTGCACTTTTGTGTGTCTGGTTTTTTTTTAATTCTGTTTTGTGTTTTTTTTTCGTCTTCGCCAATCACAAATTCACTAAAGTAAATATAAAATTCTGATTGTCTTCCTTGTGCACTGGATTGCTTTTTGCTTTCAGCATTTTGCTATCTGCTTAGAAATTAAAGTTATAGAAGAAGATGACCACTGAGGATTTCTTTCTGGGGTCAAACATGGTCTGCTCTTCTGGTGGCAGGGAATATGCTATGATGTTCCCAGTGTTGTTTGCAGTTTGAAAATTCTAGCATATGTCTCAGAATACTGGCTGTAAGTTAATAAATAAAAATAAGTAATAATAAATACAAAAAATTTGAAACAATACATATTGAACTCTGTGTATTGCACAAGGTTGTGGAAATGTATGAGTGGGTGTTTTTATTAGGAAATACATCATTCTGTTAACTTGTTTTGTAAAGAAACAGGTCGGAACAGGCAGACAATACTACCGATAATTTATCATTCCATACACTGGGTGCACATCGTCATCCTAAATTCTGTAATATTGTGCACATTTACATCTTTTACATTTTTTTTTATTAAGCTTTCCTGCAAAGCAATCTATACACAAAACCGCTGTGTTAGGATATGTTTATGTGCTAGCTTCGCATCCCTGGCACGAAATAAATGTTATCCTAATATTTTTATTATACGAAAAGTCCTCCGTAGTGAAGGTGTTTAACCAGGAAGTCCTGTATGGCGGCGTAAACAAGGAGCCTGTTTAAAATACGATGCTCTAGCCCTCTTTCCTGCATAGAAAACATCTGTTAGTAGAAATATTAAAAAGAGTTTGAACTTCCAATCACACCTACTTGATAACTCACTTTATGTAAATAGATTCCATAAAGGTCACTACAACCAAAACGGAAATATTAATCAAACCTATGGGATCTTCTTACTCCTCAGCTTACTGGTATAAAAAACAAACCTTATACTCTTAGTTGAAGCCAATTTGCCAAGTACATAAATATCCACTAGGTGGCACTGTGTTCAAAGTTGTAAACATGGTGCCATGGTGGCTATTTACTTGGTTGGCCAGTTGGGTTCAGTAAACTGCACAGATTCCATATGTTGAATTATCTGTGGTTCTGAAGGCTCCAAAAGTAAGAATCCAATCAAGTTGTCATTAGCTTGCTGAAATGCTGGCAAAACACAATGCGGGTCTTATTCACAGCACTTGGAATATCATAGGTAACTGCGGTATTGATTTATACATTAGCTATAAATGTACAGGTCCCATACACGATGCACTGTTTAATTTGAACATTCCAAATGCTGGGAGTATTCACTACACCCTGAAGACATGGGTGATTCCCCAATGATGCTCATATTGTGTCTGGCTATGTATGAAGAAACGGAGAGCGCCTAGTAAGCATACTCTATACCTCGGGCATTATTCTGTCAAGCCTCTCTATATGATGAATTACTGTCTCTGTTGTCTGTTACGATCAATTCAATATATTCTCATGGTTTGTCAGAGCTCCTGAGGGCCTGTGTTACTCTTTTTACCATATCTCAGTAAAGTCAGTAACTCAATTCACTGTCAATTATACTACTCATTCCGAGATGAACTAAAACACATCAGCTATGTCTGTTAACAAAGATCGAACTTGCTTCTAACAGTGAAGAGATGAGATACAGTATTTGTGGAATGTTTTAATAGCAGATTACAAAATGATTTGCATTTCCAAGATGTTGTAACTTCCGAAACGGAAATTCCCCATCACAATACAAATTAATGGGGTTTTCTGGTCGGCACAAAAGTATGCCAAGCGCACTCTGTTACTACACCCACAGCACAACATGTAAAAGTCATTTAGCAGCGTTAAAGAACAGATACAAAAAAAATAAAAGGTAAGTATAACGAAGGAAATGCGCTTTTTTTTTTTTAGCAAATATCAATGTTTTAAAACCCCCAACAAAACATGTTTCCAGAAAACAGAAAAAAAACCTCAAAAATGACAAAAAAGTTTACAGTAAAGAAAATGCACTTACATTTAGCAAAAACAAAATAGTTTGTTGAAAGAATTTTAAAACTATTGAACTAGAAAATAATAATTGTATGCACCCTTACAGAAAGTCAGTAATAACCTTACATATTTAATAGAATGCATCTTTGAACTAAATATATCTTAGTATCTAAAACAATTTAAGCAGAACATCATTAGTGCTTTCTGTATGTTATTATGGATCCACTCACATTACATAGAGCAACGTACCTGCTCGAATGTAATGTGTAAGATGATTCAGAGCATCATTTGACACTGGATTAGAAAATTAACAAAATCCATTTATGAGCTTAAAGGAACACTATAGGGTCAGGAACCCACATGTGTGTACCTGACGCTATAGTGTTAAACTAATTATTTAGCCCCCCATGCCTCCCTTAAATCTAGTAAATACTAATTTTATTTCCAGAACAACGCTGGTCTGCTGGCTCTGCCCCGATACACTTCCTTGGCTGACATCATCGGAAAAGCATTGGATTGACTGAGATTGTGAATTATGATTATCTCAACCAAGGAGGCAGGCTGGGGGCACCCTGGTCAATCAGCACTTCCTCATAGAGATGCATTCTATGTTTCTATGTTTCATTGAATCAATGTATCTCTATGAGGAAAGTTCAGCGCCTCCATGCAGAACACCAGTGCAACACTGGCACAGGAAGCACCTCTTGTTATCTAACACCTGTGCAACACTGGCATAGGAAGCACCTCTTGTTATCAACTGAGTGGCCACTAGAGTTGTTCCTAGGGACCAATGTAAACACTGCCTTTGCTGTAAAAAGGCAGTGTTTACATGAAAATACCTGCAGGGAGTGACTATACTTACCAGAACAAATACATTAAGCTATAATTGTTCTGGTGACTATAGTGTCCCTTTAATCCACACCCAATGGATATTTAAGAAAAAAGTACTTGATGGTGTACATCAATGAGACCTTCCACAAATATATATTTTATGAGACATTGCATGTAATGTTAATGATGCTGATTGAAATTCTCTGAGAGAATGCTTTTGTAGAAATTTTTTTCCTTGGTTTTGTTATTTTTGGTTTTTAAAGGGCGGACATAAATCTAATGAAGTAAAGGGAAACATAATTAATATACAGAGATATTGAGTGTTTCTTTTTCTTTTTTTTTTTACAATTTTACAGCCACTTTTATCTAGCTATGGTCATTGTATTAGCTCTGTGAGAATGCTAGGGATTATTTATCATACTATTTTATTTTTGTTTTGAATTTACAAATTAGCATATGAATGTCAGCAATTGGTCATTGGACAGATATGTAAGCTAGTCCTATAAATCTCAGAGAGCATGTGCCACCCTTCTAGAATAGATTTTATAAATCCGCAAATCATACTTTCTAGCCAAGTGAGAGCTGTTTTTTTTTTTTTTTTAAGGACATCAACTTCCCTCATCACTAATACACTTTACTCAAATGAATAGCTACAAGAGCAATGCAGTAATGCATTCAATCACAAATACATATATATTATGCAGAGAGACTGAAAATAGTTTGAAATGATAGGTTAATAATACCACTGTGTGTACTGTCCGTACGTGTTCACTGTGGTCTGTAATGTTAGTTTATAGAATCTAGTTACAGCCATCACTCAAGTCAATACTGTATCAGGTCTGTTCGCACTCTGGTGAGATAATACATTGCCAGTGCCTGGACGTCACAATCATACATCTTCTTTTATATAAGTATTGATCTAAAAAGTAAGAAATTGTATATTTTATGCACAATATTTTCATTTTCTAGTTTCCAACAAATGTGGAACGTGGCCGTCTTGCACGCGGCAGTGGTGATCCAGAATTTGGCCTCGGTCCATGTCCTGCCCTCACAATGTCCCTCATCGGACTATGTTCCTCACTGCTCTCTTCTGAGCTTGAGCTGTCCGACTTTTCTGGGATAGCCCGGTCTGGTGTATCATCTGCATCTCCACTCCGGCACAGAACCATCTCATTCCGGCACTGACTCCTGTGCAGTAAATGGACCGACTCATTGAATGGAGCAGCTGCCATGCATTCTGCGGCTGCCTTATCACAAGCACAAAGTAGCTTGTCACAGATACCCCATCCTATACCTGAAAAAAAGACAGCATAATAACATTTCGTATTATGTAGGGATGAAATAAAAAGCAGAAATACCTAAATACATACACACGCACATTCTCACTCTTGATACTGTAGTGATTTCATTATTTGTCTTTTTTTATATAGTTCATTATTAAATATTATTAAAAACAAGATTGTCAATTATTTTGCCAGTAAAACACTTTCTAAGTAAATATTTGCTGCACTTTATCCATTATAATAATATAATTTCCTTTATGTTAAAGGGTAACTCTCAGTGCAATATTTATGGTGCAAATAATCTAAGAGTGTGTCCATGTTTTTTGAGAAATTGTTGGGGAACAGTTTGACAAAAACAAAGTCTCTCCTTGGTAATCGGACTTTACCCTCCTCACATGTGTTGATAAGGTAAAATTTAGACTTCCACATATTTAGTGACAATTCAATTCACCCTGTACGGCAGTGATGGGCATAGAGAGCTGGGAGAATATACTCAGACTCTTTGCACCATAACCACTGCATTGAGGTAAGTCTCTTGTTTTATCCACATGCCATCAGCACCCAAAATTGGATCATCTCCTCTAGTAAAATAGAAGCATGTCGGTAGCATTTCTCTTGAAAGTAGAGGCCTATTTGTAGTTTGTGTCCACCATTTTATGTTATTTGGGTCCTTTGGTGTTAGATGTTGTGAATAGGGATAAAGCATGAGAAAGCATGACACATCCGAATTCTCCATCGGAAGGTGTTTAAAAATTAACAGCAAAAGTGAGTACCTTTATAGATGTTCCAGCTCATCCCTAGTTGGTGGAACTTGAAGGGCATTAGAGAAGTAAGAGTTATCAGGAATGGATGCATTAACACTTTGAGAACTTTATCGACTTTAATGTTCAAAGTAGGGTTGGCAGCTGAGTTTACCTGAACATATTATGAAGCTGCAGTTACTGGACTTCCACCACAGTTATAGTAAATATAAGACAGAAATAAAGAGATATTCCACTGATGCCCCACCCCCCTTTAAAGAAAAAAAAAGAGTTTCAAAGCCCAACTGTGTCTGTTGGCTCCAGGAGCCCTCAGCTATTTTATATTGTTATAAATAATTCAGAGAGAATGTGTTTGAAAATTAGTTTGCCTAATAAATCACAGCATGGTGCCCATGTAAACATCCTTCCAATGAGGTCACATACATTTCATCCAATTTCATCCTGTATTCATTTGTTCAATTTTCAATCAACTATTCTTATTGTGAATGCAAAATATAATACACTTGTCAAGAAGGATATTTGCAGAAGATTTAAAACCAGTTACTTGGATAGCAACAAGAGTATGGGAAAATACATTTACATTGACATTTTTAAATATAACAATAATATGAAAAATAAAACAAGATAAAGGAATGTGTCAAGTATAAAAGAGACTTGCATAACTCCTGGTCAGGACGATACTATGGTGGCTGATGGGATGCGAAATTGACATTCCCCCTCCTGTTTACTCCAGCCGGGGCATGTTTCACTATTTTTTTTTTTAAATATCCAAACTCTTACTCCAGATGTTGCTGAACTACAACTCCCATAATTCTCTGGTTATCTATTTCATTCAGAGGATCATGGGAGTTGTAGTTCAGCAGCATCTGGAGTAAGAGTAATCTATTTTTGGAGCTGTGGTATAACAGCCATGACAAACCTTCTCTACAGCTAAATATTTTGTACGTTCCAGGATAGAACGTTGTTAAATATACTCACACGTTGGTTTGTTGTCCATACATAAGACCTCTGACCTCACGCTTCTCTCTGACTTGCAGCCCAGCTTCTTCAGATGCTCAATACAGCAATGATGGGAGAAGCAGCAGCTGAGATAAAATTGGAGACATGTATTTAGATTTCTGACGGAGGACACGGATTAGAAAACATACATAGCAAGTTTACATTCAATTAGTGAATGTCAAATGATATGTTTTCACATCTATACTCAGTGAAGCAAGAGACGTGCTCAGGTCAGGGGTAGACAACCTTTGGCTTGCAAGATGTTGGGGAGCTTTGCCAGCATTATGCCTCTAAGAGCAATGTGGGAGATGTAGTCCACAAAAAGAGTTATCTGGCACCCAGGGAGGAAATGTATATTGGCACCCCCACCAACTATAGTATAAATTTGTTTTGTGATCTCTCTGCAGTTCTCCAAACTCCCTTATGTTAGGGAAATTACAAACCTCACCATTTTATTTATACACACACACCTATTCACTTCATACACACACACCTACTCACATTTATAAACACAGACCTACTCACATTCACACGGACACACCTACTCATGTTCTCACACGGACACACCTACTCATGTTCTCACACACACTTACTCACATTCATACACACACACACACCTACTCACATTCACACACACACCTACTCACATTCACACACACGCACTCACATTCATATACACACACACACAAACATTCATACTCAAATGCATAGACACACACATGCACATTCACACTGCACTCACATTCATATATACTCACATGTCCATAAATTCGCACACACACTGAGATTCATACATTCACTAACACAGTTTTTTTAAATAGATCGTTATCCCTGGTGTCTAGTGATTTGCTGCTGGAATCAGTGTGTACAGTGAATGTGCAGCTCCCTGCAGGTCTACACTAAAAGCCTGGGTTAAGGTGATGTTACATGCTGACTCCCGAGAGTAGTACAGGGTGATGAGGGAGCTGTGCATCCAGAACACAGACTGATTCCAGAAACTGCCCTGCAACCCCCGATTTCTGGATAATAGAATCTGCAGAACAGGCGCTTGCTGCCCCACAGCCACTTCCCATAGGCAGGTGCCGGCTCTGGCCAACATCTAGCTCTCCTGGTGTCGCACCTTCCTTGATGCTATATCAGTGGAGGGCTCATTCTACATCTAGCTCTATAGGTATCACACCTTTGTTGATGCTATATCAGTGTAGGGCTCATTCTACATCTAGTTCCACAGGTATCACACTTTCTTTGATGTTATATCAGTGGAGGATTCAATCTACATTTAGCTCTCCTGGTGTTGCACCTTCGTTGATGCTATATCAATGGAGGGCTTATTCTACATCTAACTCTCCTGGTGTTGCACGTTCCTTGATGTTATATCAGTGGAGGATGCAGCCTACATTTAGCTCTCCTGGTGTTGTACCTTCTTTGATGCTATATCAGTGGAGGGTTCAGCCTATATCTAGATCTCCTGGTGTTGCACCTTCATTGATGCTCTATCAGTGAAAGGTTCAGCCTACATCTAACTCTACTGGTATTGACCTCCCTTGTTGCTATTCCATTGGAAGACTTGGTCTACATTACATGTCCCATGTTGCCAGTGGATGGTCCAGCTATCATGTTGGCTGTTGTACATCCTTCATATACATACCACTCTCAGGCCATTATTAAACAACAAGATACATTAATATTGGCTTTCTGCTTGTGTGGTTAAAAATAATTCTTCATTTAAAAGTTTCATAGTGTTACACACGATACCTATCCAAAATATCGATTGGGCTTCCTTTTCCTTCCTGACCACAATGACAGCCATAAGATTCAAATTCTTCAGGACATCGACCAGTTAAACAAAACAACATTTCTCCAAGAAGTGGAAGCTCGGTCTTCACATTTCCATCTTCTGTCATCTGATTGAAGTGATACCTATCACATACTAAAAACAGGAAATATTGAACTGTATGGAAACATATTTTAAGATTCCCCATAATAACCAGAATATTGACTATACTATCGGCTGTTTTCGAACAATATTTTTCTTTAATTCCGGCAGGACGTGGGACAGGGTATAGTTCCACTCACCTCGTTCTAATGATTCTTGAAGATCACTTTCAGTCACTGTGGTTAGTGGAAATGCGGCCGAATTAACGGTGCTCTCATCTGCCATTTTAAATCCTGCTCCTTGAGAATATATTTGTGTTAGACATCATCTTAGTGCATCTTAGAATATATTTTAACTCATTACCGGATCAACATAATATTTGTATCAATTCAGAGGAAAAAATAAATAAAAATGTATATGAAATGCTCTCTAATCTCGTGTGATTTGGCTCCATTTATATTTATAAATAATACATTCCTTCTAAATACTTTGAAACAATTTACCAGCTCCTCGCTGCACTTTGCTCCGTGCTTTCAGGGTAAAGAAATAATATGTCCAGATCAATATGTATCAAACGGTCATATGCTTATTGTAAAACACACTCACACAGCAGGGGGAGATAGACTAATATCGCATACATTTTATTCTTACACAGAGCACTTTCAACCAGAAACGTGTTACCCCATCAAGAGATATAACATTACAGACGTCATTAATAGGAGATAATGAATGTCTGCACGGTTTACAGTTTGAAGTCATCTACTTCTAGCCAGTCAATAAAAGTTACTCACCACGGCAAGCCATAGTATACTCACCAGAGGTGAATTTCTACTTGCCAGGACTGAAAAGTCACTTTCCAATGGCTAGTGGCAAATGGAAATTGGGATCCGTGCTGTCTGTACTGATCAGTTAGACACTGAACAGAGCCCATTGGACTTATTAGGCACTCAACTCTCTAATAATTGGTGGGAGGTAAAGGAGATAGTTCTCTCCCTCTTAATAAAGGTAATAAACCAAACCCATATTACCACCACTAACGAGGGGGATTTTAATGACAGAAGCAACAGGTTGCTCAATTGTTTGTTGGAGAATAGGAGGGATGGCAGGCAGTGCCTTCACAGATTAGCTACTGTGATAAGTAGTCACCATCGTGGGAACTATATAAACTCTGCCATTCTCTATGGCTGCTATTTCAGTAACTGTTTTCCCAGAGTTGCTACACCTTGGGCTCAGATTATATGTGACTGGTTTTGCTGTTGGAAGTTATGGAACTGTCTGTTTGTGTATGTTTGTATGTTTGACACCACTTGACATTTACTTGTTATCCCTTATGTTTAAGTCACCTTGTGTCCATTATAGATGCATGGTGTGTATAATTGTTTATTGCTACATGTTATGTGTGCTCTCCTGTCCTGTCGAACTAGGTGTCCGTGGAGCCTGCACAGACTTGTAATTTGCATATTATGAATTCTGCCGACAGGAGAGATATGTTCTGTTAATTATTGTCTTCCCCCACTACTTTATAAATATGTCATTATAAGTTTCTGTATGTTTTCCATTATGACATGGTTATTTGGAATATATTTAGTTGTCACAGCAAGTTGAATGTAATGAGCATATGGGCTAGTCCCAAGTAAAAATAAAGCTGAGTGTGTTAGTTCCTTTTGGAACTGTGTGTCCTGTGTGGATTTTTTCAGGGAACCCAGTGACAGATTCTTCAAACCTGTTGGCTGGCTGCTTGGTCCCTGTGACCCGAGACAAGACAAAAAGAGTCACAAGTGCCTTCTTACCCTCACAGCTATTATAAGAGGATACATTAAAAGCAGAATGAAAGACTGCACATTATTGGTCAGTTAGAGCTTTCTCTTCTCTGATTGGTTAACACACAGGAAAAAGCATTCTAATACACTGACTTAATGCTTTTTGTGGCAGTACATATTACCAGTTTAAAAAATTTTATTTTGCAGGCAAATTATATGTACTTTTAAAAATACATTGCAGAACTCATTCTGTGCAATTCATAATTGCTGCCAGCTTAATACGTTAAAAGGCAATCACTGTTTTTATAAACAATAATTACGTTATTATTAACATGTATTTATATATTGCAGTTTAGGTAACTTAATATGGTTGACAGCTGTAGATGTTGATAACTAAACCTCAGCTACTTTTAAAGTAGTATGTAGGGTAACACCAATCAGAGGGGGAGAGCACATGCCCCTGTTGCTTTGGTCCTGTTTTAGTAAGAAACCCCTGTTAACTAATTTTCTTTTACTTACTGGTTGGAGTCATGTTGAGTTTGCGGGTGGTGGCTAAAAGAAACCACAAACAATTAGTAAACTATCTCAGAGCAACGTAAAGTAGAGTAAAGTATCTCAGAGTAAAGTAAAGTATCTCAGAGTAACGTAAAGAGGAGTAAAGTATCTCAGAGTAAAGTAAAGTATCTCAGAGTAACGTAAAGAGGAGTAAAGTATCTCAGAGTAACGTAAAGTATCTCAGAGTAACGTAAAGAGGAGTAAAGTATCTCAGAGTAACGTAAAGTAGAGTAAAGTATCTCAGAGTAAAGTAAAGTATCTCAGAGTAACGTAAAGAGGAGTAAAGTATCTCAGAGTAAAGTAAAGTATCTCAGAGCAACGTAAAGTAGAGTAAAGTATCTCAGAGTAACGTAAAGAGGAGTAAAGTATCTCAGAGTAACGTAAAGTATCTCAGAGTAACGTAAAGAGGAGTAAAGTATCTCAGAGTAACGTAAAGTAGAGTAAAGTATCTCAGAGTAAAGTAAAGTATCTCAGAGTAACGTAAAGTATATCAGAGTAACGTAAAGTATCTCAGAGTAACGTAAAGTAGAGTAAAGTATCTCACGTATAAAGGGCAAAATTCTAGTGACAGCGGGAACATTCTTTTGGTTTTCATGGTGACTGCATGAATTTCAAACACAGCTCTACAACTTAGGCCTCGATTTAATATTTTTGGATAAGCTTTTTCAAATGATTTCATATTTAAAATTAAATTTTTATATGTGCAATTTAAAAAAAAAAAATCTTTATTTTTAGCGTGCAAGATAATACAAACATGCATGAACAAGCATTTGAGGTGAATACATATGGTACATTTTCAAGGCACCTAGGAAAGACTGCACATTTTATGGTAAGGGTAAGGTGTATTTTTCCATTTTTTGAGTAATAAATATGCACAGGGTACATGTCAGGGTACAGGGTATGTCAGTTGGTGATGAGCCGATAAGCTTATAGAGAACATCACTTGTGGGCTGAGATTGACATTTCTAAGCTGAGAAGGGAAGAGAACATGCTGAATTATAATTAAGATTAATTCTAGAGCTTGGTAACTGCTGGGTATTGAGGTTTACGGCAACGGGAGGCAGCCCCTTTGAAGCTGGTAACAAACATTGCAATCTAAAATGGAACATAGCTTGTATCTGTAGGTTGGCTGGCTGAGAGGCTTATTGCCGGACTCTGTAGGTATACCTGGGTAGTAGGTTGGGCAAATTAAGTAATGGGGGTGAGCCATGTATTAAGCGGTCTGTACTTGTTGCTTGAGGCTGTTCAACCAGTGCCCGTTAGTAGCAGCTCGCCAAACCTGAGGGACCTGAGTGTCTAATCATTGATCAGAGACAATCTAGCTAGGTACAAGAGAAATGATCAAATACTATTAGAAGCACTGTGGTATGGCACGCGTTAATAATGATCATTGCAGCGTAGAAGAGTTGTTGAAAAATATTTGCCAGGGTGAAGAAACAATACTGGGCTTTAACTGGGCTATTTTTTTTAAAGTGAATTTCACATTTAAGGCCATAGTAGCTGAACTGGGAGCATATCTGGCTTGGGAAGGTTTTTCAATTTGTCTTTTTTTTTACCTTAAATTTGAAATTCTTACGTTAGTGAATGACTCTGTAAATGTTCATTTAGTGTTGTTATTTACCATGTAATCTAGTCTGGAATTCTGAGTATAAGTTACATAGAAACATAGAATGTGACGGCAGATAAGAACCATTCGGCCCATCTAGTCTGCCCAATTTTCTAAATACTTTCATTAGTCCCTGGCCTTATCTTATAGTTAGGATAGCCTTATGCCTATCCCACGCATGCTTAAACTCCTTTACTGTGTTAACCTCTACCACTTCAGCTGGAAGGTTATTCCATGCATCCACTACCCTCTCAGTAAAGTAATACTTCCTGATATTATTTTTAAACCTTTGCCCCACTAATTTAAGACTATGTCCTCTTGTTGTGGTAGTTTTTCATCTTTTAAATATAGTCTCCTCCTTTACTGTGTTGATTCCTTTTATGTATTTAAATGTTTCTATCATATCCCCCCGTCTCGTCTTTCCTCCAAGTTATACGTGTTAAGATCCTTTAACCTTTCCTGGTAAGTTTTACCCTGCAATCCATGAACCAGTTTAGTAGCCCTTCTCTGAACTCTTTCCAAGTATCAATATCCTTCTGGAGATACGGTCTCCAGTACTGCGTACAATACTCCAAGTGAGGTCTCACCAGACATGTATCTCATGCCAGAGGTCCTTACGATCACTTGGCCGAATGAATAACGCCATTATACATATAGAGTATAATTTACATGATGATCACAAGCTGAGACATCCTATGTAGAGATTGCCTGAAACATCTAGCCCAGACTTTATTGAGAAAACAAATGTTTTCTAACAGTCAGATAACGGTATTCTCAGAATACTAATGACAGAGTAACAGTCTATTATTTATAATTTGAAATATGTTGTTGTATAGGCCAGAAATATATATTTTTTTAAATGTCTAACTTCAGCCAGGGAAGAACGTAACACGTAACAAGAAATGTTTCGCGTGATTAAAATTACATTTATGGCCATACTTACTTTCTGCTGCAGTTATAATGTCTTTACTGGAAACATCTGTAAAAATATGTATTTACATTAGTAATCTCAATGAATCAGAGTGTTATACGATAAATGTAATATAAATAAACAAATATATATTAACCCTATGTACTCCGAAGTGATGGGCTCTAGAAATACAGATTCTGTCTAATACACAAGTAGTATAACTTGTATAAGCACATAGGTAAGGCTTTTTGTTGCAATGTTCAATGATTCTACAGTTGGTGAGAGTGTCACGGGTTTCTATTGTACCCCAATTCCCCAGGACAAAGCATTCAAGGGGCAAAATTTCACAGGATTGGTCAGCTACAGCTCTCTCTCCTCTCATTGGCCAATGTATGAGCAAAGCTTTCTATTCATTTGACCTATTTAGTGATTGTGGTGTCAGTATAAGTTACTGTACCAAAAACAGACTTCCTAATGGCTAGTGCTGGTTGTTTTACCAGCAGAAACAGAAGTCCATGCTTGGCTTCTCTGCTCCTACCTCATGGGAGGCCATTCAATTGTCTAGAGGCTATCTGGCTTTAATAGTATTTTTTGTGTAGATTGTCAGTTTTTAAATTCCATGTTTAAAGGGTTGACAGTGCATGACACCACCTAACTCAGCACTAATATTTGATGGCAGGGATTAGCTGCCAATTTTGCCTACCAACCAAAGTCATTGGCCAAGAACCAGCCTGTAAACCTTTACAATGCTCTCTGGTTATTTCTCTGGCGACCTCTGCAACTGAAAGCCAGTATTCTACTCCTGGGCCACACCTTTTGGTTCTGAATTTAAAATCCTGTGCCTGCTTTGTGCCTTTTCTGTTCATATTCTTCCCTACTGGAATGTTGACCCAATGCCTTTTCAATTATGAGCCATTGCTTCCTGCTGTTACCTTCAGACTGAACCTGACCAAATCTTACGGTTCCCTTTATCCCAACATTATTTTTCGTTATAGTGTATAAACCCAGCTTTTTTTGTCATGTGCATATGAATGAAACACAAAAAAAAATTTAAATAGAATTAGTGCAAAAATGGCAATAAACTCTCTACGCAGTTATATACATTAAGTTACTAGAATATACAGATGGTATCTGCCATATGTGTATATTCTATTCAAGAACACTCCACTATGATACCATCATTAAATAATATATTACATGTATATTTCTGTGGATATAACATATTATTCTTTAATATCATAAAATATTTCATCCCCTAGAGCAATCATTTATAATACTTACCTCCAATTGCTGCTGTGCTAAGTCCAGCAGCACTTGATTCTGTGGCTGTCAGAGAGCGAAAATATTTTACATTGGTGACATGTACAATTATGAAAAACAGTATAAAGCAACATTTGTGTTAGGGTCAAAAAGACCATATATGGAGTAAGAGATAAGTATAGGAGTAGTTGCAATATAAGGGCAAGTCGGTTGTGGTGTGCCGGAACCGACGATGCGGTAGGGCCTGTAAATAAAAAGAGGGCCCAACCAAGGGTAAAGGGAGAGAAAATATGTTGAGTAGTTGGAGTGGAGGGAGGGTCATGCATATCGCTAGACCACGGATGGTGTGGAGTAAGGTAAGGGTTCCCTTTAAGTAGGGAAAATACATGCCCCTCCCACAATTACAGGCCAAACAGTCTTAATATATATATAAATAAAGTGCTTGTTATTTTACAATCTGAGAAAAATCACTTTCCAAATTCAATCCTAGGGTGCCAGAGACAAAACCTGCTTAGTTATTCACAAAAGTGTAAAATGTTGAAAGTTCAAATTAAATTCAATATGAATATAAAGTTTTAGGCCACAATAGCCAAACTTGAAATGCAACTGAGAATTTTTCCAATTCTACGACCTTGTTTCAAACTAGTTAAAACTGGTATTTGTACTGACATTCAACAAAATGAAGTTGTGTATATGTATTACTTCTGTGATGGCTGATAATATTCTATCTATTCTTGGTAGCTTACTATAATTCTAATTTTAATTAATTCATTTATTTTTTAAAGAGAGTTAATTTACAATAAATTACATTACTATTAAGGAAGAGGTGGGCTACAAAATTAATAAAAGGAATGGAGAATTTTAGTTATGAAAAAGGTCTATCAATTTAAATATCTTTAGTTTGGAAAAATGGTACTTCCGAATAGATATGATAACATTATACAGGCGCCCATAACAGGGCCCATACAAACATTGTCTGGAAATCTAAACAAGACTGCACATAAAACACAAGGTCATGCATTTAGACTGGAAGAAAGGAGATTTAGTCTAAGGCAAATGAAATGGTTTTTCTTTACAGTAAGAACAATAAGGATGTAGAATTATCTGACTGAAGATGTGGTTTTATCAGACTGGAAGAAAGGAGATTTAGTCTAAGGCAAATTAAATGTTTTTTTTTTTTTACCGTAAGAACATTAAAGATGTAGAATTATCTGCCTGAATTGGATAATACTCGCAAAAACATCATATTCAGGGATATAGTTTTTAATTAGTGGGCTAATAGCTTCTTGATCCAAGGAGTTATCTGACTGTCATTCTGAAGCAGTTTATGAAGCATTTTGTTTGTGTATAGATCATGCCCCAGCAGTTCTACACTCAATTCTCTGCCATTGTTTCAGTTTATGCAGCCTTAGCCACAACTCCCCTTGTTGTGACTCACACAGTCTGCATGAAAAAAATTGTATTTTTAAACCGATGTTAACTTACTTTAGAAATATACTGCTCTGAGAATTGAACTTTTACAAAACACAGGGTGCTCCTGCAGGGTCTAGAAGGTTTTTAACAGAGCAGGAGAGAAGACATTTGAAATCAAACAGACTGTGCAATAAAGGAATAAAGGAAGTATAAACAGGAAGTATAAACAGGAAGTGTGGAAGGCTGTGTAAGTAACATGTAGGCAGGTGTGGCTAGAGCTTCATAAACCAAGTGATTTACCTCCTAAATGGCAGAGATTTGAGCAGTGAGACTGCAGGGGTGTGATCTATACACCAAAATTGCTTCATTAAGCTAAAGTTATTATAATGACTATAGGGTCTCTTTAATTCTAAACATGAAGCATTAAAATGTCACTGGCACATATTGTGTTCTTGGAGGTGTTATTTCTATCTCAATATTACATATGACTTGGGGATGACAAAGAGGTGGTGCCAAAAGTAAACCTGGAGCATTTCAGGACCCTACTCGGGGCTCTAGCTCCTGTCACCCATTCCCCATTACAACAAAACTGCCCTGAATAGCTATCTATTCATCTTCACACTAACCGTATTTGCTAGGTAATGCTATGAATAATATGTTCTTAATACATATGATGCTTGCTTATTTTTGTATCAAATAGTTAAAGGAACACTATAGCGTTTGGAATACAAATGTGTAACATAACAGCATCCTAGACACAATTTAGGCGACTGCCTCCATGATTAACTGTCTGATTAAAATTGCACAGTTTTACTTAGCTATTTCTGCGGAAGTACCTCTAATGGCTATATAGCAACAAGGTGTGTAGGCGCTTCACAGTGGGTAAAAACACATTGAATAAAAAAAACAAAAAAAACTAAGGTGTATAACTGGTGTATCCCCTTCACCCTATAAAACAAATACGCACAGAATAAAAGATGTATACACCTTAGACACATAAACTAGTGGTATAAATACCTATCCTTATATAGCTGTTAGGCAAAGCAAATCTGAAAGGATAAAAGAACATACATAGTGCTTTCTGTTTATGTGAAATAAAAAATTATAATATAGGAGGAATAAAACTCACAAAGTATAGAGCCATGTCAGGCTCTATATACTGCACATTCAGGGTGCATATACAGGCTAAATGATATATGCAGTTCTCCCTTCTGTGTACTGAAGATGGAGGCTCCAGTTGAATGGTACAAAAAATGTATTGGTAAGTTTAACACAAAGTTAAAAACGATAAGGGACAATAAGCAGTGTAAAAAATAATAACATAAAGTCACCGCAGAGAAGAATATAAAATAGTCCCAATAAACAATCAGCAGACGCGTTTCGACTCCTCCTGGAGTCTTCCTCAGTGCTGATCAGTGCCTCCAAGTCTTCGGTATATATACACACTAATGATTAATGATCTTGTACACCTGGCCCTGTTCCGACTTCCTTTTTAGGCGGGTGAATCAAGCGTCATCATGGCACACGTATGCGTCACTTCCGGTTTCGGGGTGAGTCCGGCAATAGGGCGGAAGTGGTCCAAACGCCATCTTACTTCAGGGAAAACAAAGTCCTCAAGCAAAGTGTTATATAAACAATCATGTGAAAGCTGCATAATGCAGATATATTAAATTAATATTAAATTAAGACTCTCAATTGCATGAATACTGAATTTTAATAAGTGCAAATTTAGAATTAAAAATCTTTTTTAAAAAGTAATATATAAAATATATATATAAAAAGATATTAATAACCCCAGAAGAATTTTAAAGAAAATTAACTAATTTGAAATCAATGTTAAGGCCCTTTGGAGCTAAGGTGTCTAAAGTGAAGATCCATCTTGTTTCACAAGTTCTTTAAAATTATCTTCTCCTCTCCAATTTGGAGTTTTTTTAAAAATAGCCATAAAATTCAAAAGTGATGGATCTTTATTGTGGAATTTTGCAAAATGTGCAGATACACTATGTTTTTCATACCCCCTCTGGATATTGCCAGTTTAAAGTTTTTTAAAAATAATGCTGCACAAGGGGACTAGGACCACGCAGAGAGCACTGCACCCAGGCTGGCAGTTACCCTGGCGTGCATTCACCAACTGTTGATTTAAAACCTCCGGATTGTAGTTTTTCTTGATGTTTGATAAAATCAGCTTGTTGATTAAAAATGTGGCCCTCACTACAGTTTCTGAAAATACGAACAAATTGTCCCTTTGGGACATTTCCAAGCCATGGTCCAAAATGACAACTGGTGGTGTCAATGAAACTGTTGACATCCACTTTCTTTAAAAAAGTGTTAGTTTTGATAGTGGAATTTTTTAATATAAACTTCAAGATCTAAAAATTGGACGTTAGTTTGGCTAAAGTTAGTGGTGAGAACAATATTAAACTCATTATTGTATATAGAGCCTGGCATGGCTCTATACTTTGTGAGTTTCATTCCTCCTATATTATAATTTTTTATTTCACATAAACAGAAAGCACTATGTATGTTCTTTTATCCTTTCAGATTTGCTTTGCCTAACCGCTATATAAGGATAGGTATTTATACCACTAGTTTATGTGTCTAAGGTGTATACATCTTTTATTCTGTACCACTAATGGCTGTCAGCGTTACTTCCAGCAATACAAATATATTGTGCCTTGCAGGGTTAAACTAGACAGACATGGCACTTAGAGCACTACATTGAGATTACGTGGTCTGGTTCCTTTAGAATCCCTGTAATAGTTCAGTGTTTAATTAAGTTATGGCTTCCCTCCCCTCCCACCCCCCCATAAGTACTTTTATTTTTTTTAAAGACTAATTAATATTAGAATTCTGAATATGGCAGAACTAGCACGGAAATACATGTCCGATTTTTATTTACCAGTATTATTTTTTTTTAATTCACTTTGTTGTTTTGTACAGACGGTTGCGTATAATAACATAGCACTCGTTTTGAAGGAGGCAATCTTTCATATTTATGGATGCAGTTAAAACACACACAACCTCCACAAGAGCCATTAAATTGGATGTCATCAATTTTACTCTATCTTGGTTTATGAAGCATGGAAACAACTGTAGAACTATAATGTAATTGTAGCAACAACACAGACCTCTGGAACTACACATTGCTTCTGGGTGAAAGACAACTCCCTAGGATAATGGTGTAATCACCTCGCTATAATCACATAATCTTGGCATATGGCTCCATGACATATGGGCAAAGCAAATTTTGTTGCACATGAATAATATTTGTAATATGAATACATATGAAGTTGTTCCTGGAACAGACTGTTCTATCCTCCTCGTTGCTGCACAGTGTTGTCTTATTTTACAATTAACCTTCTGAGAGTTAAATCAGCTGTATACAATGCGGCAGGACCCTCTCTAATAAAAATAATAGACATTATTGTGTCATACAAAAATGTGTTTATCAACAAACTAGCAGTTAAAGAGTTAAATTTCTCAGATGTTCTAAATTCCACTCTGCACAGTATTAAACTGTACGGTACTCGCATATTTTATTTTAGAGAGGATTATACCTTTTTATAATGTTGTTTGTTTTGTGCAAGCAAATCTTTGATTTCATTATACAGAATAAGGCGAAGGTACAGCCAGGTACGGTTCATAACCTTAAACTAATAGGTTCTGGGTTCTTTTCTGTGAAATGCAGCTTACATTAATCACGCTGAGCTAAACAGCAGTCCTGGGGTAAAGTTCTAAATGTGGAGCAATCACCGTGGAAACCAATGGTGTGTCCCTACTGACAGCAGTGTGCTATGGCTAATGTGCTATGGCCTTTTACTTACACATGCCTGGTGGTCCTATCACAGGAGTGCTAAATACATGTGTTGTAGCTGGAATAAAAAATAAAAAGAAATTAGGATAATGAAATGTCAGGTCTGAATTACCATGTTATTGTATTACATAGATAATACATTAGTGAAATTAAATAAACACTCAGCACTCTTCTGCAGAACATTCCGTAAGATCTGTTCCTTCTCCTTTGGTGTCTGGCAAAGCCAGGAACTAGCTGAATTCTGTCAGCCAATTCTAGTCCAGACGTTCCAACCTTCCGGATTACTGGAGAATAGTCTTGATTTTAGGCTCCTGTCCTGCCTTCCCAGTTTTGTTTCCAGCTGTTCCACTTTAGGATACTAGGGGACTGCCCACAAAAACGTTGCCCAATCACATCATTAGACACGCTTGTGCTACAAAAGGGGACTAGGACCACGCAGAGAGCACTGCACCTAGGCTGGTGCATGTTTGGCAGTTACCCTGGCGTGCATTCACCCTTTGGGTAGTTCCAGTAAAGGGATTCGCCTCACTGACCCACCCCCAGTTACCACTCCCACCTGTGTCCCGATCCACGGAATGACAATGTTGGGGAGTATGATAGTCTTCTCGTCATCTCCAATGGTGGAGCTGCACAATATGTTTTCCTCTAAACACCTGAATGTTTATTATCACCCCAAAATGTACTGCAGCATTCAAATCAGGACCAGACCCAGTGTTTAAAGGACCACTATAGTGCCATTAAAACATACTCGTTTTTCTGGCTCTATAGGGTCCTTGGGTCCTCTCACCCTCTGGGCCCCCCTCCCGCCGGGCTCTAGGGTGAGGAAGGGGTTAATCCCTTACCTTTTTTCCAGCGCCGGGCTCCCTCGGTGCTGAGGACTCTCCTCCTCCTTTTCCCGTCATTCTCAATGCTTTCCTATGAACGCTGGCGTCTTCTCACTGTGAAAATCACAGTGAGAAGCGAGGAAGCGCCTCTAGCGGCTGTAGATGAGACAGCCACTAGAGGCTGGATTAACCCATTTGTAAACATAGCAGTTTCTCTAAAACTGCTATGTTTACAGCAGAAATGGTTAATCCTAGATGGACCTGGCACCCAGACCACTTCATTAAGCTGAAGTGGTCTGCGTGCCTATAGTGGTCCTTTAATACATTCAAAATTAATGCAGAACTCCTCATGCAGATCTTGGGGTCTTCCTTTCACTAGCATTAGCAATATTTCATGTTTTTTTAATAATTGAATGTGACTGGCTATACTGCTCATATACACAGCGCCGATTAACATCTTATAAAAGGCTAGAGACAAGTGTATGTTCTATAGATTATGTCTCTAGCTCAACATTCTTCTCTCTATCTTCCTCTCATATTAAAAGAGTGAGACAAGGAGCAGGTTTTGTTTGGTTTTCCTTGGCAACATAAACCTGACATCATTGTAAGTAATATTTTAACATGTTGTCAGGACTTGAGATTTCTGGATTGTCTAAGAAATGAAATGATCTAGAGAGATAGATATTGATATATACAGACAGACAGACAGTTTACTATTTGTCAGATAGTGACCTACTTTCAGTTAGGTTAGGTGTCTCCTCCGTAGAGGGGAATGTTGTCACGTCGTTCTGTAAACCAATTTGTTCTCCTAAAAACAAAACAACTTTCATCAAATGAAAATGCAAATCCTTTCAGTACTTCAGTGGAAACATCCATTAATAAAATAATAAGAATTATTATTATTTTAATTATTATTATCTTGTAAAGGAATTCACTGGGTGATAGAATTTTCTTTTACCTGAAAGAAACTTAAGTAGAACAAAAAAAATAAAAAATCTAGTATTAAAGTAAAATATAAAATTCACTGGAATGGCTATTTTTCTTTGGTACGGCTGAGAAATTGTAGAATTTATAAAGCTAAATAGCCAGTCGTCCAGTTACCATAACAAACTCCATCCCTATAAAAGCATTGAATGGGGTTTACGTTGAACAAGGAAAAAACAAAAAAAGCAAGCCATCACTCTATAGCTGTTCAGAGAACCCCAAACTTTATGTGCAGCACAAACGTAATCTTGGGGATTGTAGTTTCAGAGTCGACATGACTTAGAGGAGCCGGGACAATTGGAAAATGAAATAAGCATAAAGGACAGGGCACATATATGTAGACGAGTCAATTAGTTCTGTAGTTGTAAAAATGTGTTTTGCTCTTAATTATTCACCCCATTCACCAGCCTCTTAGTATGGACTGTACGTAAAATGACCTCTTTAGGTGCAATTCGGTTCCTCAAGGTGACCCTTCATCCAAGCCTTTATTATATGACAATATCAGTCCCACCACAACGAACTTCCATCTATCTGTAGACTCGCTCTCGTTACTTGGCTTACAGTTCCTGATCACAAATTAATAAACATTTTTCAAAATGGCAGCCCTCATGCACAGAGATTAGCTGGTTTGGCTATTTGGCTATTTGGCAAAATGATATATACTTCAATAATGTCTATAAGATAAATTTACTAGATACTATCAAAAACAGAAGTAAAAAACATTTTTAAACCAAAACTGTACGGAGGACATTTCTAGTTTTATGATATTTCGGAGAAAAACATTTTTTTCATAGCTATTTATATAGAGGATTAAAATCAGTAGATTGGGTTGCTCTTTAGTAATCACAAGGTTGACTATAAGAAACACAAGCAATATAAATAAAGATTATCATCCTTATTATATTTTTTATAAACCCTACTTCCCTATCAATGTTCTTAGCACAGCATTGCAAACCCATCTAGCAACACAACCTCCCCAAAGAGTGAATTCCACATTTTATTTGATTTTATTGTGACGAATGGTGTCCTTTACGAAGAACGAAAACCCATTTGTGATAAAATTAAAAGATGACCTTTTCTCATCAACAGAGCCTGCGGGAGGCTCTCTACACTGACAGTAAATATGTGTCAATAAAATAGCATTATTTCCCAATAGGAGCATGTTTTGCCATTTTTATAACTGGTTAGAAAATTATTGTCTGAGAAAGAAAAAATACATGAAAAGGACTTGTAATCCTCGTACAGAAAACTGTTCTTTAGGACCTAAGACTGTGGAAGCATTTAGCACTGAATAGTAGGAGATTCAAGAGAGCAGGATGAGCTCGCTTTTATGCCTTACTGCACTTTTGTTTAAAGGGGCACACTGTTCCCTTTGCAGTGTGCAGACCTGTTAGCATGAAGTTGCAGGGTACGTGACATCACACCCAGCAGCATCTGTGACAGAAAATAAGTTACAATAAGAAGATGCCTGGGGATATGATGGAGTAAAAACAGGACTTTAAGGGAACCTGCAATGACTAGCCAGCACTAGCAGCATTGGTTAGGGAATTTCAATAGTGCATGCGCTGAGATTGCTATGCATGGAGAGCAGAATATTTTTTTTTCTCCCAATCTATACATTTGCTAGCAAACCTAATAGTACAATGTATAAATATAATTTGGCCATGACAGGTTCCGTTTAAGATGGGACAGGAAGAAGCTGAAGAAATTTGGGGGAGATGAGGCATATAGGTTGGTGTTTGTGTGTGTGAGCATCTATGTCCGTCCGTCCATCCATGTGAATCTGGAATTGTGTATGTTTGTGTGTGTATCTGTAACTGTGTGTGTATGTATCTCGGAATGTGTATGTATATGTGAGTCTGTAAATGTGTATCTTAATACACATAAATGTATTTCTGTATATCTATAGGTGTATATGTACCTATGTATTAGGTGTTTTGGCTGGAGAAGAATCTTTTTAAGTTTTTTATATTTTGTTTTAGCTTACTTTATGAATATTTTATTTACACAAATTAAGTTAATGTAGAATAGTTTAAGGTGTGTCACTGTAGGTGTTACTGATGATCATCTCGGTCATTTTTTATGGACAATGGAAATAGCAGGGTCCTAGAAATGAGGGAATCAAAGATAAAAAGCAAAGGACTTAGGGATATGGTTTCTTATGGTAAAGAAGGTCTGGGATTCCAACAGAGAGATGATTAGTAGGTATACAAACTACTATCAAGGTAAAGAAAGCTTTGTTATCTAGATAAGGGGTGTGACAAACTCCCCTTCCCATCTGAGTTTGCCACAATCTCCTGGAGCTCCTGCCCACAGACTATGGACCCTGCAGGGAAACCGGTAAAAGACTACCGAATTTGACGGACCGTTAGCACTGATTTCATGGAAATTGTTTTGGGCATAGGACCATGTGCACGGTCGGTCAAATTATGACTTCCAGGAAATTCCTGAAGCCCTGAACCGATCTGGGTGATTTTTTATATGTTGGTCACCCAGATCAGGGCTATCAGGGGATGTAACTAGGGGGGTTTATGTATTTTTAAGGTACTTTTGGGGTGTTTGGGAAAATGTTTTTTTTGTGTGCCTGGAGATAATTGAGTTTTGTACAGCCCTTGACTCAATTATCTCCCAGGCACAGAGCAGGGATTATCTTGTTTTATGTGAGCGTGTCCTGGACCTGGGAATCAATGTAATCGTGTGTATGTTTTTACTGTAGTCTACTTTCATGTCCAGGAGGGAGTGCCCTTAGCATGGGGACCTGCATATAAGGCCAGTTGTGGCTGCCGATAAATTAGTTCCTGCCTACCCTCAACCTAGAGTCTCATCTCATGTGTGGGGGAACAGCTGTATCTGCTCTGAGGATTGCTATATCTCAATGCTCGCCTGGGTTATAATCACTTGCTCTTGTAAGAGCAGCCTGCTACACTCTCTGGAGTAGGAGAGGAATACCCACTGGAAGCTGGATCCTGGTCTTGGGTTCATGGTGGGTGGAGAACAGCGAGACCCCAACCAAGCTGTAATGCTGATGGTGTCTGGCGGAGTGCTTGAAAGTACTCTGGGGTACTAGGAAGCAGCAATTGACGGAGGCACCCAGTCATGGTGACACACGGTCCGTCACAAGGGGATATGGGGATATGGTTGCTTATGGTTAAGAGGGCCTGGGCTTCCGACACAGTGATGATTAGTAAGCATGTTAACTACTATCAAGATAAAGAAAGCTTTGTTATCCTAGATAAGCAGATATGGGGATATGGTTCTTGTTAAGAGGGCCTGGGCTTCCTACACAGAGATGATTAGTAAGCATATTAACTACTATCAAGGTAAATAACGCTTTGGTATCCTAGATAAGGGGATATGGCTTCTTGTTAAGGGGTCCCTGGAATCCTATCTATCACTGTACGGACCAGTAGGGAAATCAACACTCCAGTATAGTCCAGAAAATGCCAACATGAAAAGACAGAATAGTAAAAGTAGATAGAAAGACATGAGTGGTCTGAGGGGGATGCAGTGTAACTTAATGTAAAACTTCAGAGGACAAGAAGAGTTCATTAAAAAAAATAAGAGGACCATAGAAAAACATAACAGTAAATCTAAATTATAATACAAATTTAGGGTACCACAGATTGGAGTGGTCAAAAAACATTCATGATCAAAAATGACATTGTGACGCATCGCAAGAAATGCACTGGCCCATGTAAGGGTGCAGAGACTATTCAGTCGTATTGACGTATCCTCCAACGTTCGGACGAATGTCAAAATGAACGTTACATAGCCTGCCACCATGTATCACCCATGTTGTTGAGTTGGGTCACTAGCACACTTACTATCAGACTGGATGCATCACCCATGCCTGGTTTCATACCTCCCATGGTTAAGTGTGCTGTGGTCTTTGTGATATTTGTTAATGGTATTGCTTTCAATTGAACATATTATTTTGTACTATGATACTGGGTACTTTATATATATATAAATAAAATAACATTGTTTTATTTCTTTTAACACACCTTGAAAATTTTGGAATGTTTGGGGTTTTGATTGCGCAATGAAAGTACTTGAACAGCATAAGATAAACTTTTGGCTTCTGATGTAGAAGACAAGTAAAAATATTGTGACTATATCTTGCACTAACTCTGGGGATTAACAGTACGTTCAGACTAATTGCGCAAAATTGTCCACCTGCTGGGAGAGGCGTCTGACAGCTGCCCCGCTCTGTCGACAGAATGCAATTTTATCACAGCTCAGGGGAGCAGACAGTGACTCTGACTACATCTGTACCTCCGTTATTGCCAGTGATCCATACAATTAATCAAAATCAAGACATTTCCAGGTCGGAAATAGTCTGCAGATGCTAAAAGTGAATGTTAATTTGGGAGGTAAATAGGAGTTTCGAACACATCTTAGAGATGAACAAGGAGCTGAGGTTATTATTTATGCAGCAATATCGGAGAGTTGACTCTTTTAGAGGTAGCTGAGTATACATTGCTTTCTCCTGTAAGAGTAAAATCCATACATTACTATTTATTCAGTTATTACAACTGCTAGAAATAAAAAAATATACACATACACATACGCAAAACAAGTAAGATATATACAATATCAAGCAAATATAGAAATAGCAAGATTACACTTAACCAGTCCAATGTCTAAGGAAAAAAAAGTACTTTATTGGCTAAATTGCTTCCCTTATTATTTTTTCACATAATGCTCAAGAGCCACACTATAGTGGTTAAGGTGCCAGGAGTGCTGTGGCATTCCCTTCACTGTAAGTAGTCAAACCATGTTAGAGTAGTTTAACTTCTTACTTGGGGTCCACTGGCCACCGCTTCCCACCTCCACTACTTCTCACAGAAAACCCCAAGCTCCTGCTTAGGAGTATCCATTAGTTATCCCGAGCTAAGCCCTGCAGTGCTGGAATAGCCCATTGGCTGTCAGCATTAGTTGGTAGCTCTCAGCCACTGACCTATGCCCTGCTGTGCCGTGCTTAGCTCAGACAGAGTGCCTGTGGAACTCCAGGAAAAAAATTAAACCATTTTAGAAAATGGTTTGACTACTTACAATGGGGGGACCACTCCTGGTACATACAGCACACTGTCCCTTTAAATATAAAAGGCTGATGTGATAAGATAGGACAAATTAGAAGCTTGAAGAGAGTACAGTGTCTGAAGGTCTCCTACAAGGCAAATGGGTGTAATAGAATAATAATAGCTCTGCCCACCATTGCATCGCTGCATCTTCCGTTCCTATTCATGCCTCATATCTATCCTTTACACCATGTTTAGGTTGGTCTCCGATGCTGAAGTTTTATCTACTTTGGAATACACTGGATGTAAATCCTGTTTTGGTTTCCCTAAAGAAGTCGGTTTTTATGTACATTAATGTCTTTAATCAAAGAAAAAGGCTGATTATAATAGCCAAATAGTCATAAAAAGACAGTTAGACTTAATTAAGAATTATAGACTTCTTCGCGATAAGGACTGGAACCCTGTAACTGACACTTTGGTTTGCTACGGCTGTTTACAAGACAATGACGTCTTTGTTATCAGGCTGTACCAGAACGTAGTATAGAATGGATACTTGTCAATAGGAGGAGGATTGGAGGAGTAGTCAAATTGTAATATAGATTAAGAGTCACCAACAAACAAAAGATATCCAGGGCACATTCAGGAATCACGTCATATCCAAACACTGCCATAATAAGGGAATCAAATTAAGGACTTGTCTACTAAGCAACTGAAAAAACTAATTGAAAACAAAATAATAGCTTTTTTAGCCGCTTATTAGATGTCTCTCAAATTTGATACCTTATGTGGGATTGCCCTATTTATTATACCAAATGAGAGTGCTGTTTAGCAGAGAGCTCCCTAATTTGGTAACTTGGCAAATATCTGAAAGAAAGGTATTTGAAAGGTGTATTCTAATTATTTAATCGGACATGCAAAAATATTTCAGTTACGACACTTATATTTCAGTGATACGGTAATAAACCTAAAACATGTTGCTCTCTCAGTATTTTGGAGAAGGCTGTATGAATAAATAAAAGCATATTCTATAAATGTATATGTTTCCAGTTTTTAGTTATCTCTATACTCATCGGTGCTTAAATGTAAATACCTGAACCACGGATCTCTTAATTCAAACAATCTGCTTCATACCTACCCGTCACCCTTATCACCAGGAATATTCTCACCTCTTGATAAAATTAGACAGATCAAAACTGCTAATTACTTTGCAGAACAAGGCTACAGTTAGATGTAGTGACTGTGAAATTAGAGTAAAAATAGCAAGTGGCTTAACATGTAGAAAATTAACCCATAGCTAGAACAGTTGAGAGCACAGAATGAAAGGTTAACTGCAACGTATATATATATTTATTTTTATCAGGCTTTAATATGTATATATGGTCAAGACAGAGAGAACACATGCCAAGTTACAAGTTATTAATAGCACTCTTTCCATGCAATAGCAACAATTTCACTCTATATTAAAGGGTTAGTCCAACCACCATGACTATGTCTGCTTTTAGAAGTGTTCATGGTGGTAGGGTCTGTATGCAGCATCTTAGCTTGAAACCAATACAGAATATTCTGTACTTTAATGCAGAGCTCTACCTGCAAATCTGGCACACATGACTTAAGCAGCCCGGAACTGCCAGGGCCGTTTTAACGCGGAGCAGTTGCCCCGGCCCAGTAACTCCTGAGGGGCCCAAAGCCGCTGTCCTGTGAGCCGCCGCTGCCTCAACTATTTATTTTTTGTGTATCAGTATGTCTATCAGTGTATGTATATGTGTGTGTGTGTGTCACTATGTCTGCCAGTGTATGTCTGTGTATGAGTCAGTATGTCTGTCAGTGTATGCCTGTCAGTATATGTGTCTGTGTGTATGTCAGAATGTTTCTCAGTGTATGTGTCTGTGTGTCAGTATATCTGTCAGTGTATGTCTGTGTGTGTCAGTTTGTCAGTGTATGTCTGTTTGTGTCAGTGTGTATGTCAGTGTATGTCTGTTTGTGTCAGTGTGTATGTCAGTGTATGTGTCTGTGTGTGAATATGTCTGTCAGTGCGTGTGTCTGTGTGTGTGTCAGTATATCTGTCAGTATATGTGTCTGTGTGTGTCAGTATGTCTGTCAGTGTATGTGTCTGTGTGTGTCAGTATATCTGTATGTGTGTCTGTGTGTGTCAATATGTCTGTCAGTATATATTTGTGTGTCAGTGTGTGTGTGAGTCAGAATGTCTGTCAGTGTGTGTGTCTGTCAGTATGTCTGTGTGTGTCAGTATGTATCTGTAAATGTGTCAGTATGTCTGTTTGTGTGTTTGTGTCTGTATGTCTGTCTGTGTGTGTATGTATGTTTCAGTATATATGTCTGTGCGTGATGTGTCAGTATGTCTATGTGTCAGCATGTCTGTCAGTGTATATGTCTGTGTAAGTATGTCTTGAATGTCTCTACTTTAGTTCCCCCACTGCATTGGGGTGAAAGGCATGTTTGGTGGGAGGGCAGGATCCAGGCCACAAGAAAATGCTTTGCCCAGGGTCCTATTAATAATATAGACGGTCATGGGAACTACCTAATATGAATTCTGTGCAATAATCTCCCTTCCATGCTGCATGGCTTCAAGGGGGAGGCTTCCTCCACTAAAAGTTATGGCATTAAAAAAATAAAAAAATCCCCTCCCTCTGGTCACCCCTCCCTTCCTCCCTCTCCCTTCCTCCCCAACTTGGCTCAGACCACAAACATGTGCTCTGAGCCAGTAAAAAGGCCCAATCGATTGAAGGACCAAAGTGAGGAAGGCTGTGACTTCAGACGGGGTGTGGAATCCAGCGAAGGGGGGGCACGGTGATGCTGGGCCAGTGACGGGTTGATTTAATGTCATAAAATTTTCAGTTGAATAGATAATGTATATCTATGAGAAGTTATACATTCATAGAACTATATCTGTATGTTACCACAGAGAGATAAACTGCATAGGAGCCTTGTGTGGTTTGAGGAGCTTTGCTTTCGGGGTTCGGTGCTTGAGAAAGCAGTTCTGATGCTTTATCAACACCTCTTGGTTGGAAATCAATTCCAAAGCTAATGGGAAGAACTAATCGGTAAATCTTTTTCACGTACACAGTGGGACAAGGTGCTGGTGTGGCAACACAAGAGATCTATAAGCTCACAGTACCAGGAAACTAATTATAAACTAACATACCTATGGTACAGGACGCCAATCCTTCTCCACAGGATCTTTCCTAGTAAGCCGCCCACCTGCTGGAGATGCCAGGCTGGCAGAGGCACGATGTAACATCTATGGTGGGAATGTCCATAAATTGTCCCCTTTTGAGAAATTTGGAGGGACGAGGTGACTGATATCCTCGTGGATTCGGTTGAGTGCTCGGGGAGCTTGGTCTGCTACACATGTCTTCAAAACCTATTTCGACCTACAAGAAATCCATCTTACGCCATTTTTTTTAATGCAGCTAAAGCCCTGATTCTTGCTTTTTTGGAAAAAGACAGAAATTTCCACAAAGGAAGTCTGGTTATGCAGTGTGGAGGATATACAGGCAGCTGAGGCGCTGCATGCTTCTCTGCTTGGGACGGGTTCCAAACACACTGAGGCTTGGCAATGGTGGTTTGTTTATGTGGTGCATGATTTATAATCGGGGGCTCTCGATTCTTGTTTATTTTCTCTTCGTCTACTTATACATTATCTCCTTATATGCTATCCTCTCTAGTAGACCTTATTTTAATGATCAGCGAAGGGAAGGATTGAACTTCTCTCATAACACTGGCTTAACTAATGTAACAAAGGAAAACTCAGATAGCAGCTGATGTTAGGGAGCAATCTGCATATCATGCTACCATTCTGATCTCTATTATCTTGCGGTTTTGGACCGTATGTTAGCTACTGTTAAAAAGTTGACACAGTAATTGAACTTATGTACAATGTATATATTTGTCACCTCCTGACCGCTGCTCGCACCCGTACGGCCAACTCGCGCTTGCAGGACCTCTCGCGGGCGGCTCCTCTCCTATGGAATAGCCTGCCTACCGCCATCAGACTCTCCCCTAGTCTTCAATCATTTAAGAAGAGCCTTAAAACCCATCTCTTCAGGAAAGCTTATGGCCTCCCAGAGTAATCTCTACCTTACATTCCTGTCTCCTGCTCTCTCCTATGGGACAGTGCTTTGCTCTCTCCTCCAGCTCTGCTTCACTCCTACTTGATATTTCATATCCTAATGTTTCTAATACCCCACCTCCTATAGTCTGTAAGCTCGTTTGAGCAGGGTCCTCTTCAACCTATTGTTCCTGTAAGTTTTCTTGTAATTGTCCTATTTATTGTTACATCCCCCCTCTCAAAATATTGTAAATCGGAATCTGGTGGCGCTATATAACTGGCAATAATAATAATAATAATAATATATTGCGGCCTGCGTGCCTATAATTTCTTGCCTACACAAATGCAACTACTCAATAAAAACAGATTTAATTTATTTAAAAAGTTATACATTCATTGGCTACAGAGGATTTCTGTTAGAGCAAGCCTGTCTTGACAAGTTCAGTTTAAGTGTCACATTTAAGCGAGGCATATGATACAGCAAAAATTGTACAGCGCTGCAGAATTTGACGGCACTTTATAAAAAATTATGATTAAAAAATATTAAAAATGTAATTGTTTGTGTATACCAAGCTTGTCACAGTTATACATTTTCGCACTGTGCAGAGCTGCAAATTACGTTACTGTTTAATTATTAATGTTCATAATTATATGAATGTACTTACAATACATTAACTTAATACTTTTTTTATAACCAAACCAGGAACTTATTTTTTGGATCCCAAGAAAGCAAAAATAGTGTGTTTTTCTTTAAAAACCCAAGAAAGCACAAACAATGCTTTTTATTTTCTTTTTTTTAAAAGTACATGTTCTCCTCCACACCGTTGTCAACCAATTTGCAAAAGGCATATGTAACGTGTACGCATGTACGCAGTGTACGCAGATGACACGGTAATCTATGCGAGCAAACACGATCTACTGCAACTTGAGGCTTTGCTCCAAGACCAGTTTACAGAGGTAGAAAAGTGGATCGCAAAAAACAAACTCTTCCTGAACACTGACAAAACTGTCACAATGATCTTTGGAACAGTACCTAAATTACACAAATTACACAATCCCCACCTATCCATCAAAACAAATTCAAATGGCACACTGACCGCAGTCCACTCTTTCAAATACTTGGGTATGATATTAGACCCCAATCTATCTTTTGGCCTGCACATAGAAAAGCTTGCATCTAAACTTTATCCAAAATTAGGTGCCCTGTACAGAAACAAAGCCTGCCTAAGCCCTACAGTAAAGGAAAAGATTGTACAGCAAATGCTGATGCCAATCATTGATTATGGGGATGTAGTATATGCGTCTGCATCGCAATCCCACATTAATAAACTCAACACATTGTATAACTCGTTCTGCCGATTTGTGCTACAATGTAATTACAGGACCCATCATTGTGACATGCTAAAGGAACTAAACTGGCTATCGCTGGAATCCAGACGCACCCTTCATCTTTCCAGCCTTGTTTTTAAGAGCTTTTCTGGGAAACTCCCACCCTACCTGAACAAAATGCTTTCCCCAGCTGTTCCCACTTTCTATAAGCTCCGATCCAGTACAAGCACTTTACTTAGTCTACCTCAATACAAAAAGAAAGCGGCCCGATCCTCCTTCTCCTACAGAGCACCGCAATTGTGGAACGACCTCCCGCACAATTTAAAATCTTCCCTAAGCCTAAAGTCATTTAAGAGATCCCTCTCTACATACCTCAAAACAGAATGCACGTGTCATGGTTGATTATATATTTCCTGCCTGTTCTATGTTAAATTTTGTATATATTGTGTATTAATATTGTTTTTGTATTTTGTTGTACCTAATGTAACAATGCAATGATTTGTGGACCCAGGACATACTTGAAAACGAGAGAAATCTCAATGTATCTTTCCTGGTAAAATATTTTATAAATAAATAAATAAATAACGTACCTTCTGATGGGGTATAGCTAGTATCCACACTTCTGTTTTGCTGAGCTGAAAAAGCAGGAAGCAGTGAAAGTGTACTCCAGGATAGAAAACGCATCATGTAACACTTAATTCCAGTATACTATATATAATAAATATTAGAATAAAAATCCCTCAGTGAATCTAAACTGCACAAGAATAAAGATAACAATAAAG
Organism: Pelobates cultripes; assembly: GCA_933207985.1. Lineage (NCBI taxonomy): Eukaryota > Metazoa > Chordata > Amphibia > Anura > Pelobatidae > Pelobates > Pelobates cultripes. The sequence goes on from OW240915.1 coordinate 314,821,282, forward strand.
ATCTTATTTACAATATTATACTAATAAATACTCAATTTATTAGCGATAACATTATGTTATTTTTCTTCAATCTATAGGTTCCACAAAATACCCGTACATAGTGCTGTAACAAATTTAGGATCTGAGCAATCTAATGCAGAAGAAAATAGGCAGTTGCAGGGACCCAGACACCTCTCCTTGAGTGTCTTGCTAATCCAGTAGCTATATTTAAAGTGGGTCTCTTTACTTTATTAAGGTGCAGCATTCAGCTTTTAGCACAAAAAAACAAAGGTTGCTGCTGACGGCAATCAGGCTTGCAATGTGACCCTTCCCAGTCGGCAAGGCTGGGAGATTCCATTTTCTGAAAATGTTGTGCTCTGAGAGACTCACAAGTTCAATGATAGAAAGTAAGAAACAGCTATAGGGATGGGAATCAGAAAAAGGTGGAGGGGACTTCAAAGGAAGGACAGTCTAAATATCGCTGAAAGTGAAAGCAGGTGCAAGATTAAAAGAATGGGGGTTAAGAGTAAAACTAGTGGATCTCGTTTTAGTGGAACTAGTGGAACTAGTGCAAATAAACAGGGGATCCATGCCTCCCAAACATTCTGATTTCAGCAGAACAATCTCCACTTTGGTCCCTGGTGTGCCACTTTTGGACGAATTATTAGACCCTCTTGTTCTACAGTCAGGACACTGGGCACTTAAACAATGCTCCCTGCGTGGTCTTCCCTCAGTGCTGGCCTGCTTGGTTGTATGGGGATCAAGAGTCGAGAAAGATTCATGACTGAAAAGTAATGGAAAGGATGTAAGACGGCGCTGGTTACATTTTATATCACTCGTCATTGATAACAGACCACGCTGCTGAATAGAGTAACAATAGACCACACCAGGCCACTGTTGAGAGCATGGTCTATGCTTAATTAATCCTAAGGAATCCTATAGGCCGGTGTCAATAGAGTGATGCCAAAAGGTTCCAGACATAATCCTTTCAATACCTATCTCTGCCTAGTGCCTTCACCAGTGTATATTCAGCATCTGCAGTGTATACACCTGGCGATCATTGCGAATAAGCCATTTATTTTCTACATATTACATTCTCAGAATTACTGAGTGAGTTTGCCACCATGAGTTTAAACACCTTTCTAACATTTATAAAGAAAGGATTAAACCAGGAGAAAAGAAAGGAGCTAATCACAGGAGCGATAATGACTCAGCAAATAGAAGAACAGCTGGGAGTGCACCAAAATGAGCTGCTGAAAAGGCAGAAAGAACACGATGCTTGGCTGCTGAGAGCGGTGAGTAGGGGCCACATGCTTCCTATCAATGACGATGTATAGCAATGTACAATGGGATTCTTCAATTAGTAAATTCTCACATTTTGGTTTCTTTTAACATGTAGCATACTCGGATTGCTGGAGTGATACACCACGTAGCTCTACATGCTGATAAGAAGAGTGAATACGAGGGTGAAACTGTAATCATTCCATCAAACCTTGTAAAAGGGGTTCACGATAGGTTCATGGAGTACCTGGACCAGGTAAGACTCTCAGCAATGTATATATTAGGCCTTAATGTTTAGATTCTCTAGTTATTAATGGTAGAGAATTATATTAACACAGAGAGCCCAAGACTCTTCTTTCCCAGGAGAAGACATGACCGCAATCCCAGAGAAAGTTCTGAATAGTCTCTAATGCTAAGGATAGAGTTGGCTGCCAGGTATGAGGGATAGATGGATTAATTAAAAAATTCAAGTGCTAGAACTTGTATAACTTTAGTTTTGTTTGATGATCGCGATACTGTGTGTTTCATATAACAACTTCTGTTGGCCACAGGTGCCTCCATGCAGAAAGCCATCCCCCGAGGGTTTGGCAGTGCCCATAGAAGTCCAAGAAATATGGAGCACGATCCAAACTCCCTGTGAGACTGAGACCACAGAGGGAGAAATAGAAGAGGCTAAAGAAAGCCAAAATGAGTCTCAGAAGAAGACCGGCTCAAGACTGGGATGTTTCCTGTGATGTCTGCGCAGTCGCTGCTTCAAAAGATAGACATAAGTGGTCAGTTTTGAATGATACAAGAAGTTCTACGCGATTATTTACTACAGTGAGAATCCAAGGTGAATATAAATTGAATTTCAACTGTAAGTTCAAAGTTACCAAAATGGAAACATTCTCTCTGTTCGCTATGCTTTCAGTTTGGGTACTTTGGAATTAAAGGACCACTATAGGCACCCAGACCACTTCAGCTTACTGAAGTGGTCTGGGTGCCTGGTCCAGCTAGGTTTAACCCTTTTGTCTATAAACATAGCAGTTTCAAAGAAACTGCTATGTTTATATTAGGGTTAATCCAGCCTCTAGTGGCTGTCTCATTGTGTATGCTTTCCTATGAGACTGGCTGAATGCGCGAGCTGCTCTTGCCGCGCATGCGCATTCAGCCGAGGAGGAGGAGAGGAGGCGGAGAGGAGGAGGAGAGTTCCCTGCCCGGTGCTGGAGAAAGAGGTAAGTTTAACCCCTTCCACTCCCTAGAGCCTGGAGGGACGGGGACCCTGAGGTTGGGGGCATCCTCAGGGCACTATAGTGCCAGAAAAACGAGTATGTATAGTGTTCCTTTAAATGTGAAATTCACATTGAATTCTCAATTTAGAGTGCTATCTTTTTATAGAGTGCTGTCTCATTATAGAGTGATGTCTTATTATAGAGTGCTGTCTCATTTTATAGTGCTGTCTTATTATAGAGTGCTGTCTCTTTATAGAGTGCTTTCCTACAAATGTATTTTATCATTGAACCCAGTGTTAAGCCAGCTACTACAATTAAAATGTGTCTTCTTTCCTTGTCATAGGGTGGTGATCGGCAGCTGTACTTAGTCCCTTCTCTACAGCATTAAGAGAGCGACTTGTACTATTGTTTGATAAAGCTGCATGATTCTACTTCACGAAAATCCTGTCCTGTGAGAGACTAGCAGGCACCTCAATAGAAGGTAAGAGACAGTTACTGGGAAAGAACGAGAATCTAAAAAAAGTAAAGACAACGGGGAAGGCATAGAACAGGGGTAGGCAACCTTTGGCACTCCAGATGTTGTGGACTACATCTCCCATAATGTCCTTACAGCTATAATGCTAGCAAAGCATCATGGGAGATGTAGTCCGAAACATCTGAAGTGCCAAAGGCTGCCTACCCCTGGTGTAGAATATTAAATTTTTTCTACAAAAGGAAAGACAGGGAGTGAATCAAGTAAGACCATAGAGTCTAATGGTCGGTTTTCAAACTGTCTGACTCACGGTGTATGTATATGGCTAAAGGATCGGGTCATATACTAAAGGTGGGATTTTTCGTATTTTTACATTATACTTAATTTACATCTATTTTATTTCAAAATGTGTAGAAAATATTATTATTAAAAAAAAATAACCAAATACAAATAATAAAATCCCTGTTTAGTATTTTATTTAATTATGTATTTAATTATGCAGACCTCTTCTGGGCTGACTCAAGGTGCATGTATATGGCTAAAGGATCATGTCATACATTAAAGGTATGGGGGTTTTCTCTTTTTTTTTTTTACATATACTTCTTTTTAAAAAGATCTATTGAAAAGATCTATTTACTTGTAAAACTTATAGGAACGATTATTATATTAAAAAATAGTTATAAGGTGACAATTGTCCTGTAAAGGGACCCTCCACCGCCAAAGTAAAAATAAAATAATAATAATAAAAATCACTGATTAATACTTATAATACTTAATTTAATTATGTATTTTTATTTTAGGTATATCTAAAACCAGATTGAAAATGCTGCAGATCTCCTGTGGGCTGAACTGGTTATGATGGCTGGCCTGACACTTTAATTGGTAAGAACTTATAAACCTCAAAAACAGAAATTAAGTTATAGGTGCACGGCATAGCTCAGTCTTTGGGGGAACCTCAAAATCCTCCCAGTCTTTTATATTGTGAACCTCCCACAAACAGTACTGGGTAAACTTCCACATGGCCAATGGGATAAACAGTCCTGATAAATACTATTCCCGTATAATATTTACAGAATGTAATGGAATATTAATATTAATTTCAAAGTTCATGTAGGTCAGACTATGGAATGGCCAGTAGGTTACATAGTTTGTTTACTTACATGCAGTAACAAGCTCTGGCTGGCCAGTTTCTTTCCCATAAATGAATAAAGACGTAACACGTACTTCACATCATTTACAGCAAAGAACAGAACATCTCATTTTTTGCAATTCTAAAATTACTATTTCCCTTATTTTTATAAAACAAAAAAAGGTTTCACTCACCTCTACTTGCTAAAATATTATGATTTTACATTTTTGCTGTGACTTGCAAATTGCTGTAGGTGCCAGTTTGGTTGTTTTTGGCACGTTTATAATGTAGAATGTTCCTGCAACCAGCAAATGCATCATCCCTTTCACACATTACTAAGCAGGACGGTATAATGTTTTTCAGGGTTTATGACCCTCTCAGCAGGGTTTTTGTAACATTCTGGTATATGTGTGCCAGTTTCCAAAAGGCCAAGTAAATGTGAGTGTATAGCATTAGTGATGTCCCGAACGGTTCGCCACGGATGGCGAACATATGCGCTGTTCGGTCCGCCCCCTATTCGCCATCACTGAGAAAACTTTGACCCTGTACCTCACAGTCAGCAGACACATTCCAGCCAATCAGCAGCAGACCCGACCTCCCAGACCCTCCCACTTCCTGGACAGCTCACTAAGAATGCAGCTTCACAATGAATGTAAAATGGATGCTGTCCAGGAGGTGGGAGGGTCTGGGAGGGAGGGTCTGCTGCTGATTGGCTGGAATGTGTCTGCTGACTGTGAGGTACAGGGTCAAAGTTTACTCAATGATGACATAGGGGACGGACCGAACAGCGCATATGTTCGCCATCCGTGGCGAACCGTTCGGCGAACCGTTCGGGACATCACTATATAGCATTGTACAATGGGATCCTTCAATAAGTAAATCTTCACATTTAGTTTTTTTATTATGTAGCATACTCGGATTGGAGGACTGATACACCACGCAGCATTTAACAGTGATACAGAGTGAATACACAGGTGAAACAGTCATCATTCCATCACACATATTGAAAAGGGTCAATAGTAGGTTTATGGAGTACCTGGAGCAGGTGAGACTCAGCAATGTTTATATTAGGCCTTAATGTTTAGATTCACTAGTTATTAATGGTATATAATTATAATGAGTTAAGAGCCAAAGACTCTCCTTTCCAAAGAGAAGACATGACCGCACTCAAAATCCTAGAGAAAGTTTTAAATAGTCTCTAATACGGATGATAGATAGGGTTGGCTACCAGGTATGAGGGACAGATTAATTAATTCTAAATTACAGTGCTAGAATTTTATCATTTTAGTTGTGTTTGATGATCATGACACTGTGTGTTTCATATATAACTTCTGTTGGCCACAGGTGCCCTCATGCAGAAAGCCATTCCCCGAGAGTTTGGCAGTGACCATAGAAGTTCAAGAAATATGGAGCACGATCCAAACTCCCTGTGAGACTGACAACACAGAAGGAGAAAAATAAGAGGAAAAATAAAGCAAAGATGATTCTCAGAAGAAGACCGACTGTAGACTGACATGTTTCCTGCGACATCTGCGCAGTTGCTGCTTCAAAAAATAGACATATGTGGTCAGTATTGAATGATACAAGAAGTTCTACACAATGCATGGCTGCTGAGAGCGGTGAGTAGGCGCCATATCCTTTCTATCAATGACGATATATAGTATTGTTCCATGGGATCCTTCAATTAGTAAATTCTCACATTTTGGTTTCTTTTATCATGTAGCATACTCGAATTGCTGGAGTAATACACCACGTAGCTCTACACTGTGATAAGCAGAGTGAATACGAGGGTGAAACGGTTGTGATTCCATCACACCTTGTGAAAGGGGTTCAGGATAAGTTCATGGAGTACCTGGACCAGGTAAGACTCTCAGCAATATATATATTAGGCCTTAATGTTTAGATTCACTAGTTATTAATGGTAGAGAATTATACAAGGGAGAGATCTCAGGGACTCTCCTTTCTCCGGGAAGGACATGACAGCACTCAATCTCCTAAGGAAAGCTGTGAATAATCTTTAATACTATGGATTTAAAGGGCTGGATACCAGGCAGGACAGCTAGATTAATTGATTCTATGTTACAGTAATAGAACTTTAATAATAAGTATTACATTTCGTTGATCATCATGATACTGTGTGTGTTTCAGATAATCACTCATTTCTGTTGCCTCCAGGTGCCCTCATGTAGAAAGCCATCCCACGAGATATTGGCAGTGCCCATTGAAATACAGGAAATATGGAGCACAATCCAAACCACCTGTGAGACTGACACCACAGACCGGGAAATAGAAGAGAATAAAGAGAACAAAAACGAAACTCAGAGGAAGACCGACTCAAGACTGAGAAGTTTTCTGCACCTTCTACTTCCTCAAAAAAATAGAGAATGTCAAATATAATAAGATTGACACCTATTGAGTAGCCCGCACAGCTGTATATCTGGTCCATACAGTGAGCAGTGATGGCAGAGTGGAAATAGAAGCTGCAGGTTCCATCCGCATATCAGTACTATCAACAGAGAAAGTGTGCCATTAGATTTTATTGTTTATCCCTAAATAATACAGGGTATTTTCCCGATGTGAGGGTTCTTCAGCAATAATCTGCGCATGGGCTGTCCTGGAGGGGCATTGAACGGATATGCCCACTTTTTGTAATGACATAGAACGCCTTCTGCTGGGTTATTCTGTCTTAAATTGCCCAGGTCAAATAGTTGCCCAAGTCCAGCCCTGTTGTGCAGCAAGCCACAGTAGTTATCCTTTATTCCAGTGCTATACCAGTAACTACAATAAAAACTGGTTTTCATCTTACTTTGCCACAAGCACTCCACGATATCTATGATGTTTAATCCTGGAACTTTTTATTATATTATGTTTTAATCTGTTTTTTTATTGTTTGATTGATGGGTGCACCACAAAGCTTTTCCTACATGTCATGGGGAATAATCACTTGTAATTGATCTGTACACGAAAATCGTGGTATTATGAGCTTACACTCATACTGAATGTGTTCCTATGTCTTATATGTGCACCTTAATCTTCATTAAAAACTAACAATAACAACAAAAAATTATTTCTTATCGTTATTAAAGTTTGGCATTTGGCTTCTAGCACATAAATCCACAAGAGCTGTGACGGGAACTCAATTTTACTGTCTAATTCCCTTCCCTAGTACTGGAACAGAGAGGGACGTAAACGTGTCTAGCAGAAAAAGCGAATTGGTGTTAAAGAAAAGGGATTTATAAAGACAGGATTCCTTATAAATCTGAGGACACGTGAGTCAACGAAAGAAAAGAAGGATTGGGGTGTAAGAGCCACAAAAACAGGTGATCTAGGAAGGAAAGTCGGAGCTGAGAAAGATGTAGTTATGAAAATTAAAGGAAGAGATGAAAAGGAGGGGACATCTGAAAGGTAAGTAGGGTTTAAGGGGTACGATGAGAGACACTGTAAGTTCTATGTGTAATGCAGGGATGTTTGAGAGATGTTACAATGTAAGGAAGGTGGGGTAGAACAATGGCGTATTTGGCTGCAAGAGTAAATAGCATGTGTAAGAGGGCTTAAGGCAGGTGGAGCAGCAGGGGGCTCATAAGTAAATATTTTATTGGTATCCATTGGAAAATAAAGAGGGCCATGTTTAGGATTACATAATTATTTTCACAGACACAGAGTCCAAATTAAAGGACCACTCCAAGAACTATAACTACTACTTGGAGTGTTCTTTTTAATTAGGAATGTCTGCTATAGCTAAGTAAAATATATTATTTATTTTATACATCTATACAAATATATTAAACATTTATTTTATAGATTTCTGTGCATATGCAATCAGATTTGTTAAGCTCATCACAGGCAAATATTGTTTTCACAAATATCCATTTATTAAATTTTGTAAACTTTTTTTAGACAAAACCTTGTTCATGTATTTACAAAAAATTGCGATACTTACATTTAGCATCAAATGCCATTTCATTTTTCTGTGCTGTTGTGTCTGAAAAAAAACAGAACAAATGAAATAAAAAGCCTTATAAAGCAATAGTGAAAATATTAAAATTCCAGGGTAAGCAAGGGATGACTCATTGCATATACAGCCCATCTACAATACATATTGCATCCGGTGATGGAATAAGAGCCATTTGGTCCTGGTGCTGACAATTATGCAGAATAGGAATCTGCCACAATGCCTCAAAATGACAGGAGGATTCTGTGATGTTAGAGTGATGGAAGCAGCAAGATCATTTACACAGTGCACAAAGTCAACTTTACGTTAAGTATTTTATAGGCAGCTGTAGGGAAGATATATATATAATATATAATATTCCTGTCCCCTGTCCCATGGGCATGGGCCTGGAGCTGCAGCTCCATTGGCTAATATTGTCTCTATCATTTTAAAACCATGGTACTGCCTGGGTGTTAAAAAAACCAATGTGAGCAATTACCCAATATAGGAAGTCAAGTCTGAACTGTGGCACCCAAAGAGAAGTATATCAAAGTTACGTATGGTCCAGAGACTATATCACAATCCCTAGCAGTCACAATGTAGCATCAAGCAGGCTGACCAAGAGATATGAGAACTTGACACGGATGGCCATTCAAAGAGATCTTCCCCTATGGTCTTGTGGGATCCTCCATAGACCTTGCACATATGCAAGAGTAAAGCAGCCACGGTGGCACCTGGCGCTGAAGTGCTAAGGGGCCAGAAGATTAGCAGACCATAGAAGATCCACACTGGACAGGTTTAGGTAAGTAAATCTCATCTTGACCTCACCGTCTGGACACCAGACAACAGCAGCAATTTCACAAGTCTTTGCGAATTCGGCAAAGTCCCCAGATTGTGACAGAGCTACTTTGCCAGATATCATCTGTCGTATATTGATTCACAGCATGCTCAGAGACTACACCATGATCAATAGTCAGAGAAAACCTGTATCTTGTCTGCTGTACTAATTGAATGTGTGTGTACTGTGCTGTGTCTCAATTCTATGTGTGCAGTATTGTCACTTTATTCAATAAAGCGTCTACCAATCAAACCTCTGTCATGGATTTTCTTGGGAATGTTAAGAAACGCAGAGAAGTGCAATATTTAGGCGAAAATATCAGAGATGGAAAAACAGCTGGTATGGAACATTTTTGCAGTTAAGCTACCCTTAACCTAAAATGTGACATTCCGTACTAAATGGTCTGCCCCATTATCAGGGAACCAGGCCAGGGTACCCTTGGCATCATAACCAGTACAGAGGGCTGTAGTGGTTATGCTACTTGGAGTAACCCTTCAAATCTTTTTTGGCTTCATGTCTACTTTTATTTAATCTTCACATTTTTAAGTCGATTTATGCAAGTTTAAACATGTCTATTTTCATGTATGCATTTTCACCCTCATTTGTACTATAGTCATGATCATCAGCCTGTATTAGAACACATGTCACGTCCAGAAGCCACTAGTCACTGATATAATGCTAGTAAATTTACTGAAAATGTAAGCACACCCCCTGCTATTAAACAGTACACAAAGTTTCAGTGGGCTATATCATTACTACAGTAAGGAAAGGGGTGAATGGACTCGACCATTTCACTATCAGCATTACATTACCATTCCAGAGATTGATAAATAATGCTATATCAGTTCTTTATTTGATAAATATATAATGTGACTATATTTACTGTATGTGGGTATTTTGCTCAAATGCAGACATTCTTTTTATATTATTTCGCCATTACCACTAAACTGCACGGCTAGTAATGCCATTAGGGCTCTTACAAATATCTCTTTTACAGTATTTAACCATTTATATTTATTTTTATTTCTACGGTTTGTGAATAAAATAGATTTTTTGCTTGTATACCAACATTTCAGAGCCTGAAGAAATATTGCAAAATAAATTAAACTTTACAGTGTCTAAATCATTTCAAATATTTAATAAAGGATGAATTACAAAAGTTTGTCTGCAAAGCAATCTATACACAAAATTGCCGTGTTGTGATATGTTTATATGCTAGTTATGCATCCCTTGCTTCTTATAAATGGTAGACTAAATATTTTCAAATTGTCAAAAAGAGATCAGTAATATGGCTATAGGGGATGTGGACACATGATGAGTTAAAGGGACACTCCAACACTGGTTAGTAGATAAACCTCAATAAAAACATGCATGCAGTTAATTATGTATTTTATGCATTATGCTTTTAAAAACTGCAGGTTCTCTTGTCTGCAGCCTTTGCAAGCCCTCCCCTGGTAACCTCACCCAGATTTTCTGTGGCTGTCCAATCACAGACTTCCCAGTGCAGCTCAATGAGAAGTCTTTGCAAGGCAGGTGCTCTGGGCATTTGCGGTCTGTTGAGTTTAGATCCTCTAAACTAAACACACCAGTAGTGTAACAGGACCATTAAGTCTGATTGACATCCAAGGTTAGTTTTTAAAGGTGCCAATTTCTATTGAAGTCTGAACTTTTTGTAAAATGAAAAAAAAGCACGCACTTCACACATAAAGCACTTCAGCAACCTGGAGTGCTTTTTATGGGTCTAGAATGTCCTTTTAATACAGTATAGTTTTCCCATTGAAAATACTGGAATTTGCCACTCAAAACCCCTTTTATAATGTGCTTGCAATATTTTTTCACTGTACTTAAGCACTACAGAAAATGATGTTCCTATATAAAGGCTAATAATAAGAATAATATATACATGTTAATAATAATACGATTTTATATAGTTTTTTATTTCATTTATATTAGACAATAAACTACTCCAACACCTGGGGGCATAACTAAGAATCACAGGGTCATGGTGCAAGAATCAGAGAAGGGCCCCCTGACACACTGACTGATACACATACACTGACATTCACTCACTTACATGACATGCAATCATTGGCACCTACAGAGTGAGACCTGGCAGCATTCCTGCTCTCTGTGCCAGGTCTCCTCTATACTCTCCCTGTGCGGTGCTCTTTTTGAGGGGAAGGGGCAGGGCCCAAACGGGTGGGAAATTACATTACTTCCTCCATACATCTGCATGGAGATGCTGAATTTTCTTTATAGAGATGCATTGATTCAATGCATCTCTATGAGTAGGTGATGATTGGCCAAATTCGTGTTTGGCCCCGCCCCCATCGCACCTCTTTACTGATTTAAAAAATCTGAAATTCTGATTATGTCACCAATGAAGCGGATCGGGGGCGGGGCCAGCGTCGGCGCTGGAAATAAGGTGAGTTTTAACATTTTCTATGGGGGGGCAAGCCACCTAAATGTTGGATTAAACACTACAGGATAAGGAATACATGTTTGTGTTCCTGACCCTATAGTGATCCTTTAACTAAACAGCGAGATACTTTTTGACCAAAATCAATCATTTATGAATTGTGACAAAATCCACATTTAGAATTTCCAAATCGAAATAAAAAACAAAAACTAAACTTTTTTTCTAAACAAACTTTGCCTTAAATTGGTGTTTCATGGCTAATTGATTAGTTATTTGGCCCATGTGTAAAAGATTTTTCCACTTCCATGAAGGACTGACATCTGCTATGGAGGTGATTTAGTGGATTCTTAGTAGATCAGATGTAGGATTTACGATGTAATTATTTTATTTTTTCACTTTTATGTGGCTTAATCCATCTATTAAATACGAATAGGTATTGTGAATTCAATTAATCTTTACCAGATTTTTGCTACTACTTGAACAGTTTGTTTTGCAGATGTAATGGATGAGATGCTCCCACTGTAAAATACAATTTTTGTGCCAGCCTTTCTGCTATTTAACCAACCTGCCGAATTACCTTGAAGTACGTGTGTGTACACTAGAGGGCTCTAGAGAGGTACAATTCGAAAGTCTCTTTTTTTCACTATATAAAAAAGAGAACTTTATCTTTAGATACAATAATTGTAAAAGCGTTATTCTCTTCAAGGGTCATAGATTATGTTGTAACTGATGCACAGAAGTAATCAGCCATTCCCCTCACAAGAACTGCAAATAATAATAAAATGAACTTAAAGGGATTCTATATAGTCTATAAAAATCTGTATTCATAGTATATACTTAAATATAAATATAGATTTGCATTCCTAACACTGTAGAGTCCTCTGGTCCCCCGTTCTTTCACGGCCCCCAGCATATAAAGGGGTAAAGAAACCTTTATTTACTCATCTGATTCAAGCCCCAATGTCCCTTGGTGCTGGGTTGGCGCTCTGCTGACATCATCAGAAGGGGGTCCTAATGCGCATGCGCGGCGAGCCCCGCAAGCGCATTAGGCTCTCCCCACAGGAAAGGGTTGACTCAATGCTTTCCTATAGAGATTTTACTGATTCTGGACGGCCTCATGCAGAGTCATTTAAGGGGCCCAGAATCCGGTAAACTCTCTAAAGTGCCTTTTGTGACTGTCTGGTAGAATCCACTAGACTAATACATTGCCCCCAAATCCAACACACTGCGCCTCCTCCCTCCACTCATCCACTCCACCATCCACTGCCCCCTTCACCCAATCTAATACATTTCCCCTTAATCAAATACACTGCCCTTCCTCCCTCTACTCTAATTGAATAGACTGCCCCCACTCCGACCACTCTCCTTTAATACACTGCCCTCCCCCCTATTTAACACACTGCCCCCCACCACTCTAATACACTGCCCTCACCCCAATTTAACACACTGCCCCCCACCACTCTAATACACTGGCCCCCTCCCTCCCTCAAGTAAATACTGCCTCTCCAATGTAATACAACGGCCCTCTAACATCCCAAAATTAATACACTGCACCCTCCCTCCCATTAATACACTGCCACCACTCCCCAATTTAATACACTGGCCCCCTCCCCCAGGTTAATACACTGCCCCTTCCCTCTTTTAAATTAATACACTCCCCCCTCACCCACCCTCCACTACCACCACCACTACCACTCTGCACTGCCCCACCCCTAATGTTATTGTTTTAAATCTTTATTTATCCCACCCCTAATTTAACACACTGGCCCCCTCCCTCCCTAAAATTAATACACTGCCCTCCCTTCCCCAAGCCCCTCTTGTCCTACCTTACAATTTGCTGCCCATCCTCCAGTTCCAGCTCCAGCCCTGCTGAAACAGGCCAGATGCTCCTCGGGCAATGTGAGCAGGAGGGAAGGGGGAGTGGCTGGCACTGCGAGCAGGAGGGAAGGGGGAGTGGCTGGCACTGCGAGCAGGAGGGAAGGGAGAGTGGCTGGGACTGCGAGCTGGAGGGAAGGGGGAGTGGCTGGGACTGGGAGCAGGAGGGAAGGGGGAGTGGCTGGCACTGCAAGTAGGAGGGAAGGGGGAGTGGCTGGGACTGGGAGCAGGAGGGAAGAGGGAGTGGCTGGCACTGCGAGCAGGAGGGAAGGGGGAGTGGCTGGGACTGGGAGCAGGAAGGGAGTGGGCAGTGGCTGGGACTGAGCTGGAGGGAAGGGGGAGTAGCTGGGACTGCAAGCAGGAGGGAAGAGGGAGTGGCTGGCACTGCGAGCAGGCGGGAAGGGGGGAGTGGCTGGGACCGGGAGCAGGAGGGAAGGGGAGTGGCTGGCACCGAGCAGGAGGGAAGGGGAGTGGCTGGGACCGGGCTGGAGGGGAAGGGGAGTAGCTGGGACTGCAAGCAGGAGGGAAGAGGGAGGCTGGCACTGCGCAGCAGGCGGGAAGGGGAGTGGCTGGACTGGGAGCAGGAGGGAAGGGGGAGTGGCTGGCACTGCGAGCAGGAGGGAAGGGGGAGTGGCTGGGACTGCGAGCTGGAGGGAAGGGGGAGTAGCTGGGACTGGGAGCAGGAGGGAAGGGGGAGTGGCTGGCACTGCGAGCAGGAGGGAAGCGGGAGTGACAGGCACTGCGAGCAGGAGGGAAGGGAGAGTGACAGGCACTGCGAGCAGGAGAGAAGGGGGAGTGACAGGCACTGCGAGCGGGAGGGAAGGGGGAGTGACTGCTCTGGTCTGCTCAGCAGACACACAGCCACTCTGCCTTCTTGTGACTGGGAGAGCACGAATCAGGAAATATTTTTCCTGTCTTGCTGGTCGCAGTCACAGCTGAAAGTGGCCCCAGGGCAGTAGGGCCGCAAATATGTTCACTTAGGGCTGCATGCAGCCCGAGTGCCGCATGTTTGACATGATTGCACTAGAGGCTGTCTAAGTGCTGCAATGTAAACATTGCAATTTCTCAAAAAAAGTGTTTTATATTGCAGGAGTAAGAGGGACAGGGACGCTGCACCCATACCAAGTCAATTAACACCAAATTTTATTGAACTGAAAATCAATTTGCAAACGTTTGACAAAATAGCTCAACTAAAACAAATAGTCACAGCTTAATTATTTTAGCTTTTGTCACTTGGTTTTCAATTTATTGTAATTTTGTTTTTCACCATGTATAGCATTGTCTTGCTTATTATTAACCCCTTAAGGACACATGACGGAAATATTCCGTCATGATTCCCTTTTATTTCTGAAGTTGTGTCCTTAAGGGGTTAAGGGGATCTATCCCTTACTTAGAGCATATTATATTATATTCTGGACCTGCCTTGGAAATGTGACTATATCTATAATATGATAATTAATCATGTTATAAACCGGGCATGCCCTTGATTGGACAAATTAAGTTCTACAAAATCCCCTTCTCTGTAAATTACGTATTCAATACCAGGTCAGCTATTATATTATAAACAAAGTTTATCAACTCAACATAACAGTGGAAATCAAGCCTACTTTGTCTTACTGACAAAATGATACAAATGATTTAGCAAAATTTGTCAGATGAATTGAGCTTCAGGGAACTTCTACTTCCACATCTTGTTGCAAGGCCTTTCAACAGTCACGGTTTCGAATGGACAGTCCCTATTTTAGCGTCCTGCTGTCCTGTGCTTGGGGTCTGAAATAGCGCAGCATGAGCAAATCACTAGAGAGGCCTGCGCTATGCTCAGGGCACTAGAACTCAGCAAAAAGCACTGAAACAGCGCGATCTGCATGGTCCCTCCTCAATGAGCTGGCTTGCTTGATTGACAGACAGCTTGGCATTCATTCATGCCAGGCTAACATGCCATTTCAATCTCCATCACTTGCCCACCTTTTTTTTATGGGTAATGTAAGTGACAAAGTCTTATACTTAGACGAAACACGTTGGGATTTTAAAATTGTTTTTTAATTTTACTTGACATGTTTATTCTATTTTTATTTATCTTTATCATCTTTGGCATCACCTTCTGTGGCTGAGGTAGAGATTCCCTAAAATCTCAGATCGGGCACATCACCTAAAAACTCCAATATGGGGATCTGACCACTGGAAGTGGCGATCCAAATGTTTTTATCTGAACATCTGTAAGTGCATTTGGTTTGTTCAATTTGATAGTGATAAGCAATATTGCACTATTTCAATCTTTTTCTTTTTCCATATCCCGTAAGGTGGATTGACTACAGAAGATAAGAGTTAAGTAGCTATACTCCTATAGGGAAGACAAGCCTAGAGTACTATTGTCTTTGTGAGTGAACACTTCTATATTGCATGCTTTGTATTGTCTTACACTATGTGCGGTTAATTTACTGGTTTTAGTGAAATTTATGCATGCCAGACGTACAGAGTTTATCCCAATATTCGCTATACCTTCATACTCTTAGATAAGTTTGATAAAATGTGTAAGTGCTCAATTTGTTTATCCAAGTGGTTATTTTACACATTATAGTTCCCTTTTTATTCGTTTATATATTTTGATATATGTTGGGTGTTTATGTGAGATAACACATTAGAGGATCTATTTGTTGTAGATTTGTTATATATGTATTGTATATTGTATTTAATCAAGTTGTATAGATAGTCTTTTTTTCACTATGTACTATATATATATTAATAAAAATGTACTCATCTGACAAGCCATTCCGGGTCAATGGAATTCTTGTTCATTTAGATTGAATTAAGATATATTAACATCCCTTTGATTATCCCCACCACTGGTTTTGAAAGGAATGTCAGCACTTGTCTTACAACATGTAACTAATAGCAGAACAATGCAAGTGAATAACAAAGGCACTTTTTCTATTATTGAAAAGGCCACCTGAATTTCAGCAATCTGCACCTGTAACGGGGTTTAACACTGTGTCATGTCTTACCTGTAACTAAAGCTGGACAGAATGTGATATCCATCCCTTTCATTGAAGAGTTAATCTGCGAGTTCACCAAACATTCAATAGCAGCTTTGTCACAGTCACAGAGAACTTTCTCACATGCATCACCGGTCTCTGTGGGGAGAAAAACAAGGCCTCATTTATAGATCCCCTTTCCTCCTTCTGCCTACTTAATAAAGAGCATGTTATAGAGCGTAATTAGTTGTACTCTTCACATTCACGTCAGTCCTCAATACCGTGCAGGATAAGTTAAGATACTGACTACATTGCTTGTAAGTGCTACTGATGGTTTTAATTATTTTTATGCTTCAAAGCATCTGAGTTTATACAAAATGACTTGGGTTGTCTGGAAACGAAGCAGGCTAATAAATACGTTGATGATTTACAGCTTTTGTTTTGATTGAAAATTCGGGTTAGGGACACAGTTGGCATCGTACCACATGTAAGGTTCTTGGACAGACAGCTGACATCGGCAGTAATTTTTGCTGGGTCCCAGGTGCAGTCTACCTCCAGAGCTTCTTCATAACACTTTCGATGTTGAAAACAACAGCTGTAATATTATGATGACAAAAGAAAAAAAAAAGGACAGATATAATATTTTCTTAAAAATGCCCATAAGTTTAAATGCACGACATGCACAATTATCTTGCGGATAAGGCGTCAACAATCTTTCAAACTTCTCTTGTTGACTAAAACAAATTAAACTTTAATAATCTAAAGACTTCAAGAAAACCTATTAGCAGTCTATGACACAAGAGTACCCACCACCAGTGGTCACGAAGAACCCCCAAAAAACTCAACTCATTCAGCATGAAAAAATTAGACAAACTGTGTTGAGGTCCAATTATATTTCTTAGAAGTTAGTGTGAAAGAGTAAAAAAAAAACTATAAAGAAAGCCAATATCATTTCACTGTCCACCTTGGAATGTCTGTAAAAATATATAAACTCCACTCTTCCTGACTCTCCCATTCTGGTAATGCTTTCACCGGTTAACTCTACTAGGGAAAGAGCTGACAAAAAATCTGATTACTAAATTGGTGGTGCTATAATTTTGCTTCCCCATCCCCAATGTTTTGAGGGCATCCCCGTAACCCATCATATTTTTTATATTCCTTTTTCTTTGGCCACTTCTTATAGATGTTCTCTTGTTGACATTAATGCTGATACCCCAATTAGTGCGTTGGTCTCTAGATGGCTATCTGATACTTCTTTTGTTGTTTTTAAAATTGTGAATCACCACCCCACTCTCAAAGATGGAAATAAATTTGACTTAATCTCCTCTAGTATGTATTCAACCTGTAATATGTCTAACATACGTTTGTTCCCCCATAAATTACAACTGTGAGCGGTGCCTGGACTCTTGCTGTGTCCCTTCATCAAGTTCATTGGCAATATTACCCATGAAAAAAATTTGCTTTCTAAGGCGATACTTCACCCAACATGTCTACATTCTGATCTCATATTCCTGCAGAAGCGTTACAGTTTAGCCCTCTATTTACTGTTTTGTCCAATCACAAGTTAATGAGGATTAGACATCAGATGTGGCTAAACTACATGCTTCATTTTCACTCACATCTTACTTAAAGAGGCACTCCATTCGCCTAAAACACCTTAGCTTGCTGCAATGTTTTGTGGGTTAACGGTATGTCCATGCAAGCTTGTTTTATAAAAATATTGATTTTAAGAGAAATCAGCCCTTTTAAAAATCCCCTTAGTAAAAACTCCAGGCTGTCAAACAGTCAGCTCGGTTGGTTTCCTGCCTCACTTGCTTTGAACTGTAGTTCAAAGCAGAAGTGAAAGCTTGTCACAGAGAAACATTGTTAGTGTGTGACTTATCATCGGTAAGCTGCAGTGAAGAGACTCTCCCAGTGCTGGAATAAAGGTGAATTTACTAACTCTCATCACTTTCAGTGCTGAAATAGCAGGGATGTACCATAACCATTACAGCCCCTTTGTATTGTTTTTGGAATTAGTAGGATACTACAACATCTTTGATTCTGAGTTGAACCATTTTTGAGTATGCCATCCCCCCTCAGTTTTTGTTTTGCTAATGGTAAGTTACACTAGCAATTAGCAAGATCAATTTTGTTGAACTCTGGACATTATTAACAAAGCCAGATTGCTCTTCAGGTGGAATAGGGCCGTGTCTGGGCCTGGAGGTCTATCTCTGGTGCAGTTCACATTAAGAGCTGCATCATGTTCCCCCTGCACTTCTCAGTGACTCCAAGCACCACAGCCACCACTCTGAGTCATTACTGAGTGCCTGGAAAGTGTGGGAGCTCTTAAGGTGGTCTGCACCTGATACTGCTCACCTTCCAACAGATCACCAGCTAATGCTCTCCCCTGGACCACCAGGGACAGATAATTCTATACTCTGCTCAAAATAAAGTTTTAACCAAAGTGACCTATGATTTAATGCTGCTTATTCCAAAGTTCATTACTTTCTACTAATTCTTCTCGATCTACCTGCCTCTTTTGAAACTACAAAACCACTATTTCTTCGAACTCTTCCTAACCTCCGTGACATTGTTCTTTTCTGGTTTTCATCTTACCTGACTTACTGTTCTTTCATTATCTAGTTTTCCAGCTACGCATCCTCCCTGCTGCCACTTTCACTTGAAATACCCAGAGGTTCATTTTTGTGTGACCTTCTATTTTCACTGCAGTTAGTCTTCCCTAGAAATCTAATAAAATTCCATTAGATTTCATGCCATCTGTACGCTGAGGACACTCAAAAAAGACCTTACATTTCGTGAACTCTCTCTTTACGTCTTGGATCTTGTTACGGATTTGTTCTTTTCCCATTGAACAGATGTGCAAACTTTTTTTTACACTAGAAGTTCATCCGAGTTTTAAATTATAACAATAATGACTCTAAAACATTCCTTGGTCGTCCAATATATAAATGTTGAAGGTGGTGATGATATAAAAGAGATCATAAAATAATGTGTGGTGAAAGCTTTAATACCTGAAATATGCAGAAAACCCAGTGGCTAGAATGAGTTCTGAGCCAACTTTTATGTGGTTTACTGAGATTCTGTATTTTAAGATAATGATAACTATACATAGCTGATGGCAACCAGATGTTGAATTTTACTTATTATTGTTATTAACATTATTATCATCAAATGTCGTGCACTGAGTCAGCGAGACATACAAGCTACAGAGCTCAAAAATCTAGATTCTATACATATATTCTATATATCTTGATTGTATACAAGGCCAGGAAGACTATATGACATGGCCCCTTACTTTTAAGGTTACTGGGTGAATGGACCAGAGCATGGACCAGATCACAGGGTTGTCTCCAGCCATAGACTCCAACAGGTGGGAAGCAGTTGAAACTGTGTCCAAAGGAGACAACACATTCTACTTCTTGTGATCAATTATGCTTTTTTTTGGCTCCTATATGTTAAAAAATAAAAACAAGCACACACACATGCAATTAATCCTGTGCCAGGCTGATATCTGGTTTTATTCAATGCTTCTCATAGAGAAGCATGGGGGGTCCTATTGGGCATGCTTCTCAACTGGGACCACTTCTCAAAGCGAAGCACAGGGGGCCTATTGGGCATGCTTCTCAACTGGGATCACTTCTCATAGCGAAGCACAGGGGGCCTATTGGGCATACTTCTCAACTGGGACCACTTCTCATAGCGAAGCACAGGGGGCCTATTGGGCATACTTCTCAACTGGGACCACTTCTCATAGCGAAGCACAGGGGGCTATTGGGTATGCCTCTCAACTGCCACGCTCCCTCACTAGAATGCTTCTCTGATTGGCAGCCACTAGCAATTGTAACCATTCCCATTTCTCACAATCTGCAATGCTTAGATTTGTCAGAGTACAGGGTCTATTCACCAAAACCACTGCATGAAGCTTATTGTTTTTAGTGCTTTGAGTGCCCCTTTAGCCATTTTTGACAGGCACTTGCAATATGTACATGACATCACATCATGTCCAATTCTTATCTTATAATATTATCTCAGAAACGCCTTCTTCAATAGTAATATACTATCTATACAGTGAGCTCATTTGAGCAGGGTCCTCTTCAATCTACTGTTCCTGTAAGTTGTTGTTATTGTCTAACTTTGTGTTAAATCCACCCCCCCCCCCCCACCCCCGCCCCGATAATATTGTAAAGCGCTGCGGAATATGCTGGCGCTATATAATACCAATAATAATCTTAATAATAATGTACTAAAATTAATGGGGCCCTCCAAACACCATAACCACTGCAACTGTTCTCAGTCTATGAATGATGCGGAAAGGTTTCACAAAATTGATACTGATCGAGCAAAATGGGAGCAACCTCTTTAGCGATATTGATACCACGGGTATCTGTGGGACACGAGTAAGTGTCAAACTGTTAAAAAAAAAACAGATTTTTGTGGCAGGAGACTCCTGGAACCATACCCACTACAGCAGGCCTTTGCACTGGCTCATGTAGTGTTGTTGCAGCAAACTGCGTATTGGGGGTTTAACAGGGATCTGACTTATATTGGGTGCCTATCCCCACTAACAGGGACACAATAAAATACCCCAGAGACCTAAATTTGTTTCTGGCCTAAGTGGTTTAGTATTAGAGAAAAAATTTACATTAAGACTAGACAGAAAGATGGACGGTTAGCTAGACAGACCTATTCATACACTATCAATTGAAAATCTAGGTTTTTGTTGTGTTTAAAGTGGGGATTGTCATGTGCCTTTTTTTTTTTTTTCTTTAAACGAAAATAAATGTGTTTTAAAAATCAGTCTGTGCAAATACAATGCATTCGTCTCTAAACTATATTTAAGTTGCACAAGTAGTGATAAGTAAGTCACCTAAAATTCCTCAGTTGAGCCCCCGCCCCTGGCCACACACCCGAGTCACACCCCAAAAATTAACGTTCCCACTTATCATAATGCTTGCAGATTCCCCCCCCCCCACCCCACTGTAGGACTATTTCACTGATGGATTGTGGGTAAGTTAGTTGAGCAACTGAAATGGAACTTTGCTTAAGCCCCGCCCACTGCAATAACTGCCAAAATTCACTCAATGTATTACAACGACGATATCGTCAGTGAAAGTGACGTTTTTTGCATTTTTCACACACAAATGGCACTTACACTGACGATATAATTGTTGTGATACATTTTACTGTTTTGAAACACTAATATTTGTGTTCAGCAAAGTCTCCTGAGTACAACAGTACCCCTCATGTACAGGTTTTATGGTGTGTTCAAAAGTTACAGCGTCAAATATAAGGCTTGTGTTTCGTTTTTTTCACATTGAAATTCACCAGATTGGTTATGTTGCCTTTGAGACCGTATGGTAGTCCAGGAATGAGAATTACCCCCATGATGGCATACCATTTGCAAAAGTAGACAACCCAAGTTATTGCAAATGGGGTATGTCCAGTCTTTTTTAGAAGCCACTTAGTCACAAACACTGGCCAAAATTAGCGTTCAAATTAGTTTTTTGCATTTTTCACACACAAACAAATATTAACACTAACTTTGGCCAGTGTTTGTGACCATGTGGCTACTAAAAAAGACTGGACATACCCCATTTGCAATACCTTGGGTTGTCTACTATTGCAAATGGTATGCCATGATGGGGGTAATTTTCATTCCTGGGCTACTATACGGTCTCAAAGGCAACGTAACCAACCTGGCAAATTTTTATGTGAAAAAGATGAAAAATTTAACATGCTATATTTGGCCCTGTAACTTCCCAAAAGCCATAAAACCTGTACATAAGGGGTACTGTCTTACACGTGAAACATTGCTAAATACAAATATGTGTATTTTATTGCAGTTAAAGTAAACAGTATTATGACAATCACAGTTAAAATGTCACATAGAACTAAAAATACATTTAAAATTCTTATTTACTCCCATTTTTTATATTTTATTCATATTAAATTATGTTTCATACCTAAATATTTGATGTTAAATGAAAGCCCTGTTTCCCCTAAAGAAAATGATATATAATAAGTGTGGGTGCACATAATATGAAAGAGGTGAATTACGCCTGAACAGACATTTAGCGCAAATTCAAGTTTTTGTTTACGTTTTGATCACAACGTGTACATTTGGCTCAGTCCTTAAGGGGTTAAAAAGGAGTAATATCGAGAGAAATAAAAAAAGATTGATTCAAATACAAAACCTGTAACATGACAAAACCACTTTAATTAAACTTACCTATCTATTTCATCAATTGGAAGCCCCTCCATCTCATATCGACACGTACAGCCATAATCCTCCAAGTCCTTGGGGCAGAGTCCAGTGACACATTTTAATTTGCTCACAAAATTGAGTAGAGCTGGGAAATTTGTATATATATTTTGCAGCCACGTAAAGTGGGAACCAAGACAATCTGCAAATAAAAATAGAATTAGACATATTATTATTTTTAATTTCTTTAAATATGTCTTTGTAAGAGGGGCATGAAATAAAGAGGGAGGAGTTGTTAACTTGGTAACGTTAATAATTTAAGAATTTAACATAATAATTTTGTTTTCATATAGAGAGCTATTTCAAGACAAACTGCAATATGCCAACCCAACTAATTAATTAATAGCTTGGCTGCTATATTATTGCCAGAGCAAAACTACCTCAAATGGATACTATACTCCAAAACAACTTTAGCTTAATGAAGCAGTTTTGGTGTATAGATCATGCCCCTGCAGTCTCACTGCTCAATTCTCTGCCATTTAGGAGTTAAATCACTTTGTTTATACAGTCCTGGTTACACCTCCCTGCATGTGACTTGCACAGCCTTCCTAAACACTTCCTGTAACGTGACATCTAATGTTTAAACTTCCTTTATTGCACAGTCTGTTTAATTTAGCATTTCTCCCACTCTGTTAATAGCCTTCTAAACCCTGTCAGAGCCTCCTATGTTTGATTAAAGTTCAATTTAAAGAAGAGGACACAAGAACTTGTAATACAAGTTAAAATCTAATTGAAAATGAAACCATTTTATTTTCATGCTGGCTGCTTGAATCACAGCCAGGGGAGGTGTGGCTCGGACTGCATAAACAGAAACAAAAGTGATTTAACTGCTAAATGGCAGAAAATTGAGACTTCAGGGGCATGTTCTATACACCAAAACGACTTTATTAAGCTAAAGTTGTTTCAGTGCCTATAGTATCCCATCAATTCTATTAGGGGAAAACAATTACAAAAGGAATTAATTGAAGACAGAAATTTAAATTAATAAAAGAAACAAACAATATTGCAAGACCGTGGAAGAAAAAGTGAGTAAAAACATCTTTTCAGTGCGATCGGAGTGGGGCCCGTCACCTAAATAGCCACACAAGCACTATAGTGTTCTTCTAAGAATCCTCTGCTGTGTGCATTACACCTGCAGTGTCCTATACTCAGCTTATTGAATCGTCCGTATTGTGTTACTCATAGCTCATAGCTTCTCGTCTTTTCACGTCCGCTATCATTTTACTGGTTTAGGATTGGATGACCATGCGTAAGTTTAACTCATCCTGTTGAATAGCAAGCGTCTCTGTAAGGTCTAGCTGAAACTGCTATTCAATTACTGAGATTATTGCCTATTGCATTTATTATTTGTATTCTTAGTATCTATTTATGATCTCCTGTTTATTGCACCCAATTAAGTTATTTTTTTTCTCCACAAACTGTCAGCAAATGCTTAAAACAAACGCTGTAGCTATTACAACCCACAGCACATTGAGCGAGGGCATGTTATTTTCTGTAATCAAAGCCTTTGAAATGACCTTGCTATGGTTTATTGATCCCTGTAGAAAATATTGTAACATTTCACCTAAAAGAAATATAGGTGATTTATCATAACGAACATACAAGTGACAAATTGACCTCTTATATCTGCTTCTATGTGCGATGTACAGTGGTCTGTAGGGACACTGCTGCTACAAAGACATCTTTCAATACGTGGGATAACGCTTGCTCAGAGCTAGTTATAAACTGAGCACATTAACACGTCATGCTAGTAATTGTATCAAACTTCACGCCATTTTTTGTGACACTTTCATATTTGGGACCTACATGGCTCTGGACAATAGCTGGTGAACACAAAGTTCTGAAGGATATCTGGAGGAAACCATGCTGTATCTGCTAACGTTCTTAATCACAAATACAAACAAATGGACTAGGGCAACCTCATATATATGAGCGTGCAAGATTATACAACTATTCACTACAAGCACTTCTATAAAATATCTTTACGAACACCTGTCCGTAGAGTTCAGGCAATTATGATCTGCCTCCATCCAAGACACCTGTGATCATCATCAACATTGTTTGTAATAAGTAAACTGTTCTAAGAGGGTGATCACCTTCAAAATACAGCACATAAGTCCAGAATGCTCTGTTTTCCTATATAAGTACAGAAGGCCACCTCACACAAAACTTGGCATTCCAGCTCATCACAATTCCAACACAGACTACACTTACAATGTATTTTTCTTTACAGATTGCAAGAACTTATAAACCGGGTTGGACCTCTATACTGGATTTATATGTTAGCTTGTTGTCATTGAGCTTCTTCTTGTCTTCCCGATTCAAACGTAGATTCAAAGGTACTTGGCCACCAATTCCCTTATTTCCAGTTTTATTACAAATGTGGCATACTGTATTATAGACCGTATATACTTTTAATTGTTGCTGCCCTTATTTGGCAATGGATATTAATATCTTTCAATCTCAGCAGGTAAAACTGCTCTTTGTAGCTCATAGTGATATCTGCTACGGGGAGCATTTTCTGGTAATCTTAGTATTTATTTTATATTTCGGATTAATTATGCTATTCACAGGGTTGCTTGTCATGTCTAATGTGCACATTGTCTATGAGTGCACCCACAAACACACATATGCACCTTTAACCCCTTCACTACTGAGTCATTTTAGTGTTTTTTGTTTTTGAAAGAAGTAACATTATTTTAAATAACTGGGTGCGTGACTAGCACTTAAACAGAAACTCTGCTGACAGAAATACTAGAATCCAGCTATAAAGTTTGACTTACAAAAGTTAATGTATAGTGTGGAAAGGCGAAGCATCATTTAAAGTACCTCTGCAGAGATGCAGAGAGGAAATTCTTTCTCTTCAGAGTGAGAAAAGACAGATCAATGCGGAATGTAAGTTAAAAGCGATGAGTTTAACTGTATTTTCCATAGTTTTGCGATGGAAAAATGAACGTTAGTCTGTGTACGCACAGGGATGGAAGGGAAGGTGTTAATCAGCGTTTATTTCATACATATTTTCTACATTAAAGTTTAATTTTTGACAGATTGTAATCTACCTTTCTATATTCCTTCCGAGTACTGCTCAAATAACACTTTATCTCTCTGATTTCCGAAAAGATGACTGCACTGACATTTAAGAAAGTTCAGTACACATTTTACTATAATAAAAGATACCAACTGGGGATTCAACACGCTGACACAACATTTGTTGTGGGCTTGCCCTTGCAAGGTAATATGCAGTACAAAAACTTTTAGGCGCTAGTAGGTAATAGTCTGTCAACAGAAACAAAATGTCCTTCTCTTCACAGAAAACACAATTTTGAACAAGCAAGATAAATAGAAACAAAAGGTGTAATCTTTACATTTTAACCCCTTAAGGACCAAACTTCTGGAATAAAAGGGAATCATGACATGTCACACTTGTCATGTGTTCTTAAGGGGTTAAAAAAAAAGCATTGTAGTACACACACACACACACACACACTCACACATAAATCAAAACATGTGTGTGTTTGTGTGTAGCTAATGTCTACTAAGTGTCTACTTACCTAGAAATGATGCAACAATTTCCACATTTTTAAAAACGCCATTGAATGTAAAGTTATCTGAAACAAATGAAAGAGAATGTACAAAACATTAGCCCAAGGTAAGCAAGTTGTCTTGATATGTAAACGTGTATGTGAAAAATATCTTGCAAATTTAAACGGTAACGTTAAAGTGAAAATAAACCTTCAGGACATGAAAACTATGCACAACATGACATGAGTAGTACAACAACAGGATTAATATCAGTTAATCCATCAATAGCAATAGGTGTTGTAGAATCATGCTACTTCTTAAAGGCGTCATCTCTCCATTATCATTTCATTATTGAGAGGGGGCTTAAAAAACCTAACCCAGACAAATTCATTTTAATGCAGTGGTCCAATATTTTAGTAGATACAGCAATGTTATGATTGCAGAGTTAAACACAGCTCTAGTGGCTGTCTTCCTGGCAGCCACTTGGTGCTGCTGTTGAATATTCAAATCAGACTTAGTTATTCAATAAAATGCTGCTCATTGTTAATCATTTGATTGGTGCAGTGTGGCTATCGCTGAGCATGTGCACTTGCCTCCAAATGCTTCTTTATGGGGAAGCATTTGATTGGCTGAGATTATCAGTCTTGATGACCTCAGCCAGGGCAGAGGGGTGGATAAGGTGAGACCAGCACAGCAAAGTAGTAAAGGTAAGTAGAATGTATATTTTAAACCCCATGAGGGGTTCAAGCTGTTCACATGTATTTAAAAGCATCTCATTTGTAATCTAGACATTCCTTTAAAGCTGGGGTGGGGAGCCTTTGGCACTCCAGATGTTTTCGACTACATCTCCTATAATGCTCTTACAGCCATGATGCTAGCAAAGCATCAAGGGAAATGTAGTCCACAACATCTGGAGGGCTGAAGGTTTCCCACTCCTGCTTTAAAGTAACACTCCAAGCACCATAACTGTTATTGCCGCTGCAGTGGTTATGATGCTGGGTGTGCAGTAGCACTCCTTCCCAATTTAACTAGCCAAATTGTTTGCTAATTGTTTGACAACTTACCTGGGGTCATTTTCTCCACTGAGAGACAGAAGCTGCTGCATGGTGCTTCTATTAGTTCACCTGAGCTAAATCCTGCTGTGCAGGGTCAGCTCATTGGCTGAGAGAACAGCTTATCACTCTCAGCCAATGAACAAAGACTTGCACTGCCGGACTTATCTCAATGCAGAGAGCTTTTGGCTCACCTGGGAGAGGTGACAGTAATGAAGGGGTTAAGAAGACATTGTTTATTATGGTAAACAAAGGTGTAAATGGTATAATCCTTGATCGCTGATATAAGTATACTTACTAATAGTACTCAGAGGCAGATCTGAAATCTCTGTCAAAAATGGAGAGAGTCCTGATTCTTGGGCAACCGTAGTTCCTAATGGACAATAAAAAGGACAACATTAAACGCTAAATATCATTTCAATAGATATATATGCAGATGGTTTGGGTTCCCTCTGTAATGGCAGAAGATGGGCTAAAACCAGCTTCACACCTGGGCAGGGACCCACCGAAGACTCTCTTTAACCCCGTTTTTTTGCTCCACCTCAATAAACCAATTCATATCAGTGTTTACCGTTCACCTTCCATTTGATATATTTTATATGAGCATCAACACAACTATTTGACTAATTTGTGTTTCAAAAATACACATGGGTGATATGCAAGAAAATCATCAAAACATTTACCAATTATCTTTTGAATGTAAATCGTGCTATATCGGACCTGAAGTGGCCAGCCAAGGGGCTGTTTTTGTTTTCACCATTTTCTATTCTACTTTCTGGCAGACTCATTCTCACTTGCTGCCACCATTAGGTTTCAGCTGAATTTTAGAGCATAATCAAGAATACAAGACAATCTAAGGATGGTCACATGAGCTAATCTAGGTCACTGATTGTGCCTTTAATTTAGATTCTTTGACTGGCAACTGCACAAGAGAATGTGTCAATAATGAACAGTTGACCAAAGGACTATGTGATCAGACTAGAAGGTTTATAAGCTGCTAATACTACTTTCAGTTACACTATTATATAACTTTAATTGCATTATTCCTCAATGATGTGCCAGTACCCATTGCTCAAATTATTTGCTTTTCTGATCTGCAAGTCTTCTTGTCCCCACAGAGCTGGAGGTAATATAATGCTCTAGACCAGGCATGTCAAACATGCGGCCCGTGAGCTGCATGTGGCCCACAGTGAATATATTTGCTTCCTGCCCGCCCTGGGGCCGCTTTCAGCTGTGACTCCTCAGTCCCTGTCCCCTCCTCGGCCCCTGCCCCCCTCCTCAGTCCCTGTCCCCTTACTCAGTCCCTGTCCCCTATCCTCAGTCCCTGTCCCCTCCTCATTCCCTGTCCCCCTCCTGAGTCTATGTCCCCTCCTCAGTCCCTGTCCCCTTACTCAGTCCCTGTTCCCTATCCTCAGTCCCTGTCCCCTATCCTCAGTCCCTGTCTCCTCCTCAGCCCCTGTCCCCTTATTCAGTCCCAGTCCCCTCCTCAGCCCCTGTCCCCTTACTCAGTCCCTGTCCCCCTCCTCAGTCCCTGTCCCCTTATTCAGTCCCTGTCCCCTCCTCAGCCCCTGTCCCCCTTACTCAGTCCCTGTCCCCTCCTCAGTCCCTGTCCCCTTATTTCAGCCCTGCCCCCCCTCCTCAGTCCCTGTCCCACTCAGTCCCTGTCCCTATCCTCAGTCCCTGTCCCCTCCCTCCCAGTCCCTGTCCCCCTCCCACAGTCCATGTCCCTCCTCCCAGGTCCACTGTCCCCACTTACTCAGTCCTTGTTTCCCTCCCGGTCCCTGTCCCCTGTCCACTCAGTCCCTGTCCCTCCTCAGCCCCTGTCCCTTATTCAGTCCCTG
The DNA here is from genome assembly GCA_933207985.1 of Pelobates cultripes. Taxonomy (NCBI): domain Eukaryota; kingdom Metazoa; phylum Chordata; class Amphibia; order Anura; family Pelobatidae; genus Pelobates; species Pelobates cultripes. The sequence goes on from OW240915.1 coordinate 314,850,069, forward strand.
TCCCCTCCTCAGCCCCTGTCCCTTATAGTCCCTGTCCCCTCCTCAGTCCCTGTCCCCTTATTCAGTCCTGTCCCCTCCTCAGCCCCTGTCCCTCCCACTCAGTCCCACTGTCCCCTCCTCAGTCCCTGTCCCTTATTCAGGCCTGTCCCCATCCCTCAGCCCTGTCCCTTACTCAGTCCCTGTCCCCTTATTCAGCCCTGTCCCCTTACTCAGTCCTGTCCCTATCCTCCAGTCCCTGTCCCTCCTCAGCCCCTGTCCCCCTCTTCAGTCCCTGTCCCCTTACTCAGTCCCTGTCCCCTATCCTCAGTCCCTGTCCCCTCCTCAGTCCCTGTCCCCCTCCTGAGTCTATGTCCCCTCCTCAGTCCCTGTCCCCTTACTCAGTCCCTGTTCCCTATCCTCAGTCACTGTCCCCTATCCTCAGTCCCTGTCCCCTCCTCAGCCCCTGTCCCCTTATTCAGTCCCTGTCCCCTCCTCAGCCCCTGTCCCCTTACTCAGTCCCTGTCCCCCTCCTCAGTCCCTGTCCCTTATTCAGTCCCTGTCCCCTCCTCAGCCCCTGTCCCTTGCTCAGTCCCTGTCCCCCCTCCTCAGTCCCTGTCCCTTATTCAGCCCCCCCTCTCAGTCCCTGTCCCTCCCTCAGTCCCTGTCCCCTCCTGAGTCCTGTGTCCCCTCCTCAGTCCCCTGTCCCACCCTCAGTCCCTATCCTCCAGTCCCTGTCCCTATCCTCAGGTCCTGTCCCCTCCTCAGCCCCTGTCCCTTATTCAGTCCCTGTCCCCTCATCAGTCCCTGTCCCCTCCTCAGTCCCTGTCCCCTTACTCAGTCCCTGTCCCCTATCCTCAGTCCCTGTCCCCTTATCCTCAGTCCCTGTCCCCTTATTCAGTCCCTGTCCCCCCTCCTCAGTCCCTGTCCCCCTTCTCAGTCCCTGTCCCCTTACTCAGTCCCTGTCCCCCTCCTCAGTCCTTGTCCCCTTACTCAGTCCCTGTCCCCCTCCTCAGTCCCTGTATCCTTATTCAGGCCATGTTCCCTATCCTCAGTCCCTGTCCCCTTACTCCATCCCTGTCCCCTCCCCAGTCCCTGTCCCCTTACTCAGTCCCTGCCCCATTATTCAGTCCCTGTCCCCCTCCTCAGTCCCTGTCCCCTTTTTCAGGCCCTGTCCCCTATCCTCAGTCCATGTCCCCCTCCTCAGTCCCTGTCCCCTTATTCAGTCCCTGCCCCCTTACTCAGGCCCTGTCCCCTTACTCAGTCCCTGTCCCCCTCCTCGGTCCCTGTCCCCTTCCTCAGTCCCTGTCCCGTTACTCAGGCCCTGTCTCCTTCCTCAGTCCCTGTCCCCTTATTCAGGCCCTGTCCTCCTCCTCAGCCCTGTCCCCTTACTCAGTCCCCTGTCCCCCTCCTCAGCCCCGTCCCCCTCTTCAGCCCCTGCCCCCCTCCTCAGTCCATGTCCCCTTACTCAGTCCCTGTACCCCTCCTCAGTCCCTGCCCCCTTACTCAGGCCCTGTCCCCTTACTCAGTCCCTGTCCCCTTACTCAGGCCCTGTCCCCCTCCTCAGTCCCTGTCCCCCTCCTCAGTCCCTGTCCCCCTACTCAGGCCCTGTCCCCTTCCTCAGTCCCTGTCCCCTTATTCAGGCCCTGTCCTCCTTGATATAAGTCAGATATGTACATGCACTCTCTATCCGTAATACTAGGTATCAAGGTAGCCCACATGAAATACCTTGAACATATACAATACATACAAATGATGCCGCACTCAATTTTTTTATATAAAGTAAATACATATTTATTACTCTGCCTATCGATATAAGTCAGATATCTCACAAACTTTGTGAAAGTATACAAATATGGCAAAAAAGTAGATTGTCACCAAAACTATACTGTATGCTATATGGACACAACAATGCAATACCGTGGGTGATATACAAAACAGAATGGAATAAAATATCCCTAATTGATATGCTGCATTTATTTTGACTCAATTAGGGATATTTTATTCCATTCTGTTTTGTACATTACCCACGGTATTGCATTGTTGTTTCCATATAGGATACAGTATTGCTTTTTGTGACAATCTACTTTTTTGCCATATTTGTATACTTTCACAAAGTTTGTGAGATATCTGACTTATATCGATAGGCAGAGTAATAAATATGTATTTACTTTATATAAAAAAATTGAGTGCGGCATCATTTGTATGTATTGTATATGTTCAAGGTATTTCATGTGGGCTACCTTGATACCTAGTATTACGGATAGAGAGTGCATGTACATGTTGAATTTTCCAAACATTTCTTAATATGTCAAGGTAATTGGACTGAAACGTTAATATGCAAATGCATTTCTTAAATCTGCTCTTTTGCTTATTTTGAAGCCCTATGAGCGCGAGGACATTCAGTGTCAGTTTGGCAACTGTTTTTATGTACTCTGTTTATTTGGCCCGTCTTAGCCTTAGAGTTTGACATGCTTGCTCTAGACTTATGTCACTGGGGGAAAATCTAATGTAATATTTTTTTCCCATCTCAAACCCATTCCCCTTTTCATTCTTCATTTCAACATATGTATTTTTACCACTACCACTTTTTATTGCTAATTGCTTAATCTTCAGGTTTATTAATTCCAGTATTTTGTTTTTATGTAGCAGATGTGTTTAGATCATATTCCTCAGGCCCATCCCTCAATTTATTATGTATTAATTCTACTTGGCTATCTGTGTAGTAAATTCAGTTCTGCTGAACCATTTAAAAAAAAAAAAAATGTTTTTTGTAATGCTATATGGTGACTCCGCTGGGTAGAATTTATGTACCAAAAATTATTCAGACATTAATCAGACGATCCAAAGGGGCATGAAAATGAGCCAATCTGTGTACGGAAAAATATACACATTATGTAAATTTATGTGTATATTTTGTCGTACACTGATAGGAGCATTTACCCGCCATTTGGTTCCAAGTAACCAATAGACGTAAAACCAGCGGAAGCTGTAAAGATAATCTATATTTATATACAACATATTTATTAAAATAATATAATACATTATATAACTATATACTATATAAACACAGATTTCTTTGTACTCCTCCTCCTCTTTCCACTCTGTTAGTTACGTAAAATCAACATTCAGTGACTGTCCCCTAGCCATCATCTTCTTTTCCACTCAATAATCTCTTTTTTTGGTGCTACAGGTTGAATTCCGAATCACGAATCAAAACAAACATGTTCGACCATTTCACAGTTAGTTTGGTTCTTGTTTCAGCTACATTTTGACTCAGAATTCAGAAATTCAATCAGTATTCGATTGGGCCTCATTCTGACAAAATTGCAGTTTGGAACAAAACTACAATCCGTTATCATACATATAACATTACATAAAATTTACATTAACATTACATTAACTATAATGAGAAAATATTACCAAAATGGTTCAATTTATATACAAAGCATTTATCATTGTCTGTCATAAAATGTAAGTGCTTATTTGCATATGAATGTTATTTTTTTTTTAAATATCTACAGGTATTATATTATGGATTTCTTAAATGACAGGAAGCTAGGGGAGTGTAAAACATAATTTGGTTCTCGTATGAACAATGGTCAGGCAAAGGCTGATGAACTGAAGTTACAGAGAAGGGTTACACTTGCAAATTAGACTGTTTCTCATTAAAAATCGAAAACGACATATCCTCCACCATACCATATTAATGTTAGCATAGCATAAAAAATATTTACAGAAAAACCTGCTGAATGACGCAAAGTCTTTGATATTGGAGCGATGCCGAAGTACAGAGATAACCACTATATAGCAGACTATCGAAAACTTATACAATATGAAAACATTGAAAGTGGCTTTAAGAGTCACAGTGAGAAGTGCGCACAAACATCGGCCCCATGGAGGGACTATATGTCTCGCAGCTTACCAACGATGTAGCAACAGGTGAACGTTCCAACACGAGCTGGGGAGTAGAGATGGGGGTCACCAAACTCTGAGTGTTAATGGAAGAGAATGACAGAGATGTCGGTGTGGATCTGGCAAAGGCCCCATGGGGCCGGGGGGTGAATGATGGTGTCTGCGGGCGGGGATGGGGACTCATTCCCCCTCTCTCTTTTTCCATCTCTTCTCTCTCTTTTCCTCTCCCCTTGCCAGCTTTCATTCATCTTCTCTGCTTATCCTCCTCACTGGACACATTGGAGGGGCATGGTGGGGCGGCAATTAACGACAAGTCAGGATGAACAAGGGGATGTTGTTACTGGAGGGAATATACTCGACGAGCAAATATAGCAAGTAGAGTTTGACTAGCTAACGCCAATAACACTGGGTTTATTACCTGGAAGTGCCCTACTATATAACTGTAGACACAAGACCACCGCTTTGCACCCTATTAATAGGTGCCCTATTATGCATGTTATGTTAGACACCGAGCCAGGAACCTTGAGCATTATTAATCGGTGCTAACCTTACGAAAACCTGGAGTGTTATCTGCAAATGACTTCACACCATTATCACTATGACAGAACAGAAATGTACACGTTTGCTATAGTCTGATTAGATGCGTGAGATGTCAACAGTTTATTATTTTCTCTTTGTTGTCTGAACAATCTTTATTGCAATTGACAGACAAACTAAATAAAGATTGTCAAAAAAAAAATTTAACAAATCTGAAACTATTGTATGCCAACACTGATGTCAGTTCACCAAACTGTGTAAAATGCTGAACTGCTGCTCAATTCAGTTGCAGGAGTCTTCCGAGCCTAGGTGAGCTCAGCCAGCAGTCTATGTCCCTAGTAAAAAAAAAAGGGCCCAGGAACTGCCCAGTCTCTGGGCTCTACAAGTATGGGCTGAAGGTAATCTTCATAATAATTGGCAAGTGTTGTGCCTTTCAGAGCACTGTGATTGGTTGACTTTCAAGCCAAAAGTGTTCTTTTACTCAGCTTTCAAAGAGTGGGACAGACTTCATAAAGGCCTTTCCCACCTTGAACACTCAGTATGCACAGAGCCCTCCGGACAGTTTGAAAGATTTATTTTTGAAACACGGTTTTTCTGTTTTCCATTTTGTAGAAAATCAGATTTGTTTTTTGTTTCACTAGGTTACCATTTAAAAAAAAAATATTTTGGTTGACTAAAGATCGAAGAAAAGTGGATCTTCAATCTAAACATCAATGGACAGCATATATATATATATTTATTCAATTATGGAGAGAAAGAGAGATGGCTAACTCTATATTATTATATGCTCAGCGTGTAATAACTGTACTATAACTTTATTTTACTTTTTAAATTTCACAGGAAGAGCAGCTCATCGAGTTGGCCTCTGCTTTGACACTAGTCTCCCAGGAGGTCTTCTCCCACTTGCTCACTAGGTAGAAGTTTTTCGTTCCTGATACCCAGTGGTGGAACGCTACTTGCCGGTAGCTGAAGTGATACCACGCATTGCTACGTTGTGAACTGGGAGAAAAAGCAGTGGTCCCTAAGTGGTTAAAATGAACGATGAGGGGGTTGTCTCCAAATATATATATTATATGGCTTTTAAAATGAATTTATTTAAAAATTCTACTTGTATGTTGTATGTTTTCTTGTTAGTTCTCTGTAATTTAATTTTAAAATAAACGGCTTGCAGTGACCCTTTGATGGGAGTTCTCTAATGTAAGCGAACCGTGAGCATTATGGGAAATTTAATTTCAGAAACTAAAATATTCTTTTTGGATGCTCCCTCAGCAATTTTGATGTATCATGTGCAATAATTCCTTATCTCCAAAAACACTGGCCTTGAGCTTTCCATCTGCAGCCAGTAACACAGACATACAACTTCTCTGAAAAGCAGCTGTCAGACGCCTTTTGGCTGCCAGTCTGCCCTTATATCCAAACTGTCACTATATCTGTCTGCATCTCCATTGGCAAATGTAACCTTTTCTGGTACGGCAGCTTTGCAATGATTTTGCATGTGTACTTTGCAGAATAAAGTGAAGGATTACATATAATGCACAATCATAAAGCCTTATTTATTAAAGAGTGAATGCTAGCCTGTATTGCTGGAACAGAGAGCTCTGCTGTGCGTGGATGTTCCCTGTAGTGGCACAGATGGCTGTCTGTGTGGCAGGAAACCATAAGGTGGCTCTGTATAACTTGGCTGTTCCGCTGGGAGTCCAGGGGCCACAGGAAAGAGTGTTATACCGCTGTCATGATCTTTTGGCTGTTTCTCTTCAACTCCTGGCACGTCATCTATCAGGAGCCGGTGTCAGTATTGTACTCTTGTGCATGCGCATGAGTACAAGACTGAGAATCCTCTGTAGACAGTGCATTTGACACTGGTGACTTCTGGAGGAAATTATAAAACTTGACAAAGGTAGCTCAACCTTTTGTCAAGTTCTGGCACGTGTTGGGACAATACTAAGTAGTCCTCATTACTTTGGTTTAGTATATATTATGTCTTCATTGTAAATTCACTGAAATTCTAACAGAGTAAATGTAATGATTTCATAAAGATAAAAAAATTTTTTTTAAATACTTGGGGGGGGTTGTAGGGGGAGGATGGGTGACATGGCCTAAATAGGGAGTACAGTACCACCCAAAACCAGACTCATAAACCACTTAAAAAGAGATACCCACAAAATGAAACTGTAAAAGATTTTCCTTAAATACTATGATCAGTGATAAGAGGACTCAAAAAGTACAATGCAAGTAAGAGATAGTCACAAACTCAATGATAGATAATAATAAAAAATCTTTTTTCTATAAGTGCTGGGACAAGGCCCTTCACAAAACTAAGCTGTAGGTGCATTAGAGCTACTGACAATACAAGCAGCCCTATGTACAAAATATAATGCCCAGGCAATATATTCAAGAGTCACTCCAATCATAATATATATATTCAGAGGAACCAGCGGTAGGGGTGAAGGGACAATTAAATAAAAAGGTGACATGGATTAAAAAAAATAATTGTCAGGTTGTTCTGTTTGATCACTTTATGTTATATATAGATGGACGAGCCTTGTAAATATTTCTCTATTGCTTAATTTAATTTTTAACAGTTTTTTGTTTTAAATATAGTTTTTATATACAAAAAAAAAATTATTGTTAATAGCATTTCTATATGGTCAACATATACCTGCAGCACTTTATAATGTTACAGTGGGATACTATCACAGCATGGAACAGACAAGACAAGACAAGACAAGAAAGTGACAGATACAAGAGGTTAAGAAGGCAACAAGACAGTTGAGCCTCACAGTACTGTACAGTATGAATTCTGAGAATGTGGGGTATATCAGAAAAAACATTTTACTATATGCCTTGTGTTTGAGTTTTGTGAAAGAATATCAGGGAGGGTGTATTCAACTATTGAGTCTCTTCAAACATGGCATGTTCAAAATAACAATGGGAAACATGAAATTACAGAGCCTTATCCAGAAGTAAGGATTTTATGGGAGCACAAAACTTTCTAGGCCTGGTTTAATAATTTCGTATGACACGCAAAGGGCTGACGAAATAGCCATAAAATACTGGGTTTAGCAGTCTATTTTATTTGCTTACTGTCAGAATCAGAAAAGCCATTTTAAAACCAATTCATTTTCTCTGTTTATTTTTTGTACAGTGCCACTCCACAAATTCTACATACTCAGATTGTAATACCAAGCATGCTTCTCTCAAATTACGTTTAGTTAATTCCTTTATTCAACATAATTAGTGCTGTGGAATTGATTTTCACTTTATCAAGAAATGATAACAATTACTAAGCACAGATGTAATGCTATTTCAGTGGGCCGCCATTCGGTGGAGCAGAATTATCACATTTGTATTGGGTTTGGTAACTGCATTCAATAAAGTGTGCACTGTAGCAGTACTGCCTTCCGCACCACAAGACAATACAAGACGATCGTTTTCTAGAATTCATTTTGTTATTGCATTTATTAAAACTGAATAACATATCTCTAAATTCTAAATCAGATAACTGAAAAATGGAAGGCTAAATTAATCTCATGGACCCCCAATGGAAAAAAATAAAGTTTACTGTTTTATACAATACTACAAACACAGAATGGGTTTGAATAAACCTCGCGCTGTGCTATGTATACCTATAAATATTCAACAGCAAAACTAGGTCAGGCAGCCAGACAGCATTCTACAAAGAGTAAATATCTCAAAATACAAACTCAAAATGAATGGAGCAGGTAATCATTCTAGATGACGGGCTGGGAAAGAAAATGGCTCTAGGTGTAACTTCTGGATTAGGCTGTTACAACAATATACAAGGAAAACATCTATAGGCTTATTCCAATGCATTCTGCTCTTAAAACTGGAAAATAATTTTTCATTTATTTTTTTGTGTTAAAAGAGTAGGGCTGTTACTAAACACAAACAGCCCATCACACCGAAATGCACTGAATGAAACGCAGCATTGTATGAGGGAGGGAGAGAAATTGTAAAAAAAAAATTAAATTAAAAAAATATATATATATTACATCATGAAACAAAAGTCAGAATAGGAACAACTGCAAACAAAATAAATTCTCTTTCAGTTTAACCTGCTAAAAAGGCCTTTTTTGATACACTTTTTAAATAATTTAATATTATGAACAATATTTATTTCTTTTTTACAATTATTTTTTATATTTTTTTTACTTTGATATTGATTTTTTTATATTTGATATGCTTTTTTTTTATAATAATATTTTGAAAAAGTTTTTTAAAAAGTTTATTTAAAAAATATTAAATCATTTTAAAAAATTGCCTAAAATATTTATTCTAACAGTTTGAAAGGAGGAAGGGATAGTTAAACCGCAGCTCTTGTAGAACTACACCTTCCCATGAGGCTTTGCCAGCTTTTGCCTGATGGGCATCTATCAGTTGGCCAACTCAGTTGTATGGTATGTCAATATTTCACATTATTACTCCTTATAAAGATATTACAATATAAAGATATTAATCCATTCAATCTTTAATCTACAGCACGAAGATTGAAAAAAACATATGCAGACAATTTGTAATATAATACATAATATATACAAACATTATTATAGGAAATGTATTAAAATGTGTTAACTTACCGGTCTGCAAAATCATCAACATAGCCAGCAGCTGTGCAATTATCATTTTTATTTACACAGCTCACAGTAATTCCTGCCTGATGGGCAAAAGGATAGGTTACAGAATATTGTTTAGAATTTGAAATGTTGGGAATTATACTGTGTACACCTACAATGTTTATGTGTGTGTAGTGCATGTATGTGTGTTGTGTGTGTGTGTGTGTGTACGTACTAAATAAAGGAACTACACATACACCCACACACAACACCACCACAACAAAGAGGGATCAATGTATTATGTGTCCTAATTTTATTACTTTCATCAGAGATTAATAAAGTTGGACAGTAACATTATATCAGTCTGTGTGAGTTAAATCTACTTACTCACTTACTGGTTAATCTACTACATTCACTATTCATCTGTTTTACGTATTATGAACAGCTTCCACACACACAAAAACACACATCTAATCTATCTGTCTGTCTATCTACACATCCATCTATCCATCTAGCTAGCTTTTATTATACATTCTTCTATCAGAATCTCATGGTATAAATCACTGTGAAAAAAAAAGTTGTAACTTACCTTAAAATATCAATAGAAAGCAGACAGGTGAAGAAGAGATGTCTTTAAAGGGGTAAGAAGTAACTTATTTATATAAACTTGGCTATTTATGATCAGTACCATGTGATCTCCTCTTTTAACTCAGTTCAACATTCATGAGATAATCCTTTCACGGGATTCCTGAAGGTCACTATGATCTTCATAATATATCTAATGCTTTCATATTAAAGGCTTCTTTTGTGAAGGACATTCATTGGGCGGCTACTTCACTGGGTTCTTAGCTATTAATTAGCCAACAATAGTGGCATTGTTCTTCTCTTAGCACAAGTACTCTACCTGAATCGAGCATCAATAAGGCATCTTGGTTAATGAGGTGGTGAGGTAACATTTAATGATGACAGATAGGTGATATGTTCATGGCCTTTCAAATCACCGTTACGGCAGAATACAAGAATCTTACTTATTCCCTTTATTTGCTTCTAATAAGTTTTAATATGTATAATTATATGAGCTGGTGACCCTAAAACATGTAAGTATCTATCGGGTGGCAAACACAATCAAATAGTTTCTTCTGAATCAAAATTTGAGTCCTCAACGCTAGAAGTGAATGCTGTTAATCTCTAAATTATTAACTGTGGAGCATTGACAAGGCAACAGAAACTTTTGGGACTCGAATAATACTTGTCACTCGGTGCCTTAAACATTTCTTCCAACTTGACCTTTTCTATTTATTAATATTTGTATTTCTCTTGTCAGTTTTCCAGAATTCATTGTTTAGTAGGTAATCCTATACATATTTCTACATTTTACTTTGAAAAAAAGTGACATGCAAACATTGTGGGACATTTTTAAGCGTTCTGAAACGTGATGGTAAAATTCCCATCATTATTTTTTATTATACTTATTAAAGCAAATTAAAAAGTGAAGGATTTAATTATGGTAAATCCAAGCAGTTTTCATAGCATTTTCATTTCAGAATTTTTTTTGTGATAAAAAGTGGAGAAAAGCAGTCATCGATTTGTTGCGTTGGTGAAAAAAACACTGCACATTCAAATATGGGGTTTAGGGCACAAAAAAGAGATGAAAAATAAAAGTTTTAATAAATTGTGCCAAACGTTTAATGAAAATGAGACAGGAAAGGGTTAGTGACACTTCGAAAAATCTTACCCAATTGCTTAAATCTTACCCAATTGTTAAATAAAGCGGTGTTAATAAGGCAATGCATTAAAATTACACTCCAAATCCCTAAAACACTTCATCTTGCTGAAGTCCTAAGGGGATGACAAAGTGCGCCCTCTCTGCTGTTTTTAGAACCTACCCTGTATTCTTCCTCACATGCTTTGAACGCTCACTCAAAGCGAATGTAAGGCTTTTGGTGTCAAAGTTTCTCTGTAAGAAGCATTGCTGGTAGATTGAGACAATTATCGCATGTGCGCACTGTCACTATTGATGATCTTTTGGGATCGGATTAAAGCCACAGTGAGGAGATCGTCTCACCACTAGATTACAGATAAATTATAGATTTTTACCCAATACAATAGTGGTGTGCTCAAATTTATATTTAACAGATAATCTTCATAAACTGCAAAAAATAATACAAAAATATGTAGTGCAGACCATCTGTATCTTATAAATATATACAAAGTAAATAAAAGTGAATATGTGGAATGGAAAGGTAAGGCTGTAGTCGCTGGGACAGTGCCTTCATTAACAGCTTCAATTGCAGTTCAGAAGAAAGATAGGGCTGTAATTCATGCATTGCTCTACATCCTTGCCATCTTTGTGGATCAGGGTGATGATAGCTGCCAGTGTGTGTTGGTACCCTGAGCTGTGATAGAGTTGAAAGAGCTAAGGAGAGGAGGAAAAAATATCATTTGAGCTTTTGTGTCTCAAGTTCCCTATCTCCTGAAGGAGGTGTGTGAATTGGACTGTTTTGGTCTTCTTCAGGGCCACTTAGTGATAAAGAACAAGAAAAGTGTTGTTGTCGTGAAAATATTGATTTAGTCTTGTTTGAGTGTCTTGGATAAACAAGTCATCTGAGAATACAGATGTGTGGATGTAGGACAAAAAGTGGGGATATTATTATCAAAGTAATAGACACATTATCGGACCATGTTGCAGTACCGATGGTGGCCTCTTTTAAATCTGCTAGAAAATAGTGAGGGAGGGAGAAAAAAGTAGTCTAGTTTGGAGTAAGATGAATTTGGGATGGAACAGAAGGTACAGTCTCTGTCATTAACATGAATGGCCCTCCATTAGTCTACTAAACATTAGTCATTTAGTGTACTCTTCACACTTTTTAGGACATGCTTGGGGATTGAGTAGGTGCCCACAGAGGCATTGAGGAATGGGTTGAGAGGTACATTTAAATCCCCATATAGGACTAAGTATTACTCAAAAAAATTGGATAAAGATTGCAATGTAATTTTTAAAAGCTTATCATGCTGGCGATTTGGTAAGTAGAGCTTACCTTACCTATGATATATCTGCCTTCCTGATCTACCAGAATCTCCTTGAGCAAAAAGGTAGTGATTTATAAAATAAAATTGCTGTTCCCTTTGATTTCCCTATTTACTTGCAACTGAAATAGCCCTGGGTGTAAAGTTGGTTGGTCAATTTAGGTTCCCTTCCCTCCTGGAAGTGAGCTGGTAAACTATGTTTGCCCTTTGGCGTTAGAATTGTTCAGCATTATTGAGGGCTTTGGCATTTAGGGAGGTAATGGTAATAGTGATACGTTGAAAAGGTCTGGAAGACAACATGATGGTGTATAGAAAGTCAAGGATGCAGAAAGGGAACTAGTGGTACTCTAGGCTGCCGTGGTCAGGATCACAATTAACAAAATATCTGGAGAGTACTGAGCCAGTCCCCACACAAGGGGGGGAACAGGATCAGCCCTCCACTAGGAAGCAGTCTCAATCTGTAGAGCACGCCAAAACCAAGAAAATAGTTGATGCTGGAGTTAGGTTACATCACCTCCAAAGAAAGTACCTCTGTCTCACCATGCAGCATTTCCCCAGTACCTCAATTACATCTGAGAGCCTGCTGGTCTGGGGGCCTTCAGCCTTTCTCTCATTAGCCTCTGTGGTAGTGCCTGTGCTGTTCTTATGAGTATTAATAGGCGGTTCCCTGTGTGCCCGAATTAAATCAATCAGGGTGGATTTATATTTTACCAGGTCATTAAATATGGCAGATAATATAGTGCACAATTGCAGTCTCATCTCCTCCTGTTCTAAAAGGACCTCCGGTTCTCCATGTGTAGAGCCATATACTGAGCTGAGCTGTCTGACACTCCAGAGTGTCTGCGTTGGCGGCTCGCGTAGCCACTAATTTGTCATGGTTGGCCTCCACTCTGGAGATTCTATCAGTCAGGTCCTGCATTTCCATGTAAATCACCTGTGGGTCCACATGGATGGATGTTTTGAAAGTATTGGTGGCCTTATGGAAGTCTTCCATAGTCGGTATAGCTCTGATTATGCTGAGCTAATCCGATTCCAATGGATGCTGTCGTGGCCAGATGCAGGTGAGTAAGCAACCGAGGTCTCGGAGGAGTTTTAGGTCTCATTCATCGCAACCTGAGACAGGAGGTCAGCCTTTGTGTGGAGGTAATTGCACAAGCTGAGATCTCTGATTTGCAAATATCAGGAGGTCAAGAGGTGTCATGACTTTTGAATTTTTACATATTGCATGTAGTAAGTCCTGGATAATCATAATGGATGGCTATTGATTGGAGAGAGCACAAGCTAAATGGTCATCTTAGCTGGTGGCTCAACCACACACCCCGAGGCAGGTCCTTTTGGTCTAGCTCATTGATGGCTATTCTCATCTCCCTAGAACATTTATCAAACTACTCTGCCAAACTGAAGCCTGGCAGGGCATTATAGATTTCAGCTCAAAAACATTTGAATTGCCAAAATCCAGTCGTCACTGGAAGCATGTACCAATTCCTGGACTATGGTAGCTGGTACAAATCCGAGGTAGCAGTGAAGGGTTGTGACTTGTGGTCTGTAGCTGTGTACTAATCTTTTCCTATCGCAACAAAGGAAAAACTCATCCCCAAAAGATGAGGCCTAGGAAAGTTAACACTGCCTGCAAGAGACTGAAAATCCTTAGCATAAGCATAAATCACAAACAACCTCCGAATAGAATAGATGTCTGGGAAAACCAAACATTCTATAACCCCAGATGTTGACCTTTAAACCATTTTATTGAATAACCACTCCTTGTACAAAGGAAGAGAGGGCAGGGGCTTTCAATAGATTATGAAACAAAAGGTTGCTAGTTTTGAAGTAACAGAGGGTAACTTTATCCAACTTCAGCAGTAATAAACAATCTATTTTTCCTTGTGCTTACAAACCAGAACGCCACCCGTTTAAGACTAGTAACAGCATGAAAGATGTGAACCTCTTTTCCATTGCTTAGTTACAACTTCAGTGAGCTTTAGTGGACCATGACATTTTAAAAAAAAAAGTTTCCTGGGTGAGCAGTTTTATTAAATGAGCAATTAAATACCTATGTAGCAGATGTTGTATCTGCAGGGTTATTCAACTCTGAATTAAATTAAATCAGAATCACAGAATGTTGAGGCTACAATTACTGATTCAATCATACTGATTATTTTACCCTGTTTCCTTGAAAATAAGACATTCCCTGAAAATAAGCTCTAGCCCTAGATCCAGTCTTATTTTCGGGGAAAGACGGTAATATTTTTTGCAATTCAGATTTATGGCTCTACAATTCGGAATAACCATATGCTAGTGATAACAAGCTATCACTTTTGGTACATTTAAGGGAGCACTTTAAGCAGCACCACCAATATGTTATGTCGTAGTTATGGTGCCTGGAGAGCATTAACACTCCCACATTCATAATAGTCAAATGTTTTAGGCTTCTTACCTGGAGTCCACCGGACACTGCATGCTGCATACACTATATCCTATGGAGAGCCAGAAGAACTCTATCAGAGATAAACTGTGCAGTTCAGGCCTTAACTTACTGGTACTCAGTACTGCTCGATGGAAACTGGTACAATCCGAGGAGCAGTGAAAGAGTTGGGACTTCAGGTCTATGTCCTCGGATTGTTCCCCTGAGTTTCCTATCCTAACTTATTGGCTGAAAATGATGACACTCCCAACCAATCATCTAGAAAGCTCCTACTTAGTAGATTCCTGTTCTCCATGGGAAGTAATGGAGACAAAGGGTCAGGGACCCAAGTAAGAGGTCGAACCATTCTAAAATGGTTTGATTACTTACAATGGAGGACACCAGTGCACTGGTAGATATTGATTGAGGACTAATTAGCCTGTCTGGACATTATTGAGCTAAAAAAGGAATACGCAAAGCTTTATCAAAAGACATTAATGTTTCACTCTACCACACATCTGAGGCTTATATTAGTCCCACCACATTTTATTTCCTATTAGTTAAAGCTAATGAATCTAAAACAGTATGATGATGTTATTCTCTGTGAAACTGAGCGATATTAGCAGGTTTTAATCTACAAAATCTACAACATTAGCTGTACAAAATGATTTGTTAACTAGTGTCTACAGAAATAGCCTATAATTCACCTTCTACTATATGATATTAACATCCCTGGCTTTAACCTTGTATTGGAGAGCTACATGTTATTATTGTTCTAATTATTATTACCACCATTATCATTATGATCATCAAACCTAATATTTGTGGCTAATATGATTTTGAGAGAAATCCTTTCAATGTGTATGCCAACAGTTTATTAAAAGTGAAAAAAAAAAACAATCAGAAGATTATCCTCTAATTAACAATTTAAGTGGATTCAGACTGTCTTATAATTTAAGATGAAAATTATTCACATTCTTTTTTAAGTTTTGCTGATAATTGATCTAGCCTATTTTTGCCGACATCCATGGAGTTTGATAGCATGACCTCAAATGGTGGGGTATTAAGTTAATTAATTGTTATTCAATGACAGATTAGTAAACAAAGGCAATAATATTTGCAGTTTATCGTGTTGGAGAGTGTGTAAAAGTTTCCTACTTTTGGCAATCTTGCTTCTGACAAAGCTTTGAATGCAAATTTTTGCCTTGAATTGAACTTATCGAAAAACCCCGGGGTCAGGAGACATTCCTCGCTCCCAACACATATATGTTTTCAACCGAGATTGGCAGCTTACTTCGGAGGTGACCATGCGGCCTACAAGAGGCCTACTAGCATTGTTGAGAGGGAGGATACCTATCCCTCAGCCTGTTACCATGCATTTCACCGAAGATCAATCCTGCACTCTCTACCCCCTGCGATGAGGGTTATCTTTTCCGTATTTCAGTGGTGAAACTGCCACGACTATTCACCTGTGACAGCCAGCCTGCCGTGGCTAAGATGGTGGATACCATATGTAACCCAGCGCCTCAAACTCCACATCCAACTCTCCTGGAGAAGCTGGACGTTCTGTTTGTGACCTTCTGGTCCACACTGGCCCATGCCTGCACACTCCTGCTGGAGTTCTGCCAGCGTCATCCTTGCCTCATATTGCTCGACAGTCTGCAATTCTTGAGCGATGCTCTGGCACAGTACTGCAGCCAAGACAGAATAGACAGGTGTTCCACTTCTTTCCTTGGCCATGGCCCAAACTGGGACAATTACCAAGAGGCAACTCACTACCTCTGAATACCTATACTACTCATGAGCAAAAGCAACTTTGTACGGGGCCTCAAGATCAGATCCTGTTTGCAACATCCACTGGGACTAGTGAGACTGGGATTCTGGGCTATGTTAAAGTTTGGGGCTGGTTGGGTGCCGATGCATGGGTTATGAGTCCACTTAATTGCCGGGACAGTGTCCATCATATGACAGGTTGTGGGCTAAATACCCTGGTCTCATGTCTCCATTTTCATTCTGTCAGACTACACCAGCAGCATGTATACCTACTTATTTTTTTGTTATATCCAATCTTTACTGTCTATATACGTTTTGGTTCCAGATTTGCAATGGCTGCAGCATGACTGATCAGGTACTACTTACCCTTCTCTGTTCATACTGGCTCCCCATCTCTTATCTGTACTTTATTGTCACTTAATTCTTTGAACGCTGCACAGGTACACTAACTTTTTAATCCAATGAGCAAATCTAGATCCTATTGTGTATCAAGCATGTTATTATATTATTTTCTTTAGATATTCTTGCCTGGCATGGAATATTTAACCTGCCTTCATCATACTATGATAAGTCAATCTCATTTGCCAGGCCATTGCCATCTTGTTCTTAACTATAAAATGAGGCTCGTTCGCTTGTTTTACTGGTACAACATGTTTATCGTTGACTTTCTTGAATGCTTTTCATGTATTTTGCGTGCTAGTGCCTGTACTGTATAATTCACACGCCTCAACAATAAAAAAAAAGAGATTGACAAAAAAAAGTTTCCAGTGACACATATTCTGATTCAAATGTCAGGGAACAATAGTTGAATCTGAAACTTTCTTTACTTCAACCATGTTTTCAGCTCAACAGTTTTAGACCTCAATTTTCTGAATAATTCCCTCTGACCTCTGACTTCCCACTTCTCTCTTCTATGTTTCCATGATCGCTCTGCATCTGGTACTGTTAATCAGACTTTCACCTCAAACATTCTTTAATCAATAGGAAAACATAGCAACATATTATGGTTTAAGATATGTTTATCTAACTATCTAACTTATTTCTAGGTTTCCTCAGCTATTTGCCCTTCATCTGCCCCCCTGCTTCTGTTAGTACATTTTATTTCTCTAGCTAAGATTCTCTGCTCCACACACTCCACACCTGGGCTTTAAAAGAAAAATACATAATTTGGTTTTATTAACATTATTATTTTATACAGCTATTTACTCATTTGTTGTTTTTACCAAATCTTTGAGCTGTATTATTGTCAAATATTAACACTTTTCACATTTGAAGCAGATAAAACAATGTCCACAACCTGGTTACACACAGAATAGCCTTCAGTACTCCATATTTTGTGGACTACAACTGCCATAATACTCTTACAGCCATAGTGCTCACAAAGCATCATAGGATATGTAGTCCACAACATCTGGAGTGCCGAATGTTCCACCATTCTTATCCTAACTGAAATCCTAGTAGACATCAGCTAGACAAATTCTACACATTCTAAACTGATGTGTAATCATTCTAGAATTAAACCAATCTTCTGGTCACACTTCTTTATCTCTCCAACTGTTCCTCAAGAGCTGCCTTTAAGCATGCGTCCCACCTATATATTTTATTCCTCCTTTCTAATTATGGCCTTTATTTAATACTTTTGTATAAGCTTGTCCAATGATTTAGTGTTTGTGGCTAAACATTTAAAATAATTTAATACAGGGCTTGACAAATTTGCTTTCAATCTAGGAGCCAGCTGAAAAAAGTTAGGAGCCAGTCCTCCCCCCAGCCCCCCTAGTGGTGTAGCAAGGGGGGGGGTCCGCCCCGGGCGGCACTTTTGTGGGGGTGGCAGTGACCCTCCTCCCACCTTCTGAGTGAGACCTGGCTGCAATCCTGCTCTGCTTGCCAGGTCTCCTCTGTGTGGTGCACACACACCCTGTATGCGCCGGGAGGAAGTGAGGGTAACTGTAATAACTTCCTCCCGGCGATGAGGTCACGCAGGGTAAAGGATGGACGGCCGTCTCTGCGGCATGGAGGCAGTAGGCGGGCAGGGAGCAGGGTTGGCTCTGCGGCATGGGAGTGGTAGGCAGGCGGGGATCAGGGTCGTCTATGCGGCACCGGAGGAAGTAATTACAGTTCTTCACTTCCTCCCGGCGCACAGAGAGCTGCATGGGGATTGAGACAGGAGAAGGAGGGAATGGGCTGACCAATCCCAGGCACCAGGGAAAATATTTAGTAGCCATTGCGACCTGGTGCCTGGGATTTGTTGAGCCCTAATTTAATATTTTAAAAATATATATATTTTTTTTTTATATAGTGATAGATTTTAGTACATATTTTTTGTATTTTGATATTTTGAAAACAATAAATTCAAAAGTTTATCAAAGTGTTTTAGATAATTCAAAAACATATCCACAAATATTAAATTGAGGGATATATCTGCACATGTCCCCTACACTGTGTGTCCATCCTTCCTTGACTCCTTCTCTTATTCTGTTTTCACATGTTTACATTTTTTTCACAACTACATTTTACATTTTTAGTTTCCCAGAAGATTTCTCTCAACAACTAAAAAAACATCAGCAATCATAAGCCAAGCGAAATACATCTAGTCTGGCCCTTAGCTATCTTCAGACTATAATACATTGTTACAAGACCATCCTGTATGTTACTTTCCTCCTAAGGTTAGTCCAATTTCATCTTGCCTGCATCCCTCCTATTGTCGTAAGGTGCTTTCAATCTGTTTCTACTATATAAACAGTAAATTTACCACTCAATATCTTTAATTTAGAATTTATTGTTGGTTTATGACAACTCTTTATACATTTGAATTTCATTTATAAAAAAAAAAATTATGATACATTTAAAAAAATGTTTATTTATAGATTACATTGAACTTTTAAAGAGATAAAATGCATTGTATGTATAAATGTTTTATAGAACAAATACGTTTAAACAGATTATCCAAAATTAATTTATCATTTACAAAAAAAAAGCTATGTTTTCTAATATTACAGATGGATGTACATTGGGCTAGCTTTAAAATATTTTCAAGTAATGTGATATCCAGACAGTTCCACGGGGATTTAGATTGATTTGCAGATGTTTAAAAGGCATTTTTGCCTTAATGCTGTAAAAAGAAAGAAAACATAACTTAGAGCACACAACAGACTAAATAAAAAAACAAACATATTTAACCTAGCTTTTAGATTGCTGTTTCTCTTTTATTTACATCTATAACTTTATTAGAAATCGCTTCATGCATTGTGCAAGCTATGAAGACTATTTTTTGCTTTGACCATTTTTTATTTGTTTATATTATCTCAATTTGGTGATCTACTTATTAATCTTATTTTTAGACAGTAATACAGTTAGTTCTGCTAATATTTGAACAGTGACGCAGTTTTCATAATTTTGGCTTTGTACGCCACCACAATGGATTTGAAATGAAACAACTGAGAAGCAATTGAAGTGCAGATTTTCAGTTTTAATTCAAGGGGTTGAACAAATATATTGTATGGGAATTGCAACCATTTTCATACCTTGTCCCCTTATTTCAGGGGATCAAATGTAATTGGACAAATGAACACAATCATAAATAAAATGTTACATTGTAATACTTTGTTGAGAATCCTTTGCAGGCAAAAACTGTATGAATTCTGGAATGCATGGACATCTCCAAACGCTGGGTTTCATCCTTTGTGATGCTTTGCCATGCCTTTACTGCAGCTGTCTATAGTTGCTGTTTGTTTGTGAGCCTTTTTGCCTTAGGTTTTGTCTCACAGCAAGTGAAATGCATGTTCCATTGGATTGAGATCAGGTGATTGACTCAACCATTGCAGAATATTCCACTTCTTTGCCTTAAAAAATCTCCTGGGTACTTTCGCAGCATGTTTTGAGTCAATGTCCATCTTTTAAAGAGAAGCCGTGCTATCAACATCGATTAATTTGGCTGATCTGAGCAGACAATATATCCCTAGACACTGTGTCTGTCTTCTGTCACATCATCAATAAACACCAGTTACCGTTGTAAACCATGCATATACATGCCATCACGCTACCTTCACCGTCTTATAAAGATGATGTGGTATGCTTCAGATTATGAGCCTTCTCCATACATTTTTCTTTCCACCTTTCTGGTAGAGGTTGACCAGTTTCATCTGTCCAAAGAATGCTGTTCCAGAACTGGGCTGACTTTTTAGATTTTTTTTTGGCAAAGTCTAATCTGGCCTTTCTTTTCTTGAGGTTTATGAATGGTTTGCACCTTATGGTGAACACTCTGTATTTGCTCTTGTGAAGTCTTCTCTATGGTAGACTTGGATAATCATATTGGAGACCTCCTGGAGAGTGTTCTTCACTTTGCTGGATGTTGTGAAAGGTTCTTTTCTTTACCATGGGAAGGATCCTATGCTCATCATCCACTGTTGTTTTCTAGGGACATCCAGGCCTTTTTGTGTTGCCAAGCTCACCAGTGCATTCTTTTTTTCTGAGAGTGTAAGAAATTATTGAGTTGGCTACTCCTACTCTTCTTGCCATCTCACTGATTGATTTTTTTGCCCAAGTATGGGCTAACTTGGGCTCACTTGCACTAAGAGTTCCTTTGACTGCATGTTGTGGGTTCACAGAAAGAGTTTCCAAATGTGAATGCCACACCTGGCATCAACTCCAGACCTATAGCCTGCTTAATTGATGAAGAAATAGCAAAGGAATAGCCAACCCCTTCCATGAAACAGCTTTCGAGTCAATTGTCCAATTACTTTGGTCCCTTAAAAAAGGAGAGCACTACATTTGAAAGAGATGTCATTCCTAAACCCTTCCTCTAATTTGGATGTGAATACCCTCAAATTAAAGCCAAGAGACTGCACTTTAAGCCCATATTCATTAGTTAACTGTAACTTGAATTTATTTTGGTAAACAGCCTTGTGTCAGTGTCCAAACATTTCTGGACCTAACTGTATTTCAGTAATATGTATTTGCCATTAATAAACATGGATTTACTAATAATCATAAGAGCAAATGTGTTTTAAAGTTATTTAGTATTCTTTTTAAGAATTTAATGAGAAGAGCTTTCAAAAAATGAGCAGACAATATGTATTTTTTTTAAAATAAAAAAAACAATATAAGGGGGACAGTCACTTTTAACGTTTTTTGTTTTTTTTAATATATATATATAAAATTCCATGTTAATATAAATGGGTGTTATAGATTTAGCAAGTGACATTGCATTCCAGTTCAGTCAAGGCACAGGCATGGCACACATTGCATTGAAGGAGGTAAACTGGAATATTTGTTTCTGAGTCTCCTTCCCTCTACGCTCTCTATGCTGACGGCAAGGTACAAATCAGAGGCTATATAAATGATTGACGGGAGCCATGATGTATATGCCCAGTTCCAGTTTATTGGTAAATACAGTATTGTGGTTTTCAATATTTCATTTTATTTCTCAGACCCATAGAACATATGTGTTAAATGTATAGGCTAAGAAACATACTATTAAAATATTTTCAACCTGCAATTTGCTCCACAAATACAGCTGTGCGGGATGTCCTGAGCTAGGTTTTTACTGGTCTAGATGTTAACATTGTACAGAAAAAAAGCTGACAATGTAATTGTGCCAATCAGCATCTCCTCGTAGAGATACATTGCCTCAATGAATCTCTACAGAGAGCATTCACAAGATCTTGAACGTCCGTCCTGCAAACATTGCACTAGGAAGCCCATCTAGTGGCTGCTGGAGTGAAATCCACTAGAGGTTGCCTTAGCAAGCAATGTAAACACTGACTTTTCTTATAAAAGGCTTTGTTTGCATTGCTGATACTGCAGGGACAGTCTATTTACATTAGAACACATTAAGCTGTACTGAGCCTGGTGATTAGAATGCCGCTTTAATAGATGTGATACATTCTTTACAGTAAGGTCAATAAAGATGTAGAATTATCTACGTAAAGAAGTTTTGTTTAATCAAACACAATTGATGTCTTTAAAAGAGGTCTAGACTTTTTTTTTTGTGGTAAAGCAGAATATTTGAGGCTCTAATAATTAATATGATGGATTTTAACAACTAGTTATACCAGGGGGAATTCGGAATGCTAATTCTAAATAAAGAGGCATTTTTATTCACATTTTGTAGTATTATATAGCTTCAAATTGGGGTTTTCTTATTTCCCTGGGTCAACTGCAGACCATTTTGTCTTTTTTTTAACTGTACAACTATGAAGCAATTTGACTTTCGACAAAACTAAGTCAGACTGCAAAGCTAGTTTAGCTGAATTAAGTAGACCACAATGCAACTTATGCATGATATTGATAAGTGTGGGTATGTGTCCCTCCTCGAAGCAGTGTATATTAGGCTGCAGCAACTCAAACCGCCCAAGATGTTGCTAAACTACAGTTCCCATGACTCCCCGGCCATCTAGTGCATTCAAAGAATGCTGGGAGTTGTAGGCCAGAGGTGCCCAAAAGGTTTTAAAACCATATCTTCCATGATGCATCATGGGAGCTTGTTTCAGTTAGTTCTACAACATCTAGGAGTCTACATTTTAATCACCCCTGTTGTAGGACGTCAAAAACTGGGAGGGGTGCAGTTAAAGACCCTTGTGTCATAGAGAAAGACTGATGTTTTTAGAATAATCAGAAGATGCTCACATTGAGGGGAGGACAATGAATTGGTACAGTAAGATATTTCCCCTTTAGTTTGACTTAAAAGGTTCAATGTACAAAAAACTGTGAGTCACCACGACTTGCAGTTAAGTGAATAGACCAATTGCCTTCTCGTATAAATATTTATAGCCAGCACTAACAGATTAATCATTTGTTATTACAAGTAACACCATTATCAAAACCAATTCTCTGATTGATTGAATTTAGAAGACAACCAGCCAGAATTCTTCCACAATCTGAATACTCACTGCGTGTTTGTGAATTTCTTTTAACTGTTTCACAGATGAAAGTTGCATTTTTCAGATACCAGGAATAGTACTGAATACAGTGCCTAAAGATTTAGTAAATAATAGAGATTTACATAAAATAATAACTTACAGTTTATTTTACCAGTGACGTATCTAAGTTTATACCGAGGTTAAAAATTGTATAAGAAAAAATCTGAATGGCAAGTTTGAATGTAGTTATGTAAATATATCAAATTAATATTCCCTCGTAGCTGGTATGTTTTGACCATTATCTTACACTAATTAAAACATAGAGGGGGGCATGAACCAACCAGATGCAAATGAAAAAAATGAAATCATAAAAATTGAGTCAAGCAGCAAAATTTTACAAACATTCCTGATTACCTCTACCCTTACTTTAACAAGCAAGATAGCATTTACTTAAATTTAGTCCTGAACTCCTTAGTAGTTCAGATAATTCAGTACGGTCAGGGGCTGAGCTGTGTACATACATTAGATAAGGAAGTATTTTTCTGGATTGAGGGGGAGTGGTTAAAAAGGCAGGCTTATGATGCAGCATTCTGCAACACGTTTATTGGTCTCCAGAGAGTCCCTTTAAGAAGACACAGAAATCTTACTGAAGTCTAGCAAAGTTTCGTAATTATAATCAGCAGACTTGGAAACGTGTACTACTAAAGTGCAAAAAAATAGACATTAACAAATATTCACTATTTTTCGCTTTTAGAATTAATCGTATAGCATGCTTAGCCACCTGTAAAATAACTATCAAATGAAATCCAAATATATTGTAGAAAGACTGCATCATTCTTCATTAGGTTATACTATAGGTTTTTCAAAAAATATAAATTATTCTATGTATTTTATTATAAACACAATTTCTCACCAAGGAGAAAATATAAATATTTGAATGTGATTTAGTATTTACCTTTGAATCTTGTGTCTTGAATATTGTTCTTGACTAAGGCAAAGGCATTGCTGATAAAATCTACAGAGCTCCATCACACACGGCTTAATATTCTGAAAGATAAGTGTAATTGATGGGGACGTCGATGCTAGTTTTGCCTGCAGGCATCCTAAAAGAAATACAACTCACACTAGTGGGGACAATAGAGTACAATGGAACACTGTTCATACCTAGGAATATATAGAAAACCTTTGCAAAAAGCTTCCTCACCTTCCTTCTTGTAGGTTGGATAGAAATGGACTGAGAATGGGCAATAATAGACTCCATGCGCCAAAAAGGAATGTTGCAATTAAATGGAAGGGCAAAATGGGCCACCATTAATAGTAATGAGCTGTTCCACTCTGAATCTCCATTTCAAACATAGCAAGATCCCATATATGATGATGCTATTATACAAGTCAAATTACAAAAACGTATCCTTTTCTTTCTTTTTTGGGGCAATTAGTCCATTCGTCAGAAAAACAATGATCACATTTTTAACAAAAAAGTAATTGCTTGCTAGACGAACTTAGTCCATGCAATTTGCTACTTGTTTATTGTTACTAATTACAAGGAGAAAGCTACTTGTTCACTTATTTTAATTTGCCATCTGCCCAATATCGTGTAGAATCCCCCTCATGCTGCCAAAACAGCTCTGTAGCGTTGAAGCATGGACTCCACAAGACCTCTGAATGTGTCCTGTGGTATCTGGCACCAAAACATTAGCAGTAGATCCTTTAAGTCCTTTTACGCTCCATGGATTGGGTTTGTTGTTCCAACATATCCCACAGGTGCTCAATTGAATTGAGATCTGGGGAATTTGAAGGCCAAGGCAACACCTTGAACTCTTTGTTATGTTCCTCAAACCATTCCTGAACTATTTCTGCAGTGTGGCAGGGTGCATAATTCTGCTGAAAGAGGTTACTGCCATCAGAAAACACCATTGTCATGAAGGAGTGTACGTGGTCTGCAATCATCTCTAGGTACATGATACATGTCAAAATAAAATCCCCATGAATGCCAGGCCCCAATCTGAATATTGCCCATAGAATCACATTACCCCTACTGGCCTGCCTTCTTTCCATAGTGCATCCTGCTGCCATATCTTCCCCAGGTGAACAATGCACACACAAATGGTCATCAACCTGACCTACAGGAAAACAAGATTCGTCAAAACAGGCAACCTTCTTCCATTGTTCTATGGCCAATGGAGACTATATTTAAAAGAAGAAAAACTACCACAACAAGAGGACATAGTCTTAAATTAGAGGGACAAAAGTTTAAAAATAATATCAGGAAGTATTACTTTACTGAGAGGGTAGTGGATGCACGGAATAGCCTTCCAGCTGAAGTGGTAGAGGTTAACACAGTAAAGGAGTTTAAGCATGCGTGGGATAGGCATAAGGCTATCCTAACTATAAGATAAGGCCAGGGACTAATGAAAGTATTTAGAAAATTGGGCAGACTAGATGGGCCGAATGGTTCTTATCTGCCGTCACATTCTATGTTTCTATGTTTCTAAGTTCTGATGCTCACATCTACTTTTGGCAGTGGACAGGGCTCATCATGGGCACTCAGACTGGTCTGCAGCTACATAGCCCTATACGCAGCAAACTGCGGTGCACTGTGTGTTCTGACATTTTTCTATCGTGGGCATTATGTTTTTCAGCAATTTGAGCTTCAGTAGCTCTTCTGTGTGATTGGACCAGACAGGCTAACATTGATTCCCCATGAGCCTGACGCCGATTCACCTGTTGTCCTTCCTTGCACCACTTTTAGTAGGTACTGATCACTACATACTTGGAGCACAACACTTGTCGTTTTGGAGATGCTCTGACCGAGTGGTCTAGCCATCACTATTTGGCCATTGTCAAAGTCACTAATTTTTACTGCTTCCAACAAATGAAATTCCAGAAATTCACTTGCTGCCTAATATATCCCACCCCTTGACAGCTGCCTTTGTAACAATATAATCAATGCTATTCTCTTCACCTGTCAGTGGTTTTAATGTTGTATCTAATCAGTGTAATACCTTTAAAAATGGAAGCAGCAGGGAGTGGAGTATGGTGGATTGGGTTGGGAGTGTAAATTAAATATGGAGGGAGGGCATGGCTGTATAACTTCTCCCCTCCCCCAACCATAGGAATGGGATGGATATATACATTGTCCTCATATTTCTGTCACAGGTTTCGATAGAAGAGCAACTCCCATGAGGCCAGGAGGGCTGGCTGAGAATCAACGGGATTGCACTTCTCTGGCATGTGGGAAATCGGCCTCAACACTGCTCCCTATTTACCATAGCAGATGGCCAGGCTGATCATTTATAGCTAATGCTGGCTAAGCATCATGGGAGTTGCACGTCTGTAACATTAAAGTACGTTCCCCAGAATAATCCCAGGCTCTTCTCTGCCTCAATTTGGAACTTGCCAGCAATGAGTGAGCGGTCAAACAATATACCCAGTTTCCCACATTTCAATTGCAAACAAATACTTACAAATTAAATTCAGAGAAACCAAATTAACCCATGAAAAAAATTGAGTCACCCAAATAGTTTTTTTACTATATTGATTAGTAGCAAACAATTATATTTTAATCCTTTCAGAAAGTGTGGTATATCTCACTCGCCTGGTCCATCCAGACCAGGTGGGCTTCGTACCGGGTAGGCAACTGTTCGAAAATACGAGACGCAACATTGACCTTATAGGGAGACAAGCTAGGCTGCAAACCCTGACGACGATGATGTGCCTGGACGCCGAAAAAGCGTTTGACAGAGTCAAATGGCCGCATCTATTTGAGACGTTACACCATTTCGGCATGCCGGCCCGGTTTATCACAACAATCAAAGCCTTATACACCAACGTCAGGGCGCAGGTTAGGATAACGGGAGCGCAATCCATCCCTTTCCCACTGAGAAAGTGTGGTATAAAGTCAGTAAACAATGAAAGTAACAGTCATTAGCCTCATTATCAATCACAATTAATGATACAATAAATCATAGATAGATGGATGGATAGATGGATAGAGTGCCGGATTTTCATTTTTTCATTTTATATTTACTGTTGCTAAAATTTACTATATTTAATAAAAATATATAAAGAGAGTTACGTACCAGCAAATATGACCATTGTTTTCTCTACCTTACCACTGCATTAAGATACAGTAGAAAGGACTGTACTCCAGGATCTTTGTGATAGTTTTGAAATAAAATGTAACTTTTATTTAATCCATATAACCACTTTTACCACTGCATTAAAGTATGGAAATTGTCAGGACCTAGTGCTATGATTAGAAATTTACATGTGAATCTACGTTACTTACCCTAGTCCTACCCCATGGTATTTATTGGTCATTTTCCTCCAGTCTAACGCAATGGTGAGCGTAGCACAATACTGACATAACAAGGTTCCAAACCCAATATTTAACACTTAAGATAATTTATTTTTTCCAGAGGTTTATTTTTCCAGTCTGGACTTTTTAATTTTAATTACAGGCGTTGATTGTTCTGGAACTTTCTCTGCCCTTTTTTGGGACTGAACAACAAAAGAATGGGGGAGGACACAATAATAACCTAGTCCTATTTCTAGCGACCGTGCAGCAATTACTGCCAAGTCATGCGTTTTTAATGGGTTTTTTTTCTCAAACTGTTTTTATTGAGAATGTTTGTAGAAGTCGCACAAAGACATATTGAAGTGTCATCAAAGATACAAATCAAACTATCAAAGATGATAGTATACAGTAATAACAGGCAAACACTCATTTTCAAATTTTGATTAGAGGAAAACAAACAAAAAAGAGTGAAAAGGGGGAAGGGATGGTGGGAAAGGAGGATGGGAGGGACCCATGGTAGGGGGAAAACAACCACCGGAGAATGAGTCATTCCCCCACCACCAGAGCAGGAAAGGTTAGGTATTCTCTCAATAAACAGTCTAACAGTGAGGATCAATGAATACATGTATATCATAGATCAAATAAGCCCCTCCACTCAAGAGAGTCCTGACAATATACCAGGCTGTACATGAGGTCCATAACACGGACTCAACTGAAATGTCACACTAGGTATGGCACAACAGTGATACAGGTAGTTTAACCCCTTAAGGACCAAACTTCTGGAATAAAAGGGAATCATGACATGTCACACGTCATGTGTCCTTAAGGGGTTAAATAACGAAACAAAATAATAAAAAAAATTAAACTTAAACGTCCAGTTCCCCCTAGGTTGTAGATAATAGGCAGTTTGTTTAGATTAGGGTATCTGATGATGTTGATATAACATCGCAACACTTGTTGTAAGAGATAGTTTAGTCTGACCCTCACCACTATTTATATAGCGAGTACCTGAATAATCTGGAAGAGGCGTTTTGAATGTTTAGCAGATAAGCCCCCCACCTGCCGGATGGACAGTCAGGGAGTATGGAGGTACATTACCTCCATTTAGGGCAATTAAGGCATTAAAGCTTAAAAAGTGAGTAAACCAAATTCCACTGAGACAGAATAAGTCCTATTTGAGTTCCACTTCTGATTACACAGCAAGAAAAAATGAATTTTCTTTATAAAATCACAATGACTACAGCACTTGTATCTCATTACTATGTATTTATAGAACTGAAAATCAAATACATGCTGAGGAAACCCCCCTCACCGCAGAGCTTACAATCTAAGCTTCAGTTACCTCTTTATATAACTGGAAGAGTCATGAAACAGTGCTACTAATACAGGAGGTATAATCAGCTTATGCTGCTGTGCCGGTTCTTAGGAGGTAAAATTAAGATATTGCGGTTTGATGGAGGGATTCATAACAGCTGAATATTGAATTGTAATATTGTAAAATTACTTCTTGAGTTCCAGGAAAACCATCCTCTGTAGATTATAATGTAAGCCGTTAATTTAAACTGGAACTACTATTTTCTCCTTACACAAGATGGATATTTATTTATTTATTTATTCATTCATTTTAATTTTGCCTTTTGAAAAAATCTCCCAAGGGAAGTGCATTTTCTTCTGCCATTATCACAGAATGCTGATGCTGTGTGACGTGGGACAAGGAAGAAATCAGGAGATGTATGCTGGGTAAGGTGTAAGATAGCACCTGGGAACAAGTAAGCATTACTGAGGAAAACAAATGTATATTTCGGGCTGGTCAATACCTAAAATAACCATCGGTATGTGTGACCGTGAGGTGGAGGTTTCCAGACAGCTGATGATGGAGGTAAACGTTGAGGAAAAAAGTAAAATACCAAGCCCGCTATACCGTGACCAAATTTTCTTCCATTGGTTCTTCTTCAACTAAGCCCTGATCACACCTTGAGGGAGCACAACTGCGCGAGCTACCAAAGGACCCATTAGCTGTAGGATACGATTAGGAACACATGACCATAGGGGTGCTCGATAGTCCCAAGAACTGATGGTAGGGTGATAAGGATAGCTTCATACCCCATAGTGCTCTGACCAAAAGTACCTGTGTCTTTGCGGTCTTAAGAGTAAATAGCTTCAGCCGTATAATGCTACTATGTCAGTTGGAACCTTCCTATATAATTTTACTTTGTGCACAATTGTATAACGTTTTAATACCTGGGACCTGCGTGTCCAAACTGTCTCAATTCTACATCTGTTTGTAATGAAGATAAAAAATACAAAAACTCAATAAATGAGATTTACAAAAAAAAAACTAAGCCCTGATCTGTGGGACCAAAGGCATACATAGGTTATCTGATACCAGGGGCGGTAATGTTTATTGGCTCCTTCCCCCTCCTCCTGAACTGTAGGCGTTTTATCTCTCTGTAATGCCTCTTACACTATTTTGTTAGGGAAAGGACATACACAATCATTACTTTTATACATATAACTCACATTAATAAACATATAGTCAAGCATTCATAAAGACACAAGCTTGCATTCATATACATACACATACTCACACAATCACTTTCATATACACACACATACATCCATGCTTTCATATGCACACACACTCACATTCATACACACACATATACATTCATACACACACAAATACATTCAAATGTTCATACTCACACACAATCATACTCACACAGGCACAAATTAAAATACACACTCATGCATATTCACACAAACACACACTCAACTTCATATGCACAAACACATATTCACACAATTTAATTCATCTATACACACTCCTATTTATTTACACAAACACATATACTCACATTCATACACTAACACACATTAGTTTTTTGTTTTTTATTTAGACATTTATCCCTGGTGTCTATTGGTTTGCTGCTGGGACCAGACTATACACTGATCACCCGGGTCTCTGCACTGACGCCAGTGTTATGGTGATGTTACTTCCCCGCTCCTGGCAGATTGATCCCAGTATCTCTCCTGCCACCCACTCAGTGATCGTCTTAACGTGATCTGCAAAAAAGTTACTGTTGGATCAACATAAAAGCAGATGCAAGAAAGGCTGAACTTGATGAATGTAAGTCTGTTTTCAGCCTATTTCACTATGTAACTATGTAACATGTTGAGTGGTGATGTTTTAAAATGGAAAGCGGAATAGCTCTAGAGCAATTTCCCTGGGTTTTACAGCTTTAAATAAGGCATCCCATGATTTTATAGAAATATTAGTTGGAACATTTCATGTGTTTTTAGTCTGCTTTATTTAGGAAGCCAAATTCATTATTTAATTGAGTGTGGGTATAATTGATCAATTTCAATTTCTAGCCATATCGGTTTGTTTTAATTCAAATAAATTTTTATGGCCACTTTAGTTGCATAGTAATATTTTTTTTAAATCTGGCACCCCCTGTCCTCTACAACTCCTCCACAACTCCTCAAACTGGTATCTTACCTTCAATTCAGCCAACAGAGGCCCTGGAATGTTAATCGATAGCGCTTGTGTCTTACATGAGTATATTTAATAACAAGATATATTGCCAAATTGCTGTAGGATGTGATGCAATGGTCCTATTGAGGACTCAGGATTGGAAAGAGAGAGAATAACTTCATCTGCGAACAGACCTATTTTATGTTCATTTTCCTCAATCTCTACTGTCTTTCGTATGGTCTCAGGCACGGGGCTCCATGGCTAATACAAAATAATAAAGGTGATAATGGGCACCAGTGTCTGGTAAAGATAATTACTAACCTGAACCTGTCATTCACTGGTGTGTCCATATTGTTCCAGCTGATCCTCTTCTCTGCTCATGCGCAAGAGTACAGCATTGTGGTATATGGACATCCTCCATAGGCAGAGCAAATTCCCTACAGCCGTCACTGGTGACGTCTGTCGTGATTGACACTGTAGCTCTACCCAGAGTCTAGGAAAGTCAGGTTACAGTGAAACTCCAACACAGTCAAAACAAGTATTCTATCTTTATAAAATACTCATTTTTCAGGGGTAAGTGACAGTGCCACTTTAGCATCATAGGATTTTCCTCAGAGTAACAAAATGGAGGGCAGGAAATGTAAGAATTTAAGAGACAAGAAAGGAAAACAGTAATTAATGGTGAAAATAACAACTGCTTTTGTATACAAGCACTCCAGTTACCAAACAGACCACCCTAACAAAAAATAAGGGACATACATGGATTATTAGGATGGGGCTTACCATTTATAATGTCTTGGGTGCAGTTTCTTTGGGGGGAAATAATGCAGAAATAATTTGCTAAATTAAAATGTCGTAAATTAATTTAATTCTATTAGCTATGGCCCTTCTATCTTATATCTGACTATACTCCACCCTTACTCTTGCTTTTATTTATATTCATTGTATTTTCTTCCTTATGACGGATCTCAGTATATCTGAGTGCTGCCATTTTGTTCTCCTCTGTCCATGATGTCTGCAGTTGTGGGTAAATTACCTTGGCAACTGAAATGGAACTTTGTTCCCCATCAGTAAAAATAGTCTGTACAATATCTTGTGGAGAGCAAAAAAATGGGTTGCAAGAGTATACTAAGAACGGGCAGCAGCTGAAATAGCCTGCCCTTCGGTGGGTCCCCGCTCAGATCTCAAGCTGGTTTTTGCTCATCTTGCGCCATTACATAGAGAACATCTCTGAAACATATCAGACAGGTCCCACCCATACAGGCAGTCCAGATCCAAAATGCCAGCAAGTTCTCTCTACACGAGAGACACAGCAACCCCAGACGATCGTTTCAGCCTTGTGAGGCATCATCAGTGAGGCATAGCTGATATCTCCCTAGGAGCAAGGGGTCCACGTCTGGATTATCCCTTTAAACTTGTGGAGAGCAAAAAAATGGGTTGCAAGAGTATACTGAGAATAACTAAAAACCTAAGGTGAATTAAATAAAAACAATAACATTAGGAGGAATAGAGGAACAAAAAAGACTAACGAAAAAAAAAAAAAAACCTGCAACATGACATGGCCACTTTCAAATACAGTCCACCCATTGTAAAGCGCTGTGGAATTTGACGGCGCTCTATAAATATCATAATAATAATAATAATTATAATAATAATAATACACCAAAGCATGGAACTGGCTGTAACAACATTGGAGCCTTAGGAAGATATGTTTAAGAGGTTAATGACTAAACTATAGAAATGTGACAAAATAGCAGATGTTAGAACAAGACAGATAGAAAACCAGACAAAGAGAATGATAGATAGATAGATAGATAGATAGATAAAACAATATTGTTTAAAAAAAACAAAAGGAAACGGTTTAACTGTTATTGGACCAAGAAGGTAAGAGCGAAGGAATGTCCTTTTTTCCCTTTTCTCTACACACCCATCATGTTTCTTATAATCCTATGTTACATGATACAGAAGGTCATAAATCTCTCTCTGGGTTTAATTATATCCTGTTGAAAAGTAACTTAAATGTTGAAATTCTGACAACTTCATATCAAATCAAAACCTATGGTGAATTACGAAACAAGCATTTGAAAGCTGGCGGACAATGCATCGCCTATGTTCTGCTCTGAACACAAAGAATAAATATTTCCTTTGTTGAAAGGATCAGAAATAGCTAAAGTAATTTTGGTGAATATCTCAGACAATAGCAGCACCGACGTTCTCCATTTCAGGCATTTTTCTGAATTAGTTAAAGCAATATGTAGGCTGCGTTACTTATAAAAAGAATTTATGTTGAAATATAAAAATGCATGAAGACAGTCCAAAAAAAACCAAGATAATGTGTGGGTAGTTCTAATATCGTAACACAAAAGGTCACTTGTGGTGTTAAAACACTATTCCAAGATGCTCGCAAAAGAGCAGGCAAAGGCCAAAGCTTAATAATCAGACAATCACGTTTGTGAAAAGGACAAACCATTTTCTATCTCTCTGATGTGTCAAACATCAAGAAAACAAAAAATGCAAAAAAACAAAGTATTCAAAATTATACAAACTCATCGAAAAGTTATATGGAAGTATTTGATTATAAAATATATATATATATATAGAATACCTTGTAGGAAAGCACTCACAGGACTTGATATAGTTAAAAAAAATGCTTCTTTATTGCAGCAAAAGTTTGCTGCAATAAAGAAGCATTTTTTTGAACCATGTCAAGTCCTGTGAGTGCCTTCCTACAAGGTATTTTATATTATGGCCAGGATTAGCACCAAGGCATTACAAGACCGGGAGCAGTGAGTGCGGGACCAGGGGCGGACTGGGCCGGGGGGCAGGGAGGCAATTGCCCCCCCAGGCTGTCCTAATAATTAGAAAAAAGGCCACTGCAGCGCCGGTCCCTTGCGTCGGGAGGAGGTGGGTGCCCCGTGGAGCAGGCCAATGGCCTGTCACAGGGTGCCCAGCAGGTGGCCAACTGGCCATCTAGGGCACCCCGGTAGCAAGGCAGAGTAGGCACCTGCTTGTCCCAGATGGCAGGTGCCTACTCTGCAGCAATATACCGGCCGCGCGAGAAAGGAGGCAGGCGGCGGTGAGGGAGCATTGCCTCTGCGCACCCTCTCTAGTGATGCCGGGAGCCGGAATATGACGTCATTCCGGCCCCGCATCACTAAACTGGAAGATCATTGAAGACACTGGACCCCAGGGAGAGTCCCCAGAGAACTCTTAAAGGTAGGAGCAACAAGAAATAAAATTAATTTGTGAGTGTGTGTCTGGAAGTGAGTGTGTGTGTGTGGAAGTGTGTGTGTGGAAGTGAGTGTGTGTTTGTGACAGTGTGTGTCTGGAAGTGTGTGTGTGTGTGTGTGTCTGGAAGTGAGTGTGTGTGTGTGTGTGACAGTGTGTGTCTGGAAGTGTGTGTGTGTGTGTGTCTGGAAGTGAGTGTGTGTCTGTGACACTGTGTGTCTGGAAGTGTGTGTGTCTGTCAGTAAGTGTGTGTGTGTGTATCTGTCTGTCAGTAAGTGTGTGTGTGTCTGTCTGTCTGTCAGTGAGTGTGTTTGTGTGTGTGTGTCTGTTTGTCAGTGTGTGTGTGTGTCTGGAAGTGTGTGCATGTGTGTCTGGAAGTGAGTGTGTATGTCTGAAAGTGAGTGTGTCTGTCAGTATGTGTGTGTGTCTGTCAGTAAGTGTGTATGTCTGTGTCTGGAAGTGTGTGTGTCTGTGTCTTTTGTGTGTGTGTGTCTGTCAGGGCAGTCTTTCCACATGGGCCCAGCATGCCCGGCCAACAGGGGAGATCCTTTGATCTCCCCTGCCGGCCAATGGAGAGGTGGCCCTGTTTTCTGGCCTTGGGCCGATGAGGGAGATCTCCCTTCAATCGGGGAGAGAGGTAGCTAGGGCCCAAACAGGCTGTGTGGAGCGTTGCCGCACATTACCATGGCAATGCTCCACACAGCATTCTGCGCACAGGAAAACAGGAGACAGCCTGCAGCCAGACAAGCTGCAGGTTGTACAGAGTTCACAATTGGACCACCAGGGCTGGCTATGTTGCAGCCTCTTTCACCAAAGGTAGGAAGAAGGAGGGGGCATATAGATTTTATTTAATGTATAGTAGTATTAAAAAAACATTTGCTTCCTGCACCCCTCAAACACACACACAGCACCCAACACACATATAACACTCCACACACACGCAGCACCCCACTCACATAGCACTCCACACACACAGCACCCCAAACTCACACAGCACCCCACACACACCGCACCTGTAGACACATACACTGCACCCCTCACTGCAGTGTGTGTGTATTCAGCAGTCTGTGTGTGTGTTCAGCCGTCTGTGTGTATGTATGTGTGTGTTTGTATTCAGAGGACTGTGTGTATGTATTCAGCACTCTCTATGTGTACTTATCAGTCTGTCTGTGTGTACTCAGCAGTCTGTCTTTGTGTGTACTGTGTGTACTTGTGTGATTCTCAGCATGTGCTCTAACAACATTGAAAGTCGGAGCCGCAAAGAAGTGGGTATGGCAAAAGAGCTACTGATTAGCATAACATCAATATTCTTTATAAGACCAGGAAAAGGTGGGCATGGATGGTGAGCTGATTCGGGGGTGCAATGGGCCACTCGATTGGATTTGCCCCCCAGGCCTGAGGCTGCCAGCCCTCCCCTGTATATGACCAAGTCATTAGTGGCGAAATAAAAAGATACAACTCCTGGCATTTAGACATAGACATAAAGGTGAATTGTGGTATACTGAAAACCAAACATTTCACATAAAATGAGCAAGCAGTGTCAAGCAAATCAGGTAGTTTTTGCAATTTTATTTTTTTGAATTCGCTAGAAGTCAGTGCTTGTTGAATTAGATCAATAGACATTAGTCAAGTCAATAATCAAATATGGAAACATATGGACAAAAATATTTTTAAACTTAAGAATACGATATTTATATAAAACTATAATAATATTTTAAACTTAAAGGAACACTATAGTGTTAGGAATACAAACATGTATTCCTAACACTACAGTGCTAAATTGCCAGTTTAGGTGTTCGCCACTTGCCCGTGATGGAATTAAAGATATTTTACTTACCTTTTCTCCACCACTGTGCTGATCTTGCCGAGGCTGGCCCCACCTCCATGGCTGAGATCATCAATCTTCATAATCTCAGCCAATCCCATAGGAAAACATTGGGTGGCAATTGAGCATGCGCTGCACAACACCACACTGCGCCATTCAGCATCTCCTCATAGAGATGCGTTGAGTTAATGCATCTCTATGGTGATCATTCGGCGTCTCAATGCAAAGTGTGAAGATGCTGAATGAAAGAGCTGCACACTGTGCAGCACCTGACTAGGAAGCACCTCTAGTGGCCATATAAGAATTCAGGACTTCTGAACAACTAAAGGACACCCACATTTAGAAAGAAATGGAAGACAATCTCCTTTTAGTTATCTTCATATTCTTTCTCTCACTCTCTCTTTATCTATGTATAATTTATCATAGGCTACTGATACATAGAAGCAGAGATTGCCATTTATGTACTATACAAATCAATAGACAGACAAGTAGTTGTATGGACGTTACTATATGGAAAGGTATTATTTAAAAATTAAAAGATTTTTCTTTTTTTTTTAAATGATACTAATGTCAACGCCGCAGAAAAAGCTGACGCTTTATAAATGCCAGTAAAAAAATAAAATATTTAATGTCAGTTAAGTGCTACATTTTAGCATCATTCCATGCTATGTTTCATTGATTATCCAATCCAAGCATGTAAAACGCAACGGCTAACGGAGCCAAATAAACAAGGTTTACGTTTTCGTGGGCTGCAAAAAAACAAAAACTTCAGTTTTCATAGAAACTTAGGTTTATTTAGAAAAGTACAGTATAAAAAAAGCCTAACTGACATTGGACATCCACACGCTCATAATGCTTTAAAGTAAACAAAAAAGCTAATTTATTTTAAGGAGACCTGCATTTGCATATAACCAATGCTTCACTCCAACTACCTCGATATATTAAGAAAAGTTTGGTAATGGGGCTGAAATGGTGAATGTATGCTGTTGCACAGCTGTAAAAAAAAAAAAAAAAAGATGACGTTATCTTGTTGATTTTAATAGTCCTATGACTGTGTTCTTCACTTTGGCTAAGATCATCAAACTTGATGATCTCAGCCAATCCAATGCTTTCCCATAAGAAAGTATTAGGAGGCTATTGTGCACCACTCCCACCACTCCTCCTTCCTCCAATTTAATGCACTGCCCCACCCCAATTTAACACTATGCCCCCTCCCCACCACTCTAATATACTGCCCCTCTATCACCACTCTAATACACTGCTACCCTCCCTCTCTCAAATTATTATACTGCCCCCTGCCCCAATTGAATACATTGGCCCCCTCCCTCCCTAAATGAATACACTGTCCACTCCCTCCCCCAATTTAACACACTGCCCCTTCACTCCCCAAATTAATACATTACCCTCCCCAATTTAACACACTGCCCCCCTTCCCACCACTCTAATACACTGCCTTATTCCCTCCCCCAATTTAATGCAATGGCCTCTCCCCCAAGTTAATACACTGCCCCCTCCTTCCCTCAAATTAATACACTCCCCCCCTTCCCAATTTAACACACTACACAGTTATGTCCCACATGCCCCTCTTCCCCTAACTTAAGATGAGCAGCCCGTCCTCCAGTTCCAGCTCTGCTCATCTCTACTCAAGCAGGCCAGACGCTCCTCTGACAATGCAGTCAGACAGCCACTCTGCCCTCTTGTGGCCCTGGGAGGGAAGACAAGGATCAGGGAGGAAATATCTTTCCTCTCTTGTGGCTAGTCACAGCCACAGCACAAAGTGGCCACAGGGCTGACGGGCTGAAAATATATTCATTGTGGGCCGTATGAGGTCCGCAGACCCCAAATTTGACATGATTGATCCAATCCAATATATAATTTATCCATAATTCTGGTATATATAGACCACTGTTGACTTCATAACCTGTTGGTTACTTCCTTAAGGAAAGACATTTAACTTTGATATTGTATGTGCATATACCAATAGCTCACACTTAGATTTTGCTCAATACAGTATAGCTGTACGTAAAACATGTATTACGTATTATAATATAATTTACATATATATAGTTTAAAATATAATACAAATATAATACAAAAATATGTAATGTACTATGAACATTGGCATCTAAATTAAATAAACGTTTGGATTTAATTTCCCTTTAATTAACTCACTTGGCTGTATGTAATCATAGGCAGACATTTTGTGTCCATCATTCCACAATGGTTTCACTAGAGGTAAAATGGTTCCTGTTACACCTGTGAACGAAATAATTGGATAAATATGCCTATGTATGGATAGAATGTATACTGTATTATTGTACTGAATTTCATCTTAGTTATCGGTACTTATGATAACAATTTAATGCATACATTTAACCCCTTAAGGACTGAGCCAAATGTACACATTGTGATCAAAACAAAACGTAAACGAAACCTGGAATTGGAGCTAAATGTCTGTTCAACAGTAATTCACCTCTTTCATATTATGTGCACCCACACTTATTATATATCATTTTATTCAGGGGAACCAGGGCTTTCATTTAACAACAAATATTTAGCTAGGAAACATAATTTAATATGAATAAAATATAAAATAAAATGTTAGTTCTGCATGACATTTTAACTGCAAATGTCATAATACTGTTTGCTTTTACTGCAATAAAATACACATACAGTGGGACCTCGGTTACGAATTTAATGCGTTCTCCGGGACGTTTCTTATTGAGAAAAATTTGTAAACCGAAAAGCAGTTCCCTATAGGAATGCATTGAAAACCAATTAATCCCTTCTGGAGGTCAGAAAAACCCCACAATGCAGAACACACAATAAAAGGCATACAAACAACGAAGCTCAGCTTGAGAAATGCACCAAAGAGTCCCAAAACAACTGCATACAATTTCCAGAATGATTCAAAAATCCAATGCAAAAGCCGCTCCAACACCTCCACACTCAATGCCACATGCTACCCACAGGCTCAAGCATGCAGGGGATGGCGCTATAAACCTCCCAGGTGCAATGCATCCTGGGGAAACTTGCTTTGCATTGCGAAAATATTTTGTAAACCGAGGCATTATTTTCAATAGATTATCATTTGTAAACCGAAAATTATGTTAACCGAGGCGTTTGTAAACCGAGGTCCCACTGTATTTGTATTCAGCAATGTCTCACGTGTAAAACAGTACCGCCTATATACAGGTTTTATAGTGTTTTGGGAAGTTACAGGGTCAAATGTAGCATGTTAAATTTTTCAGTTTTTTTCACATTGAAATTCGCTAGATTGGTTATGTTGCCTTTGAGACCGTATGGTAGCCCAGGAATGAGAAAATTAATTTGAATGGCAATTTTATCCAGTGTTTGTGACTTCTAACAAAGACTGGATATACCCAATTTGCAATACCTTGGGTTGTCTACTATTGCAAATGGTATGCCATCATGGGGGAATTTTCATTCCTGGGCTACCATACGGTCTCAAAGGCATCGTAACCAATCTGGTGAATTTCAATGGGAAAAAACTGAAACGCAAGCCTTATATTTGGCTCTGTAACTTTTGAAAACACCATAAAACCTGTACATGAGGGGTACTGTTATACTCAGAAGACTTCGCTGAACACAAATATTAGTGTTTCAAAACAGTAAAACGTATGACAACAGTTATATCGTCAGTGTAAGTGCCATTTGTGTGTGAAAAATGCAAAAAATTTCACTTTCACTGACGGTATCTTCGTTGTAATACATTTTGCTGTTTTGAAACACTAATATTTGTGTTTAGCGAAGTTGTCCAAGTAAACCAGTACCCCCCATGTACAGGTTTTATGGTATCTTGGAAAGTTACAGGGTTAAATATAGTTCTAGCAATTCCCTGAACTTTCGGCCTGGCTTGTCAGACATGTTGCGCAAATTGTAATTAATACTAGAAAAAGCTACAATTTCTGGGGAAATTGTGTGAAGTGTTCTTTTCTCCACCAGTAGTCTACAACTGGAGTGGGCGGAGTAACTGGGTGGAGTGGCTTGAGTAACTGTTGTGCGGTTGGAATGGCTGGAGTAACTGTAGAAAGGTTGGACTGGGCAGAGTAACTTACTGAAACATTGATTAGCTGTATTGTTGTAACATTGTATGTTACTGTTTTTCTGTTACAGGTATAACGAATTGACTAACATGGAAATATATTTATTAAATGTGATAGTGCTCACTTTTGTGTTATCAAAACTGTAGGAATGACAGCAGTTTAGAGAATGTGTTTCATCTAGCAGCCTCTGTGTTCCGGAACACTCTGCTGGCTGCTCACACACCTGGGTTCCTATGGCAACTCACTATGGAGGGACATTGCCACTAAGTGCCATGTCCCCTGAGTATTCAGAGGTTTGGTTTTATATTTTGTGTCTCCAATATGTACTGTGATGGGTTTCCCTTGTTAAGTATGTGTTTCCCTTTGTATTTGGCAATCACTTGCCCCTGTCCCCTGTGGCAAACCTAGCAACTTACATAATGTCCTTGTATGTATCTTGCTATTACTGCATTGCTATTTCTATCTGTGGCAAAACCAGCCACTTAAAGTGTACTGGACTAAGGTATTTGCCAACTCCTGGACAGTCTGTGGTGCAACATGACGTTGTTGGATGGATCGAGACATGATGTCCCAGATGTGCTCAATTGGATTCAGGTCTGGGGAAGGGTGGGCCAATCCATAGCATCAATGCCTTCGTCTTGCAGGAACTGCTGACACACTCCAGCCACATGAGGTCTGGCATTGTCTTGCATTAGGAGGAACCCAACCACACCAGCATATGGTCTCACAAGGGGTCTGAGGATCTCTTCTCGGTACCTAATGGCAGTCAGGCTACCTCTGGCGAGCACATGGAGGGCTGTGCGGCCCCCCAAAGAAATGCCACCCGACACCATTACTGACCCACTGCCAAACCGGTCATGCTGGAGGATGTTGCAGACAGCAGAACGTTCTCCACGGCGTCTCCAGACTCTGTCACATGTCACATGTGCTCAGTGTGAACCTGCTTTCATCTGTGAAGAGAACAGGGCCCCAGTGGCGACTTTGCCAATATTGGTGTTCTCTGGCAAATGCCAAGCGTCCTGCACGGTGTTGGGCTGTAAGCACAACCCCCACCTGTGAACGTCGGGCCCTCATACCACCCTCATGGAGTCTGTTTCTGACCATTTGAGCAGACACATGCACATTTGTGGTCTGCTGGAGGTCATTTTGCAGGGCTCTGGCAGTGCTCCTCCTGTTCCTCCTTGCACAAAGACGGAGGTAGCGGTCCTGCTGCTGGGTTGTTTCCCTCCTACGGCCTCCTCCACATCTCCTGATGTACTGGCCTGTCTCCTGGTAGCTCCTCCATGCTCTGGACACTACACAAACCTTCTTGCCACAGCTCACATTGATGTGCCATCCAGGATGAGCTGCACTACCTGAGCCACTCGTGTGTCTAGCTGTCTCATGCTACCACTAGAGTGAAAGCACCGCCAGCATTAAAAAGTGACCAAAACATCAGCCAGTAAGCATAGGAACTGAGAAGTGGTCTGTGGTCACCACCT
Organism: Pelobates cultripes; assembly: GCA_933207985.1. Lineage (NCBI taxonomy): Eukaryota > Metazoa > Chordata > Amphibia > Anura > Pelobatidae > Pelobates > Pelobates cultripes. The sequence goes on from OW240915.1 coordinate 314,891,508, forward strand.
GGAGAACCAATCCTTTATTGGGGGTGTCTTGCTAATTGCCTATAATTTCCACCTGTTGTCTATCCCATTTGCACAACAGCATGTGAAACTGATTGTCACTCAGTGTTGCTTCCTGAGTGGACAGTTTGATTTCACAGAAGTGTCACTGACTTGGAGTTACATTGTGTTGTTTAAGTGTTCCCTTTATTTTTTTGAGCAGTGTATATATATATATGTTTTTTTTTGTTCGCCATTTTAATATTTTGAAAAATAATTATTCAAAAATATGAAATCATTTGAAAAGCTTATCCACAAATATTAGTTGAGCCCTTAGTTGGAAGTTAACCAATGTTGAAGTAAAGGGAGGGCTGGCAACTTTTGGCCTGTGGACATGTACAAATAAATAGACTTTTGCACAAAAATGTCCCAGATCTTCGAGCATGGTATGGGGCTTTATTTCAGAGGTTAGATTAGGCATCTTACTTCCAGTGAAAATAAATCTTTATGTTTCAGCATAGCAAGACATTTTGGTCAATGCTATGTATGCTTCCAACTTTGCGGAAACAGTTTGGTGAAGGCCCAGCATGACTGTGCCCCAGTACAAAAGAAACAACCATAAAAACCATGGTTCGATGAGTTTGGTGTGGAAGAACTTGACTAGCCTACACAGGGCACTGACCTCAACCCACCTTTGTGATGTACTGGAACAAAGATTGCGAGCCAGGTCTTTTTGTCCACCAACAGTGCCTGATCTCACAAATGCTCTACTGGACGAATAGGCAAAAAATCCCAAAGAAACACTCAACAATCTTATGGAAATCCTTCCTAAAAGAATTGAAGTTGCAAAGGGGATACTAACTACATATTAATGTTTATGTATTTAGAATGCAATGTCATAAAAGTCCCTGTTGGTATAATGGTCAAGTGTCCAAATTCTTTGTCTCTTTGTCCATATAGTGTATATGAAAGTTGAGGTATTTATTTAAATTATGCTATTCAAAATTTAAACAATCATTTTAGGCATATTTAGTAATTTTATGGCATGATACTATAAATCCACTATGCAGATTATTATGTATTATATGTTACGTATTCTAGGTATAAATGTCGAATGCGTTAAAAAGTAAAGATGGTAATTTTCTATGCTGTACCATAAGAAGTCTGGAAAGTGGTCATATACCGTATTTTTCGCTCCATAAGACGCACCTCACCATAAGACGCACCTAGTTTTTAGAGGAGGAAACACAGAAAAAAAAAATATTCTGAACAAACTGTTCCATAGTGTTTCTTACTATGGGACAGTTTGTTCAGAATATTTTTTTTTCTCCCCTGTCCCATAATGATCTTTAACCCCCCTTTCCTCTGTCCCATAGTGATTGTTAACCCCTCCTCCCTGTCCCATAGTGTTCTTTAACCCCTCCTACCCTTGTCCATTAGTGTTCTGATCCCATAGTGTCTCCCCTCCCCTTCTCCCATAGTGTCTCCCCCTCCCCTTCTCCCATAGTGTCTCCCCCTCCCTTTCTCCCATAGTGTCCTCCTCCCCTTCTCCCATAGTGTCCTCCTCCCCTTCTCCCATAGTGTCTCCCCCTCCCCTTCTCCCATAGTGTCTCCCCCTCCCTTTCTCCCATAGTGTCTCCCCCTCCCTTTCTCCCATAGTGTCCCCCTCCCTTTCTCCCATAGTGTCCCCCTCCCCTTGACCCATAGTGTCCCCCACCCCTTCTCCCATAGTGTCCTCCTCCCCTTCTCCCATAGTGTCCTCCTCCCCTTCTCCCATAGTGTCCTTCTCCCCTTCTCCCATAGTGTCTCCCCCTCCCTTTCTCCCATAGTGTGTCCCCCTCCCCTTAACCCATAGTGTCCCCCTCCCCTCGTCCCATAGTGTCTCCCCTCCCATTGTCCCATAATTACTTACCTGTCTTGGAGCGTGGGCCGGCTTCACAGCGCGCTCCGCCGTCCAGGAACTTCTATTTCAGGTTCCGGTTTCCGGCGGGACTGAAAGGAAGTGTGCACACTGAGTGTGCACTTCCTTTCAGTCCCGCCGGAAACCGGAACCTGAAATAGAAGTTCCTGGACGGCGGAGCGCGCTGTGAAGCCGGCCCACGCTCCAAGACAGGTAAGTAAATCTTCACATTCGCTACATAAGACGCACAGACATTTCCCCTCACTTTTGAGGGGGAAAAAAGTGCGTCTTATGGAGCAAAAAATACGGTAATATATAACAAGAGGATTGAGGGTTTAAGGATCTTCATATGTGTCCTTATATGGCCAGACTTTAGATAAAAGTCCTGACGTCATTTTAGTCATGTCTATAAAATAACAGTAGACAAAGGACAATGGTCTGGTCCCCTGACTCTCTGGACAAAGGCGTAAGATTGTAGATTCATTTTTTTGGGTGATATAGAAGGTTATTATGGCGAGCCATTTATACTAAAAGATATATACATAACCAGCCTTATTCCAATCACCCTTTCATATACATATTTAATACACACTATTTATTTTAATATTATCTATTACCTAGAAATACTGTACATAGTTCCACTATTTGGCCAAGTTAACTGTTATTCTTCCCGTGCCAGTAAATAAAATTAAATCCAAATTAAAAGTGATGTCGGCCAACGAGTGGTTTCTTCACTAAATGAACAAAACATCCTGAATTGGGTCATGACCTTTTTAAAAGCACTACCCAAGAAAATCTAACTAAATTTCAATTAAATAAACTCCCCATAATATATAATATATACAATGTCTATGTATGAAGCACTATGCAGATAACACATTCAGGGTTATTTACTAAAATGAGCATTCAAAATAAATTCAAAGTGAATTTCACATTTAAGACCAGAGAAGCTGAAAACTATTTTTTTCCCCCAGAATATTTTTTTGTTTTATAGTTTAGTTATTTTGAACTCAAATTTGAAAATCACTCTAAATTCTTACATTAGTGAAAACGCTGACTGAGTTGGGTAAAATCTTTCCATGTAGTGCAATTTTTCTTACATAAAGTAGATGTGACAAAAATAGATAAATAATAATTGTCGATTACCTTGCTTGCGGTATAGGTTTTTGCAAGGACCCTGATGGCAAAAATTACGTACATTTTTTTATTGTATTTACATACAGTAAATACAGTTAAATCATATATTTATAAAATAAAGATATTCAAAAATGCTATAGCAATCTTTATCAATCTCTGTACTGCTAATATAATACTAACAGTGAAATGGTAGAATGCATTCATTCTTCTCACTCCCTGAGTAGGAATGATATTACCCATTGAAGCCTCCTGTATTGTTTGAAAGCAGTGGGTAAGTTTAAATTTTCAGCAACATTACACTCATTATATCAGTGACTACTGGTTCAATTTAGGAAATGAAGTGATTAAGAATGTTCTCCAACACCAAAAAGGTAGCATAAAAATCCATGGTTTCAATGGCAATAATAAACATTATAAGAACTGTTTGCTCTAATCACCTTTTACACACAGTATTTGATGTTTCTGCATGCAAAAAAGTGATATCATATTACATTACTAATACAAATCAGAAATTACACTTTTTGCATATCTCTCAGTTTTTCACTAACAAAGTTATTCACTAAAGTGTTAGGAATTCAAAGTGAATTTTAAATTCATGGCCAACGGCCATAATAGTCAAACTAAAAACATAATTGATTTGGAGAATGGATCTAATTCTATTGTGTTTTTAATTTTGAAATTCACTTTGAGTTCACCTGAGTGAATAATCCTATTGAAGTTAGAATTCTCATTTATTCAAAATTAATTAGAAATTTTGATCAAAATAGCACATTATCTTTCAAGTCATCTCTGTTTTCAGTTGTTTTGTCCCGTGTTTTGTTTATTTTTGTTTAAAATTCAGATATTATTTTGAATACTCTTTGAATTTTAAACAACTCATATTTAAAGGGACACTATAGTCACCCAGACCACTTCAGCTCAATGAAGTGGTCTGGGTGCAATGTCCGTCAGGTTTTAACCCTTCAGATGCAAACATAGCAGTTTCAGAAAAACAACTATGTTTACATTTGGGGTTAAGCCAGCCTCTAGTGGCTGTCTTCCGGACAGCCACTAAAGGCACATCTGTGACGCTGGAGGCATATTATGCCTCCATCGCGCAGAGCGTCCATAGGAGAGCATTGAAAAATGCTTTCCTATTGACAGCTTGAAAGCGCGCGGCACTTGCTGCCGTCGGCAGAGGGAGCTGACGTCGGCGGGGGAGGAGAGGTCACCAGCACTGAGGGAGCCCGGTGCTGGAATAAGGTAAGCTGCTGGAGGGGTTTTAACCCCTTCAGCACCACGGGAGGGGGACACTGAGGGTGGGGGCACCCTCAGGGCACTATAGTGTCAGGAAAACCGCTTTGTGAATAAACCTATAACTGCTATTGCAACATGAAAACATGTCAGTGCCATATATTTCAGCACTAAATAATAAGAGTTAGGGGTTAGAAGTTTTGCATCAAGGCTTAGACGTTAGGGTACATACAGCAGTCTCACTATTCTATGGTGAGTGCTGAGCTCCATCACAATATGTATGGATACAGTACTATACTGAGCAATACATGTCCAAGGTTTTGGGAAGTTTGTTCTTTAAATAATGAAGGGTACAATGAAGGGTTTTAAGGAATACATACATTGTCTGCTGACTTTTTTTAGAGAAAAGTAAATTGAAATAAACATCGGCCACCAGGCCAACTGTAACTGAAATAAGAGTAAACTAATGAATGTATTGCTTTTATTCAAAAGCAGTTCTATTAGCAAATACAGTTATCTTTATTACATTTTCCAATTGTGATATCGCTGGGAGACTATTAGGCTGCATTAGCTTTTAGAATGACATTAGACACTATTTTCATCTTTGGGAAACCACATGTGCGTTCACTGATTTGAAAAAGAAGTCTATGGGGACGAAACTTGATCCTGGAGTGGAACAGACGTATTTTACATGGGCTCCTGACTCCTTGGCCGATTTGGGGGTGCTAACCACGCCCAAGGACCAATTGTGACAACGCAATGTGCTCCTTGGGTCGGATTTTCCCGGACAAACAAATAGAGGTATTACTCATGACCTTACTCCACTGGGATCCCGAGCAGTTCTGTAGCGGCCTTTTGTGGTTGGTGTTAGGGAGAGACGACCGATCTCTCTGCTCACCATTTCACATCGCAGAGCGTGAGCGCTCCGCCCCCTCTCTCCCATTTGGACTGGCTGGGGTTATTCCGGTCCCCACTGGACTGTTTTGAGCAACCTATGCCGCATCTACCTCGCTCTGAGTTGCTAGCAAAATATACTCCAGCCACCTACGACATTTAAGATAGCAGCTGATCTTCGTGATACTGGGGGCCTTGCCTAATGCGATTACGTATTGCTGCATCTGGAGGGGCACTTTCGGGCCTTCTGGAGAAAAGGCATGCTGCAAATCATCTCTACTTCAACCGCAGGGAGGTGATCGAAGGCGCAAAGTGCAGGAAAGGAGGGAACCCTCACGAAGCAAATCTTCCTTAAAATTACCTCAACACACATGGGCCTGCCGTCACGGACAGAGGGCTTCCCAAGTTACCTCCACGCGGCGACCACTCAAGCCGAAGCTCATACGCCGAAAGAGGCGCTTACCACCTGATTATTTCACCTACTCCTACAAAACACCATATCTGTGGTTCCTGGATGCCGGTCCTCATTCAGGCATGGGGCTGGGCGGGTGACCTGCTCATGCGCCACGTTTCCGATGTTCCAGGGAACTCTCTAGGCAGTGCTTAACATTTCATGCCTCAAGGAATAGTCTAATGCCATCTTATCTTAAATAATATTCATGCCTTGCTAAGGGTCACTATGCCAATACTTGTTGAATATATTTGCTTATTTTTATTTTTGCATGTAGTGCAGTAATCTAATATAGACCTAATTACAGCAATTGTACTCTTTACAAAACCACTCTAGCATGATATACCATACTATTATAGTTATGCTATTTATCATTAGCTTATATTATGCCTCAAGTTCTATGATCGTGTTTATATAATACCAAAATGTCAGTACATAAGACTATAACAATTATTTTCTACTACAATGTTTTGCGATGCTCTTAATATCGCTGTTGATATCGCTGTTATGATTAATACTTGCTTGTATCCTCTTGCACATCAAAAATAAAGAATTTAAAAAAAAAAAGAAGAAAAATATAGTAATGATGTTATTGCTATTATGAAAATAAATGTGATATATTGTAGCATTGTTTGGGTTGCATGTTAAATAGGCTCCTAGTCACAGAGGTACAAAAATGTTTTAATTTACAAATGCTCAGCATTCCCAATTTATATTTTCCAATCACTAATGTATTACAGAATACAGCAATACTTCTTCAATTTGCAGCCTCTATAAAGGCGTAGATTAAATTCTTAAAGTCACACTATGTCATTTGGAATACAAACCTGTGTTCCTAATGTTATAGTGTCCTTGTCCCTGCCCTACCTGGGTGACTTTAGTGGTCCTTTCACACATAAAATACTTTTGAAGAGTAACCTATAGAAAATATTATGGAAAGCATTGTGAGGTCAACTACTCCAGTCAGTGCTCAAGTTTGGCTGCAGTACTTTGTACTGCAATGTTTCTTTATTACCATTAATCTATGTAAATCCCCCTGGGCAGAGGGCACTTTAATTCTTATTTAGCACTTTTTAGTCTTGATGTTTTGAATTCTGCTTTTTCAGTCTAAAAGTTTAAATTCAGTTTAAATTCCCCACAATGCACTCTTATAAGGGGATTTTTTTTTTTAATGTGTCTGAGTTTGTTTTGGACTGTTGGTGTGCCCGAGTTGGGAACCTTTGTTATAGTGTTGAGTGTGACAATTTTTTTCTGTGACTGATAGATGGTACATAAAACCCCAGGGTCTCTGAGAAGGAAATCTACTAAACCAAACCCATAAGCATAACAAGGATAATTCAATTAATACAAATACCAGGAACTGTCTCCATGGTCTCTACTTCAGACCAGCACTCTCACGCAACAAGGGGTGAAGGACAGGAGAGAAGGAATTACACCCGGGATCGACTTATCCTACCTAACCTGGCCTACAAGTGGCATCGGCTGACTGAACTGGGCAGACTCTACCCTGTTTCCAGCTACAAGTGTTAATATCTGTTATACGGAGATCCAGTTTTTGTTGTTGTTTTTGTTTTGATTTGTACCCAGTGGCATTATTATCCTCATGCTATGTTAAGCCTGCAGTAATATAATGCATTAATCCATTTTAAGGCAGTGCACAGGTTTTGCTTGGTGTTATCCGCAAGCTACTGCTTTTGTCTCTTGCACTTCAGTCCTAGCCCTGCATTTCTAGTCCTGATCTCATTCTATTCTACCCTGCTACGAAGCGGTCAATATTTATGTCATGACTCATACTCTACCTCTCCTCACCTACATACTGACATATTGTATAAGCCTGACTATTCTATAAAAATGATGCGGTCTCCCTATATGCCTCACTGCTGTCTAAACTATAATGCCTGTATTTGCTATTGTGGCATTACTTTTAAAAAAATTAACACATAGGACAAGTGCTTTGTTGATATGATTGCACCACTTATTGCACTTACATGAGCTTGTCCTGTGTGCTAGACTGCTAGTTTTTTGGGAAGAATAATATCATATCAGAATTTTTTATCCCCCCCAAACAGAATACGTGCACCTTTTCACGCAAAACCAGATTTTGCTCCTGCATCTTCGGTCTTGCTATAAAATATTTGTAAATCTCAACAAAGTTCTATAACCTGAACCAAAATAGTCTAACATCGTACCCTGGCTCCAAACACCAGAAGAAAAGTGTTCATCCATATACTACAAGCTGGTTTGTAAATTATAAAGTGACTCCCAGAAAGGCAGCTATTTAGAGGAACACTCCAAGCAGCATAATCACCCCCCACACCCCATTGAAAGTATTAAAACCAATTTTGAAAGGTTTGACTTCTTACCTGGTGCCGCTCACTGCCTCCACTCTACATCCAGGAGATCAGGAATCCCCCCCTTGTGAACCCCTGTTAGCTCTCCGGAGCTAATCCCTACATTCCAGGGCTAGATACGTGGCTGATTGTTCTCAGCCAATCAGCAAAGCCCCTCACTGATGGGATTAGTTTACAGCAAATAGTACATTGCTAACCTGGGTTAATTTTAGCAATTGCAGTGTTTTCTCCAGTTGCAGCTTTTCCAATAACCCCTTCTTTTCAGTTATATAATTACAAATAATTTTACATACAAGAGGCAGAATTGTAAATAGCTAAGAAACATAAAGTGGAAACCATAAAATGTACCCTTGGGCTGAAGCTTCTTGTCTTTTTTACACCTCGCAACAACACTGGTGACTATTATTTTACACGTGCCAAAGAGATCAATGTTCTACTTACCTAGAGAGGTAAATGTCTTTGAAGATGTATGTTCTTTGTATATTGTAGACTGGGGTAATGGAGGTCTTTTTGTAGAGAGATTTTGTCCATCAACAACAATTTCTTCCCTCTGTGACATTTTTATAGCAGATATGTCCTGTTTTATTGGTTCTGTCGTTTTAACCAAAGTAGTAGCAATAGTTTTTAAAATATCAGGAGTCCTTGACACAATATTATTTTTATTTATTTCTGTTGTCCTTGACAAATGGACAGGTTGGGTCAGTAAAGCATCATAAAGTACTCTAGATGATTGTTTAGGAGTGTGAATCTCATCAACTTTTGAACCAACATGTGTCCATAAAGGCATAACTGAATAAGGTCTTTCCAACAATTCCAAAGCAGCAATCGTTGTCCGTTTTGGTAGGTTTAAGTAAGGTACTTCTTGTGGTTTATGGCTTGAAAATGAAATACTGTGATCTTTTAAAGCATTTTGCTCAAATGAAGAAAACTTTCCCGAAGATTCCTGTTGTTTTTGGGGTACCAGACTTCCAACCAAGTGATCTGTTTTAGATGGTATACTGTCAATCGCTTTTGAAGAAACACCAAGCAACCAAGAAGGTAGCCTGGTAAGCCAAACGCTCTGACCTTTTGACAGAGGAACTTGAGTCAATGGAGCTTCACGAGTAACTAACACTTCTGTTTTTTTTGAGAACATTTCACTTGGAATTGCTGGTAAAGCAGTGAAGGACATGCCCTGACCTTTTGTAGAAACAGTAGGGCTCCATCCAGATGTTATTGTTGGAGATATTTTTTGGCCAGTGTCAGCAACTGATTCAAGATATGTTTTTGTGAATGCTGTGTAGAAACAATATTAGCTGATATTAGCATATTAGTATTAGGTCACCATGTAATCTAAACGACGATCATATATTTCTACTCGTTATAAATATTTGTAGAGCACTTTGATGTATACACTACATTTTTCTTTAATTCGTTTATTACTAACATATGAAGAAAAAAACATAACGTGCCCTCTGATTTAGAGCAGGACTTCACTGGGTGGGTAAAGAAATGTATCTGTCATCTCTCTGCTGTGCACAAAAGGACTGTATTAAACAGATTCTTTACAAATGTAGTTGATCATTTGTATTTAAATTTTAGACCTATTATTTTATTTGTATAGCTCTTTGTCCAGTTATCTTAATTTATTTCTGAAATTTGAATCTAAGGTAATCAACAGAATAATATTTTTAGTAAACTGTATTCTCTCAGAATTTCTGGGAATTGATCTGTTTGTGAATTAAATAATAATAACACAATTTGAAAATCTAGAGGATCATTACTGGAAACCTTTTTATATTCACAAGAATTGGAGAGAATAGTGATTTGACAAAACACTGCTAACTTTGCGCTAAAATTAAAGGAGTTTAAACACGTCTTTCGTTCTTGGCACAAACAGAACTTTTCTGTGTTTTGCTAAAATTGCCAAAAAATATTGAATTTGTGTTCCAATGTATTTTTAGTAAGTTTGCTACTAACATTAAAATTCTTTAGTTATGTCTTGGAAACCTGCTACTTTTACCTACACTAATACTCATCTGTCTAAATTCAGAGTACAATGCAGACTGGTATAAAATGTACAGTGAGTGGTAATGAATAGTAATTTATAAAGTATTCTGTTAGGAACAATAACAGAAACAAAACTACAAATGATTCTATAAATTTACTGTTTACAACAGAAAATAAATATTTTGCAGAGTAACATCCAGGAATATTTAATATCAGACGTGTAGGTACCCATAAGTATGTAGTAACAACTTAATATATGATCGGTAGACATGTACAATTCATTTTGGTCCGAATGTGAATTCGGACGAATTTCGGGCAGTTCGAACATTCGGGTACTTTCGAATGTCTGAATAGATGAATTGCTGAATAGATGAAGTCCCGAAGTTCCGAAATTACCGAAGTTGCCGAAGTGCCGAAGTTCCGAAGCACAGTATTGCCTAAGAACTAATATACTTACCCAGTGGAAGAATGAAGAATGTTACACTGTATACAATTTTAAATAAAAAGTGTACAAACATAGCCAGGATTCAGCTGTAAGCATTTGCAACACTTACAACAATCAAGTAACATACATTCATATAAAAAAGTTACTTAGCCAGTCAATGTAATGACAGGAATGAATAAGTAGATAACGCCCTAATTCCCACGGTATTAGGGAGCTATCTACTAAAAGGCTGAAAGGTCTTTCAGCCAAATTTACTAATACTAAGTAAAGATTACTTAGTCTTAGTAAATTATGCCCCTACTCGCTATACCGCGAGTAGGGGCATGTTTAGTAAACAGTGAGCAGCCTGTGGCTGCTCACTTTAAAAAAAAATGCCTCCCCCTCCCGAGCCCACACATGTGCCGCGCGAGTGGGGGCTTCTAACCTGAAGGGGGGACCTATTGCCCCCCAGCCCCCACCCCTGAATGGCGGGTGGGGGCCCTACAGTAAAATAAGGGGGGGACCTATTGTCCTCCCCCCGGCCCCCACCCATGAGCGGTAGGTGGGGGTCCTAAATTAGAATAAGGGGGGGACCTATTGTCCTCCCCCCTGGCCCCCACCCCTGAGTGGTGGGTGGGGGCCCTAAATACTAATAAGGGGGGACCTAATGTCCGCCCCCCTAGCCCCCACCCCTGAGCGGCGGGTGGGGGCCCTAAATTAGAATAAAGGGGGGACTTAATGTCCCCCCCCTGGCCCCCATCCCTGGGGGGGTGGGTGGGTGCCCTAAATACTAATAAGGGGGGGACCTAATGTCCTCCCCCTAGCCCCACCCCTGAGCGGTGGGTGGGTGGGGGCACCAAATACCAATAAGGGGGGGCCCGCTCAGGGGTGGGGGCCCTAAATAAAAACTTACCCCCCCAGGTGACTAGGGGTCCCCAAACCCCTAGTCACCCCCCTCCCAAAAAAAACTAACCCCTACCTACCCCCCTGTAACGGCACCCTCAGCATAAAAGGGTTAAACCGCCATTTAGTAGATCTTCCCCTTCCAGAGACACAAGCACAGCTACTGCAGAACACCAATCCGACGAACAGGAAACCATATGAATGCCGTAAACAGCCAAATAGGAAAAACCATCCGAATAGGTTTACACTCCTAGAAGTCGAACTGGAACAGCATACAATATATCCCCCCAAGAACGAGACAAAGCTCCGTGTTGAGGGTCAAGCAGTGAACAGTCAGAGCTGTGGGTTTATTGTCCTTATGTACACATTCTTACACATTAGTACCACCCACAGGGTTTTGGAACACAACCAATAAACACATACAATACACTCAAACACTCCCACACAAAATCCTCCCCTCTGCCTGTGATACAATTACCTTACACAATGGGTAATGTAATTATAACAAGCAGAGAAATACAATTTTTCCACATTATTCATAACTTGAAAAGTATGCATCACATTCACACTTACATTTTCAGAATCAGCATACTCCAAATACAAACATATGTCAAAATCATCCAAATTGGTCCAGTGGTTCAAAAGATAGATCGTAGTCCTTTGTGACCAAAGGAAGCATGGCTTTTCTGCCCAAAACCAGTTCCACAGAGTCTTCTATCCTGGAGATAATTGGGAAGTAATCCAATTATCTCCAAGCACAGAGGCAAAACTCCATTGAACACATGGCAGCAAAAGACAATAAAACACATAAAAACATATAACTGTGCAGCCATTGCACAAAACAGGTACATTCCATATATCCCCAGATAGCTCAGATCTAAGCGCACATTATTACTGAATGGCGCTCATAGCACACACATACAGTTCAATTGCCATAGAGCCAAAGTCTTTCCCTTAGTCTTTCATTATACGAATGGGCTCCATGGCATAGCTATCTGGGGTATCACCGCTCAAACAGGGCCAGCACCGAATGACCCAGCTTTCGTGTCTTCGCAGGGGAAAATCCAGCGTTTCAACATGGGGCCATAGTCTAAAGGCAGCAGACGGGCAACTAGGCTTCTCCAGTGCAATGTGGCGAGATTGCTCTCGTCACACCCCCTCACCCTAAAAATAACGAAGGGGGGTCATTAACTAAGTACCTATAAAAAAAAACAGCTTACCATTTGATATTTTTTTTCTTCTAAAATCTTTTTTTAGCCCCCAAAAAAGCCGAATAAAAAATCCATATTAACCGACGCACTTAAAAAAAAAACAAGCTCAAAACAAATAATCCTTCTTCACACATGGAGGGCTCCGCGCAGACTGAGCTCTGCAGACCGGGGAAGGCTTATAAAGCCTTACCCCGCCCTGCAGTTAGGCTCAGAGCACTCTGGTAGGTTGGTTTAGGGTTGGTTTAGGGATTTATAAGCATTCCCCCGCCCTGCAGAGCTCAGTCTGCGTGAAGCCCTCCATGGGTGAAGAAGGATTATTTTTTTTGCGCTCATATTTTTTGTTTGTTTTTTTAAGTGCGTCGTTTATTATGGATTTTTTATTTGGCCTTTTTTGGGGCTGAAAACAGAAGATTTTAGAAGAAAGAAAACTTTAAATGGTAAGTTTTATTTTACTTTTTTTTACAGGTACTTAGTTAATGGTCCCCCCCTCATTATTTTTAGGGTGAGGGGGGTAGGTAGGGGTTAGTTTTTTTTGGGAGGGGGTGAATAGGGGTTAGGGACCCCTAGTCACCTGTGGGGAGTACATTTTTATTTAGGTCCCCCACCTGCCGCTCAGGGGTGGGGGCCAGGGGGAAGGGCAATAGGTCCCCCCCCCCTTATTGGTATTTAGGGCTCCCACCCACCACTCAGGTGTGGGGGCAGGGGGGAGGACATTAGGTCCCCCCCTTATTAGTATTTAGGGCCCCCACCCACCGGGAGGAGGACATTAGGTCCCCCCGTAATTGGTGTTTAGGGCCCCCACCCACCGCTCAGGGGTGGGGGGAGGACAATAGGTCCCCCCCCTTATTCTGATTTAGGGCCCCCACCCGCAGCTCAGGGGTGGGGGCCGGGGGGAGGACAATAGGTCCCCCCCATTACTTTAGGGGCAAAATTTACTAATACTAAGTAACTTTTGGTAGATAACTCCCTGATACTGTGGGAATTAGGGAGTTATCTACTAAGCGGCTGCTAGAGAAGTCCCGAAATGCTGAAGTGCCGAAGTTGCCGAAGTTCCGAAGTGTCAAAGTGCCGAACCGAACTGCAGAAGTCCCGAATTTTGGAATGCCGAACCAAACCGAAAATTTTCCCCATGCACATGCCTAATGATCGGAGTTGGTCTTTAAAAAGCAAAGGAAATAAGAAGCAAACAAGAAAGAACAGAGTGAACCCAAGGAACTAGTGGCAGGAATTTATTTGAATTCTGATTTGTTGATGGGACTAATTTTGTCGGTGTATATTTTTGGGTCCATTCCATCCAAATGTTGGGCCAGGCAGTCACAGTAATATTTTTTTTCTTTTATTTATATACTTTTATACTCACTCTTTAATGTCCATAATTCTTTTGGGATGTCCATTATAACATTTGTATCTTCCGCTGACATTATTAAGTTTGGCAGAATTGAGTCAAAATCTATTAAAGACAAGAAAATAAAAAAAAGCAGGTTATCGAAAGAAAAGTGCTATAGCTATAACACATCCAATTATTAAACAGGTATTGTTCTTCATCATGTACTCACAATTCATGTAGTGGTTGTTAAGAAAATGTTCATTGCAGATATTTTCAGATAAAATATTTTGAAATTTCACTTTTTTCATACCTGTTCAGTTATTTTGTATAATCCCCCCACAACTCTTTTATGATTATTTTTCTGGAGTCAGCACACACAGTGTGCTACATTTTCTTTTCAGTCCTGTAATTGATTCCCACAACAGAATTCAGGTGAATACGACCCAGTACCTTTCTTTACCTTTCATCATTTAAACCATCATGCTTTATGTTGCCTGTGCCTAAATCTTTGCCATTCCACCATCATGCCATAATCTTTCCTCCTCGCTAATCCAAAGTACAGAATTTTTATCTACTACAATCTCGGATTCTTAAAGGCTAAGTAAAATGGGAAATATAGGGGGGTGTCCAATTTAAAGAATACATTAGAGTTTTAAAGCACCTAAGGTTGAAAAAAATAAAATATTTTTTAATCTTAAACCAGGTTTTTTTTTTTTATAAATGTGGTACCTGTTGTATTTGTCCATTTAAAATGAACACTATGGGCACCCAGATCATTTTAGCTCATTGAAGGTGTCTGTGTGCACTGTCCCTATTGCACCTTAACCCTGCAATTTTAATTATTGCAGTTTTTAATAAACTGCAATAATTACATTAGTAGGTTAACTCCGACTCTAGTGGCTGTCTACCAGAGTCCACCACTAACTTTTTGTGTTGAGATGAAATTAAAGGGAAAGTCTGGGTTTAAAAAAATGCAATTTTTTAACAAGTCTTTTGAAAAGGCAGTTACATTTAAAATCATGTAAGATCATTCCACCTAGGCATTCAAGTTGGAGCTGAATTTAAGCTCCCTAAACGTGTGAGTGCATAATTTTATTTGCCCTAATTTTGTCACGAAATTGTTAACCTGCTACACTATCTGTTCTTTTTTTATTTGCTATATCTCCAAAAGGACATTTCAGACACTACTCCTACTTTTCTGCTTTATCTTAAATTTAAAATCTGCATTTATACATTTTTATCATTATTTTCCAAAGTTCATACAATCCTACCTATTCTGTAGGTTCTGCAGCTGAGCCATTCCCTTTTTGTATGGCACTAACTTCCTTTTTATGTGGTGCAATGATTAATAACATTCTCATAGAGAAGCATTATGAATACAGTGAGCATATTTAGAAACAATAAAATTGTAGATGAAAAATATTAGTAACACAAATATTGAGCATTATTAAACAATACAATTCCAGGTCTGTCAATAGTCCTGTTTTTGGTGGGACAGTCTTGATTTCAGGGTCCTGTCCCACTTTGTCGACTTTATTTCCTGGTGTCTTGCTTTTGAGGACAACAGAGAACTGTCTACAAGAAGCATAACACAAGCACATCATTAGACAAGCTCATGGTACACTCAGGATACTATGACCATGCAAATAGAATTAAAATAGTGTTTTCTGCATGGTCCACTCAGTGAGGATAGTCCTGCTTGATTGGCAGGCAGTCTGGTGTACATTTATGCCTGGCTGATCATCTAATTATCTGGGGGACTTTCTGCCTTTTTGGGGAGTCCCCCTTTAGGTTGTGCCAGTGACATGAGTCACATTACTGGCATGCCCTCTTTTACCATGCCCACCAACTACCCTCTTAATGGGATGCTGATGTTGGGTGGTATCAAGTATTCCAGTTAGCATGTTCATCTCCCATGATACATTTAGTGTAGAATCCACTAATATTGGGGTATTGTGACATAGTGGTGGGCTTAACACAATATGGTGTAACTGAATCTCCATATTTTGTTTGCTAAAATAGGTGATTTTAGGCCGCCTTGTACAATTTAAAACTGTATTTTATGTGTATACGTTGTATTTTGCATATATTTTGGCTTTTACAGCAACACCACTACTGGGAAATGAATGTTCCGGATGCGCTCCCCAAGTCCCTTTTTTTATGTTGGTGGGTATAACATTCTGGATCTTTTACAAATGATGTGAAAAAAATGAAATCCTTATACTGTGCTACAATAGGTTCGAAAGTGCTTTGTCTGATTGTGCAGACAAGTCTTTAGGTTTAAAAGAATTACTGTTTCTTCCTGTGATGTTCTGATTTCTTCTTTCTGTATCTAACTTTATCTAATCTCATACAAGATGCTGCTTTTCACTAGTAGGCAATTAAAAGACCAGGAGATAAGAACATTTAAAGTAAACACATCCTTCAATCTTTTGAAAAATTAAGCCATTTTTCCTGGAAACATATAGTGAGGCTGTGTTGGAGAGGGCTGCATAAACAACAAAATAAAAGTGATTTAACGCCTGAATGACAGAGGATTGAGCAGTGAGACTTCAGGGATATCATCTATACACAAAAACTACTTAGATAGGCTAACCTGTCTCATTACTAA
Organism: Pelobates cultripes; assembly: GCA_933207985.1. Classification (NCBI taxonomy): domain Eukaryota; kingdom Metazoa; phylum Chordata; class Amphibia; order Anura; family Pelobatidae; genus Pelobates; species Pelobates cultripes. The sequence continues at coordinate 314,907,915 of OW240915.1, forward strand.
ATACTTCCTGTTGGATCAAATCAGGACTTGGTAAATGGACCATATAAAACATTATTCAAAAATGGCACCTTCTTTACAAGAAATAAAATGTGGTACAGAATATATCAATTAGGGTTTTTTTTTGTTTTTTTAAATTAATTTCTGTGTACCATGGCATTTGAATGGAGACTATAATCTCTAGCATTGCTAAATTATAAATGTGTCACTGCCTCTTTGAACTACAGATTGAGTAACCATTTCCCTATTTCAGGGGTGCTCGACCATTTGGAAGTCAAGTGCCACTCTTGTATTCCATGAAATAGAAATGAAAGGAAAGATTCAGTTAATGAGACTCTGCTTATTTTTTTCTATTAATAATTCAGTGTTAGGAACTATTTTTGAGGTAGTGCTCCAGATAACAATCAGTCATTTTTGTCCTCAATTTTGACTTGAAGTGTTTTATTCTGAAAATCTTCTGTTCGAATAAGTGAGTGCTTCTGAAAAGGGGAAATACTGTTGCAGTATACATTCTCAGTAAACCAGCCCTTACTAGGGTTTCTCCATGGTGTCTAGAGATATGCACTTCCAATAGGTGTTTTTAGGTGATCAGAAGTGGCTCAGTGGGGGATCTTGGAGGTAGGTACATAAATCTTAACAAAGGCTTCTAAGTTTATACCGAGGGGCCCAGTTTGAGTTGTAACTTTTTGGGATTTTAGTTAGCCATGTGTAAGAGGCACCGCCACTGACTAAGTAAATTCTAGTCTCCAAGATGAATTTTGCACATGTCTAAGAGGCACTACTCTTAAAATGATTTTCATGTGCTTGTTGAGAAGCCAATCTTTCCTGGTTCTACCAGCTTAGCTTTTCAATAAGCAGTCACTACACTGTGCTGTTAGTATATATTTGATGGTTGTTAGTATATATTTGATGGGCTACAGAAGAAGGGTCTGGTGGGCCATCAGTGGTCCATGACATAAGAGTTGAGCACCCCTGGCCTAATATATGATTCAAAGTAACTGTGACAGTTGACCTGTGGTAGGGTCAAATGTGGCCCTCCAGTCATTTATCAGCGGCCAGAGTGAGATCTGCAGTGGTAACCACACCACCAACTGCTGACCAGACGTGTAAATTGAAGCAGCATCAGGGAACTAAGTTTTGGCACAGAGCATCGCAGATAGTATGGTGCGCTTAATAACTCCTCTACCCTGTGCGTGAGGTCATGCGCAAGGCTCAGAGGAAGGGAAGACAGAAGCGCACCAGGACAGAGAGAACATCATGCTGAGGAAGCTATGTAGAAGAGCAATCCCATCTGCAGCCACCAGTATTGTGAGTTTTACTGGTGTGGAGTCTGTGATACACTCATGCTGCACAGTACTGTGAGTTTTGAGTCTGTGCAGAGGCGGCTCTCTAATTAAGCGATTTAGGCGGCCTCCTAAGGCCTCGTGCTAATGGGGGCCTCGTGGCTGCCTAAATCGCCTCAGGGCAGAGTGACATGTCAGGTCTTCAGTCTACGACCGAGGACCCCACACAGGAGGGAGCCCAGCAGCTTGCCCTTTATAACGCCGAATGCGAGGCCCCTCCAGTTAGTCTGCCCAGTAGAGAGCCAGCCTCCTGTCTGCAGCTACGCCGGGAGTGAGCTGCAGACTGAAGTGTCTTACGATCTCCCGCCTGGGAGAGCTTTGCCGTATTAAGATGTTTCCTAAAAATCTAAAAATTGTTTGTCAACTACTTTTGCATTATTGCCAAATTAACCCGGTATTAACATGCATTACACAGCTAAAAGACCATATTTTCTCAGTGAAAAATGAGTGCAGCCCACACACACATACATTTCTGGTTTAAGGGGTCGATTTCCCTACGGGTGTCATGTAGTCTCAGGAGTCAACTTGTAGAGTGAGCAAAACAAAGTAAAGAAAACTTTGCTTTCTAAGAATTTATTGCAAAAAAACAACCTGGCTTCTTTTAAATATCCAACATCTTTAGTTTATATAACTAACAAATCAAACTATTATATTGTAATTGCATTTTCTTACAAAATGTATTATGCATTCAGATAAACATTTAGCTTTTCCCCCGACAAAGAAATATGGGTAGAATTTACCAATATCAGAATGCAAAAAAATATATAGTGTAGGAATATAAATTAGCTGTAACTTAGAAATAATTTGTAGCTTAATTTATTTATTCATATTACATACAAGCTGCCTACTGGCTGAAGTGATTGACAATTTTATGTGGCGTCAAGAATATAGAGCAAATAAACTTATTGAGATGAATGAGTCATTTTGTTTGGAGAGCAACCCAGCACAGCTTTATTTATTGTGGTAATTACCAAGACTGATTCGAGTTAGACATTTTATTTAAATGTTCCAATATTGAAAAAAAAAACAGTTCAAGTTTAATTATATTTACCCAAATAAACATTACTTACCCAAAATGGTAGAATCGTTTTTTGGGAAGGTGAAATTTACGATCGGGGCCTTCTGCGTTACATCCCATAAGTCTGACAGATTTCTTCCTAGTGAAATTTAATAATAATTTTGATAAATACCATGAACATGCTTGCAATCTGAGATTGTTTTTTTTTCCGAAATAATGTCTCATTTACCTGTTCTGCCTGTCATAACACAGAAATAGATGCAGTCTGATTCATTACTCTGGCTTACTGAAAACAGAAAACAATTATTCCTTGTTAATTGTGACGAGTACGTTGATATGCATAGAAATTCTGCGCTCATCTAAGACATATTGTATGTCAGTTTGCCATATTAAGCTATGTAAATACATTCACCTTGTTTCACCTACTTGAGAATGGTTTATTTTGAGGAATTTAAAGAAAACTTTTAATAGTTAATGCATTAAATATATACAAAACAGCAGATGTAAAATAACATATAAATACACCTTTCAAGTTCCTGTGTTTGCTGCAAGTTCACAGGCTGTGCCGCTTCAGCAAAATAATTCCTACCAGACCAGGAAGCGACTTAGCTCACTTAACTATTGTAGCACTGCTGGACATATCATATAAGATGTACATTCCGAGCACACCTGTGAGTAGTAGTAGTGTATCAGCCACTGTTTTAGAAAGCTGCTGTGATTGTCATATTCTTACATTACATTCTTGGCTCCAGGTTGTTACAGGAATCCAGCATTCTCGGTTCCTATTGCGGGAACTAGAATGTCTGCAGTAACTGAGTATTTCAGTCTTGAGCCTTGCCATTGGGTACCTGACTACTAGCCAGTGTTACAAGGAACCTGCATCCTGACTTCTGCTTTATGAAGCCTTATTTGTGCTGTTTATCAAAGGATGCTTGGATCTGGACCCTTGTCATACAGAGGCTCAATTCTGATGTCTTTCGTATTGTTGTTTGAAACCTGTTTTTCGGAAAACTATTAAATTCTGTTCAGGGTTTGTGAAAGTAATTTTTTTCTCTTTTTTGTGAGTTCTAATATTGTTTGCAAGGTGAAGAATACTTTTGACTGATGGATTGTGGGTAAATTAGCTTAGCAACTTATATTAAAGTTTGTTTTAACTCCACCTATTGTCAAGTATTGTCATATTGGCTGCTATGCATAAGGTAAAAATAGTCAATACGTTCCCTTGTATATTCTATGAAAACTAGAGAAGTCAGGAAAAATTATAAAAAGAAATTCAGGAAATGGAACTAAATACAAAAAAACTAAATATAGTTTATTTTAGGAGACAGGGGTGCTCCAACATGTAAAAACTAAACTCAAAAAGTACACACCAACCTGATACAATCGAAGTGGACTTAAAAAGTTCCTTTAGAGAGCTGGTAGAATTGCCAATGATGTCAAGCAGTAATACTGTGTAATCTACGATGAAGGTGAAACAAAGGTGAGTTATACATTCTTATATTTTGGGGGGTAAAGAATACACAACTTGCACCCTAAATGGTAGTAAATTAGGGTAACAACACATGAGATTTATTTGGGAATTGTTATTATTATTATTATTGCCATTTATATGCACCAACAGATTCCGTAGCGCTTTACAATATTATAGGCAACAAAATATGCAACAATGTGCAATGTCAATCAGCAGTTGCTAAGGCCAGTTAGATATTGTAATATTTAAAAAGGAGCATTAATTCTTGGTATGAAAATATAATTTTGCCTCTTTATAAATCGCTGGTAAGACCACACCTTGAATATGATGTGCAACTTTGGGCACCTGTTCGAATGAAGGATATTATGGCACTAGAAATAGTGCAGAGGAGGGCTACACAATTAATAAAAGGAAAGGAACATGTTAGTTATGTAGAAAGGTTAACAAATTTAAATATGTTTAGTTTAAAAAAAAGTCTCCTCAGAAAGGATATGATATCATTATTCAAATTTATTCGGGGAAAATACAAACCATTACCTGGAAATTTATTCATAAACAGTACTATACAGGGAGTGCAGAATTATTAGGCAAGTTGTATTTTTGAGGATTAATTTTATTATTGAACAACAACCATGTTCTCAATGAACCCAAAAAACTCATTAATATCAAAGCTGAATATTTTTGGAAGTAGTTTTTAGTTTGTTTTTTGTTTTAGCTATGTTAGGGGGATATCTGTGTGTGCAGGTGACTATTACTGTGCATAATTATTAGGCAACTTAACAAAAAACAAATATATACCCATTTCAATTATTTATTATTACCAGTGAAACCAATATAACATCTCAACATTCACAAATATACATTTCTGACATTCAAAAACAAAACAAAAACAAATCAGTGACCAATATAGCCACCTTTCTTTGCAAGGACACTCAAAAGCCTGCCATCCATGGATTCTGTCAGTGTTTTGATCTGTTCACCATCAACATTGCGTGCAGCAGCAACCACAGCCTCCCAGACACTGTTCAGAGAGGTGTACTGTTTTCCCTCCTTGTAAATCTCACATTGATGATGGACCACAGGTTCTCAATGGGGTTCAGATCAGGTGAACAAGGAGGCCATGTCATTAGATTTTCTTCTTTTATACCCTTTCTTGCCAGCCACGCTGTGGAGTACTTGGACGCGTGTGATGGAGCATTGTCCTGCATGAAAATCATGTTTTTCTTGAAGGATGCAGACTTCTTCCTGTACCACTGCTTGAAGAAGGTGTCTTCCAGAACTGGCAGTAGGACTGGGAGTTGAGCTTGACTCCATCCTCAACCCGAAAAGGCCCTACAAGCTCATCTTTGATGATACCAGCCCAAACCAGTACTCCACCTCCACCTTGCTGGCGTCTGAGTCGGACTGGAGCTCTCTGCCCTTTACCAATCCAGCCACGGCCCATCCATCTGGCCCATCAAGACTCACTCTCATTTCATCAGTCCATAAAACCTTAGAAAAATCAGTCTTGAGATATTTCTTGGCCCAGTCTTGACGTTTCAGCTTGTGTGTCTTGTTCAGTGGTGGTCGTCTTTCAGCCTTTCTTACCTTGGCCATGTCTCTGAGTATTGCACACCTTGTGCTTTTGGGCACTCCAGTGATGTTGCAGCTCTGAAATATGGCCAAACTGGTGGCAAGTGGCATCGTGGCAGCTGCACGCTTGACTTTTCTCAGTTCATGGGCAGTTATTTTGCGCCTTGGTTTTTCCACACGCTTCTTGCGACCCTGTTGACTATTTTGAATGAAACGCTTGATTGTTCGATGATCACGCTTCAGAAGCTTTGCAATTTTAAGAGTGCTGCATCCCTCTGCAAGATATCTCACTATTTTTGACTTTTCTGAGCCTGTCAAGTCCTTCTTTTGACCCATTTTGCCAAAGGAAAGGAAGTTGCCTAATAATTATGCACACCTGATATAGGGTGTTGATGTCATTAGACCACACCCCTTCTCATTACAGAGATGCACATCACCTAATATGCTTAATTGGTAGTAGGCTTTCGAGCCTATACAGCTTGGAGTAAGACAACATGCATAAAGAGGATGATGTGGTCAAAATACTCATTTGCCTAATAATTCTGCACTCCCTGTACATAGGACATGAGGTCACGCATTAAGACTGGAAGAAAGACGATTTAGTCTAAGGCAAATTGAAGGATTTTTTTACAGTAAGAACAAGAAGGATGTGAAATTCTCTGCCTGAAGAGGTGGTTTTATCAGACTCTATACTGATGTTTAAACATCAACAGGATGAATACTTGCAAAAACATAATATTCAGGGATTTACTTTTAAAATTGTGGTTTAATAGCTTCTTGATCCAAGGAGAGATCTGACTGCCATTCTGAGGTCAAGAAGAAATTCTTCCTAGTTTGTTGCAAAACTGGAAAGTGTTTCGAACTGTTTTTATTTGCCTTATTTTGGATCAGCAGCAAAAACAGATGTGAGAAAGACTGAATTTGAGGGATACATGTCTCTTTACAACCTATGTAACTATGTAACATACTTTCTTACCCAATTAAATATTAATAATCTATGCCTACCTTTGCTTTATTTCTATTTTAAAACTTTTTTTTTATGTGAAGGAACAAAAATGAATTGTACAACAAGCTAAATATTATGATATAGATACAGAGAAAAATTTGATTGAACAATAGCATTACAGCCACAATGTAACAGACGATGATGACACTTCTTATCCACAACAACAATAACCGATAGCTACAATCATGAACATTTGTGGATCTGGTTTTGGTATTGGCACTGGCAATGGTGAAAGGCTGGGTACATCTCTGTGATGGTCATGGTGCTAAATAAGGTGCAATTACCAGGTTCTTTAAATATTTTAATTAATATTTTATGTTTTTTTAAGTTTATATTTTGCACCCAGAATAGAACCTTCTTCGCTTGGATAAAACATATGGCTTTATACAATTGAAATTGGACATGGTGTACTGGCCTTGAGATTTACTTATCCTATGTAGCGATAAATACCAGATTTTTGGATTCTATTTAACAGGTTGTCTGAATTCTGTAACTCCAAACCATCCCACTACCAAATTACGGATTAACCAAACTGGGCAATGGACGATCTGGTTTGGTTTATTCGTTATTCAGAGTTCCACCAACGGCATAAAAAATAGATATTATTGAGTCATATGCCTATCCCACGCATGCTTAAACTCCTTCACTCTGTAAACCTCTACCACTTCAGCTGGAAGGTTATTCCATGCATCCACAACTCTCTCAGTAAAATAATACTTCCTGATATTATTTTTAAACCTTTGCCCCTCTAATTTAATATCCTCTTTTTGTTGTAGTTTTTCTTCTTTTAAATATAGTCTCCTCCTTTACTGTGTTGATTCCCTTTATGTATTTAAATGTTTTTATCATATCCGTCTTTTCTCCAAACTATACATGTTAAGATTCTTTAACCTTTCCTGGTAAGTTTTATCCTGTAATCCATGAACCAGTTTAGTAGCCCTTCTCTGAACTCTCTCTAAAGTATCAATATCCTTCTAGAGATACGGTCTCCAGTACTACGTACAATACTCCAAGTGAGGTCTCACCAGTGTTCTGTACAATGGCATGAGCACTTCCCTCTTTCTACTGCTAATACCTCTCCCGATACAATCAAGCATTCTGCTAGCATTTCCATTTACACTGTCTGCCTACCTATAAGTCATCTGAAATTATTACCCCTAAATCCCTTTCCTCATATGTTGAGGTTAGGACTTTATCAAATATTCTATACTCCGTCCTTGGGTTTTTACGTCCAATATGCATTATCTTGCACTTATCCACTTTAAATGTCAGTTGCCACAGCTCTGACCATTTTTCTAGTTCGCCTAAATCATTTGCCATTTGGCTTATCCCTCCTGGAACTTCAACCCTGTTACATATTTTTAATCATCAGCAAAAAGACATACCTTACCATCAAGACCTTCTGCAATATCACTAATAAAAATATTAAAGAGAATGGGTCCAACTACAGATCCCTGAGGTACCCCACTGGTGACAAGCCCATGCTTTGAATATACTCCATTGACTACAACCCTCTGTTTGCCTGTCACACAGCCACTGCCTAACCCATTTAACAATATTGGAATCCAAACTTAAAGAATTAAAGGCCTATAATTGCCCGACTAATCTCTACTACCTTTCTTGTGAATGGGTACAACGTTCGCTAATTTCCAATCTTCTGGGACTACTCCCGTTAACAATAATTGGTTAAAAAAATCCGTTAATAGTTTTGCTAGTACCCGCTAAACTCTTTTAATAACTTTGGGTGTATTCCAACAGGCCCCATCAACTTATTTGTCTTTACTTTTGACAGTTAAAATAGAACCTCTTCCTCTGTAAACTCACATGTAACAAATGACTAATTAGTCCTTTTTCCTAACTAAGGTCCCTTTCCTTAATTTTCATCTGTAAATACTGAACAAAAATATTAATTGAGGCAGCCAGCTAGACCTTTATCCTCTTCTACATACCTTCCTTCTTTTGTTTTGAATCTAACTAATCCTAGTTTTACTTTCCTTTTCTCACTGATGTATCTAAAAAATGTTTTGTCCCCTTCTTTTACAGACTGTGCTATTTTCTCTTCTGTGTGTGATTTGGAAGATCTTGCAACTTGCTTAGCCTCTTTCTGCCTAATCTTATAGATCATTTTGTCTCCCTCACTCTGGGTTTTTTTATAATTACTAAATGCTAACTTTTTGTTTTTTTTACTCTTTTGGCCACTTCTGCAGAGTACCACAGTGCTTTCTTGAATTTTTTGCTCTTACTAACAAGCCTGACAATCAATAATAAATAAATAAACCAGGGATCAGCTAAGACTGAATGCTTAAAATTCACAACTGAATGCTCGAAACTAACAGAATGCTCATATGAGTGAATGTTAACCATAACCATGTTAACTATGTGAACCTGAATTTGAATGGTAAAATACTATTCTATTCAGTCATAATTTGGTTTGAATTTGATCAATTGATTTTTAACTGGATTTATTTTCAGGAAAAAAAGAATTGCCTTTGCAATAATCATGCTGTCTAATCAGCATCTTGATATGCCACACCTGTGAGGTGGATGGATTATCTCGGCAAAGGAGAAGTGCTCACTAACACAGATTTAGACAGATTTGTGAACAATATTTGAGAGAAATAGGCCTTTTGTGTACATAGAAAAAGTCTTAGATCTTTCAGTTCAGCTCATGAAAAATGGGGGAAAAACAAAAGTGTGCGTTTATCATTTTGTTCAGTGTATATATTAGACATGTGCAATTCGTTTCGGGCCGAATATGTAATCGGACGAATTTTGGGAAATTCGGACATTCGGGTACTTCCGAATGTCCGAATAGCCAAAGTGCCGAATCGCCGAAGTGCCGAATTACCACGGTCCCAAAGTTCCGAAATTACTGAATTTCTGAAGTGTCGAAGTTCCGAAGTGCCGAATCTGAAGCACAGTATTGCCTAAGTACTAATATACTTACCCAGTGGAAGAAGAAGAATGTTACACTGTATACAATTTTAAATAAAAAGTATACAAACATAGCCAGGATTCAGCTGTAAGCATTTGCAACACTTACAACAATCAAGTAACACACATTCATATAAAATGTAAGTTACTCAGCCTGTCAATGTAATGATAGGAATGAATAAGTAGAAAACTCCCTAATTCCCACGGTATTAGGGAGTTATCTACTAAAAGGCTGAAAGACCTAAATTGGTCTTTCAGCCAAATTTACTAATACTAAGTAAAGATTACTTAGTATTAGTAAATTATGCTACACCGCGAGTAGGGGCATGTCTATTAAACAGTGAAGCCCTGAAGTAAAATAAGGGGGGGACCTATTGTCCTCCCCCCGGCCCCCACCCATGAGCGGTGGGTGGGGGCCCTAAAGTAAAGTAATGGGGGGGACCTATTGTCCTCCCCCCGGCCCCCACCACTGAGTGGCGGGTGAGGGCCCTAAATCAGAATGGGGGGGACCTAATGTCCTCCCCCATGGCCCCCACCCCTGAGCGTCGGGTAGGGGGCCCTAAATAAAAAAAATAACCCCCCCTCCTGCAGGTGACTAGGGGTCCCCAAACCCCTAGTTACCCCCCTCCCCAAAAAAATAACCCCTTCCTACCCCCCTCACCCTAAAAATAATGAGGGGGGACCATTTAACTAAGTACCTGTAAAAAACTAAAAAGAAATTTACTATTTGATGTTTTCTTTCTTCTAAAATCTTCTTTTTTAACCCCCCAAAAAGACCAAATAAAAATCCATAATAACCGACACAATTAAAATATAAAACGAGCACAAAAAAAAAAAATCCTTCTTCACCCGACGGCTCCGCGCAGACTGAGCTCTGCAGGGCAGGGGAAGGCTTATAAAGCGTTGCCCCGCCCTGCAATTAGAATCAGAGCACTCTGATTGGTGGGTTTAAGCCATGCAATCAGAGTGCTCTGACAGGTAAATGAAGAGACTGACAGGTAAGTCTCTCCATTTACCTGTCACAGCACTTTGATTGGTTGGTTTGAAATCCACCAATTAGAGTGCTCTGTGTCATTTTACACAGCGTGGGAAAGTTCTTTGGAACTTTCCCACGCTGTGTAATTTGACTCATAACTCTCTGATTGGTTACTTAATCCACCAATTAGAGAGTTATGAGTCAAATTACACAGCGTTTTTTTAATTGCGTCGGTTATTATGGCTTTTTATTTGGCCTTTTTTGGGGCTGAAAAAAATATATATTAGTTCAACATGGTTCTCCTGAATCATTTGCATGGATGAAATTTGTTGAACTGCTGCATGGACCAAATTGCTGCATGGCCTACCGAAAAAAAATTGGGGTTGGGGACAAATTGATTTGTTGAACAAAAGTTTTCTGCATTGCACAAGTCTTCATAGACACCTTAACAGTGTCGCGATATTGCAATGAACCTATCCAGTAAATTAATAGATTTTATGATACCACCTGGTATTTATTAACCAGATATTTCTATTTATTTTAGAGTTTGACAAGCCCGTTTTTTGACTGTTAAGACTGTCTCTGAGTTTTGCAATAGAAACTAAACACTTATTACAGCAATTTTCCAAAAGGTTATTCTGTAAACTATAATACAATTTTAAGTATGGCAACCAGTAATTTGAATTTCATTATATTTTCTCTATAATTGCATATTGCTTGTCAAGAGTCATTGAAAACTCACCTGCCAAGTCATTAGTTCGATTGTTTAAACAGTAACAGTATCTCATGGGAAATTTTTGATAGTCTACATATTTTATGTTTGAAACTGTGAAGGAAAAAGAAGATATACATCATGCATTGTAATTCAATGGTTTTATTTGATTCTGAAGAGAAAAAAGTATATATGATCAGTGAAACATACTATTATAAATTAGGATTGAGACTTTGTGGAATGCCATGGAGCTGTATGACGTCACACTCAAAAACGAGAAGACATTTTTGGCTCCTGAAAAAAAAAGAATCACAGATTTATATAGAGGAGAACATTTTGATGCCTGTGGTTTAGAGAATAAAAAAATGCTTGTATTCCTTAAATTTATGCAATTATGTGAGCATGAAACACATTCACGTTTTACCTGGAAAATCAGGTCATACTATCCACTTGATAATGATACTTATAAAAGATATATGTTTCAGGGTTTAATTTAATACACATTTTCCATAAATCATCTATATTAAAAGGTGTGATGTGGACTCCTTATGAGAAGTGGCATTCCTGCAGTTAATATTCATAAATAACCTCCGTTACTGTCGTTGCTAGAAGAGATGCTGAAGTATCTGGGTATAACTATAGATAAAATGAACCTACTGTAACGGATCGCCTGGCACCCAGACTGGGTACCTCCGTTAAAGGATGCTCCTAGCGCTTCCTGAGGACTCCAAGCACTGCAGCAGACACCACAACCACCGAACCGGAGAAGCATATGAATCCTCTCAAGCATATGAATGCTGTAGACGGTTGAATAGGAACCATACGAATAGGTTTACTCTCCTAGCAGTCAAACTGGAACAGCATACAATAAATCCTTCCCCAATAATGAGACGACACTTCACTTTGAGGGTTAAAACAGGAACTCCCTGTACTGTCACATACAGTCTCTTTTATTCCCAATCCACAAACATAGTACAGCCCACGGGGCGTTACAAAACAACCAATCACATCACAGTTACATCCCACATATTCCCTCCCCTTATCCTGAGAGGAAACTCAATTATACATACAGTTAAAACATACTTTCTACCCAACTTTCATAACTCTAAAACCATACATCACATTCACATAAAATTACATATGCACAATCAATCCATTCAGGGGAACAACATATTCCAAAATGGCACAAATCAGACAAGGGGTTCAAAAGTTAGTAAAAAGTCCTTTGTGACTAAATGAAGCATGGCTTTCTGGCCCAAACCAGTTTCAGAGTCTTCTATCCTGGAGATAAGTAATTCAATTATCTCCCAGGACAGACACAAGACTCCATTAAGCACATGGTTGCAAAAGACACAAAACACTTTAAAATACATAAAGTCACATTTTACACATAACACACAGACATTTCACATATCCCCAGATAGCTCAGGTCTGAGCGCACATTATTAAGTGAATGGCGCTCGGACCACACAAATACAGTTTAATCGCCATGGAACCAAAGTCTTTACAGTCAGTTTCATACGAATGGGCTCCATGGGATTCCTATCTGGGGTATAACACATTCACATAAGGTCTGGTCCATAGTCCAAAGGCAAGAGGCGGGCAAGCAGCCCCCTCCAAGGACACGTGGCGAGGCCGGTTTCGCCACATTTCTCCCCTTTACCATCCAAACTAACAGGGTATCTGACCTCCTGCCGGTCAGTGCCCTGGTTAGTCCAGCAACCCACCCACGAAGCACAAACAGCAATACAGCCCACCCACAATAACTGGTTACTACACCTGGATAAAATAGCAACTTGTCCATGTCCAGGTGCCTCACCACGGCTGTGCGGGGGGCTGGTAGACTGCCTTGGTGGGTTGCTGAGTGGGCAGAGACCAGCGGTACTCTGCCCGGGTGCCAGCGCTACCACTGAAGTAGCCTGGTTGGAGCCTGGTTGTGGGAGGGGGAGACCGACTGTCTCCCCTCTGGATACACTGCTCTGTGGCTGGGGGACAGGACCGACCGTCCCTACCCCTGGTGCTGCAAGTGCAGAGACTACGGTCCCATCTGCATAGTTGTGGGGCTTAACATCTCCCCTTGGTGGGTTAGGCTGCCGCTGGAGAGAGGGTGTAACAAGCTCCTCTCTCTGAACTGTAGACTGCCGCTGGGGAGAGGGGGTAACCTGCTCCTCTCCCTGACACTCTCTTTGCTGGTGGAGAGGGGGACCAACTGTCTCCCCTTTCAATATTTTGTCCTGCGGCTGGGGTGCGAGACAGATGGTCTCTGCTTCCTGGGGTACACACTGCCGCTGGGGAGGGGGGGTAACAAGCTCCTCTCCCATACATACTTTCAGCCGCTGGGGAGAGGGGATAACAAGCTCCTCTCCCTGACACTCTCTCTGCTGTTGGAGAGGGGGACCAACTGTCTCCCCTTTTAATATATTGCCCTGCTGCTGGGGAGCGAGACCGACTGTCTCCTCTTCCTGCAGGACACACTGCCGCTGGGGAGGAAGTACAGCACCTTCAGCTCCCTGGGATACATACTGCCACTGGGGATCTGGGCTGACTGCCCAGCATCCCTGTAGGGCCTGTAGAGAGACCTCGGTCCCATCCCCACCTGCCAGCTGGGTGTCTTCCCAGGACAAGTCAATAAGGTCTTCCATCTCTGGGGCTGGTTGGGACATATGTGGTACAGTACCAAGGTTTCCTGATAACAGGCTTGGTTGCTGGGGAGGAGGAACTAAACTCAATACTTCCGGTGGTATACAGTCCATAAGCCCCATCATGTCAGAGACATGCGGCGTTATACGTTGGAATAGGCAAACATAATCCTGTTCTAGTTCCCACTCTCGGTTGGCAAGAAAAGATAGATCTGGCTGAATGGCATCGATCTCTGTAAGGTCAAGTTGTCTGCCCGCTCAGCTCGAATGGACCAGAAGCGAGCAATGTCGGTGTCTCCGAACCAGAGACAAGTTTCAATAGTATCCAACAACAAACCAGGGCCATCGTAGTCTTCCCCCTCAATACACTTGTACTCAATCAGCCATGGGTAGAGGTGGTAAACATGCCACCGCAGGGCCCGATAGGAATCATCCAGCCACACCTCAGTCTCAACTAGCGTCTCCAGTTCGCTTACCCATTCCTCTGAGGGCTGGTTTCCCAATAACGGCATCCGCAGCTCTAGTTGTTCTGCTTGGCGCTGGTTAGTGGTCAGGATTTCCTCGCACCGGAAGGGTCGAATTTCGTCGATGTCCTCCTTCCAGAGATCGGTACGAAGCGCCACCCTCCACTCTGTCTCTCTTTCCTCTGGGATAGGATACTCCATACTGCGCATCACATCCTGTAGTCGCTGCTGGAGCCTGGCGTCAAAGTGAGATACTGCACGGCCTTCCATCTCTGAAGTAGTGCTGGTTTTCCCAAATCTTTATGTAGACAGGGACGCTGTATGAACACTAGCGTCGCCTTCAATTTGTAAATCCACGAACTGTGTCTCTGAGCTGCTTTTACCTCGCACTAGGACGCCATCCCACCGCTTGCCACCAATGTAACGGATCACCTGGCACCCCGACTGGATACCTCCGTTAAAGGATGCTCCTAGCGCTTCCTGAGGACTCCAAGCACTGCAGCAGACACCACAATCACCGAACCAGAGAAGCGTATACCTTCTCTCAAGCATATGAATGCTGTAGACAGTTGAATAGGAACCATACGAATAGGTTTACTCTCCTAGCAGTCAAACTGGAACAGCATACAATAAATCCTTCCCCCAATAATGAGACGACACTTCACTTTGAGGGTTAAAACAGGAACTCCCTGTACTGTCACATACAGTCTCTTTTATTCCCAATCCACAAACATAGTACAGCCCACAGGGCGTTACAAAACAACCAATCACATCACAGTTACATCCCACATATTCCCTCCCCTTATCCTGAGAGGAAACTCAATTATACATACAGTTAAAACATACTTTCTACCCAACTTTCATAACTCCAAAACCATACATCACATTCACATAAAATTACATATTCACAATCAATCCATTCAGGGGAACAACATATTCAAAAATGGCACAAATCAGACAAGGGGTTCAAAAGTTAGTAAAAAGTCCTTTGTGACTAAATGAAGCATGGCTTTCTGGCCCAAACCAGTTTCAGAGTCTTCTATCCTGGAGATAAGTAATTCAATTATCTCCCAGGACAGACACAAGACTCCATTAAGCACATGGTTGCAAAAAGACACAAAACACTTTAAAATACATAAAGTCACATTTTACACATAACACACAGACATTTCACATATCCCCAGATAGCTCAGGTCTGAGCGCACATTATTAAGTGAATGGCGCTCGGACCACACAAATACAGTTTAATCGCCATGGAGCCAAAGTCTTTACAGTCAGTTTCATACGAATGGGCTCCATGGGATTCCTATCTGGGGTATAACACATTCACATAAGGTCTGGTCCATAGTCCAAAGGCAAGAGGCGGGCAAGCAGCCCCCTCCAAGGACACGTGGCGAGGCCGGTTTCGCCACACCTACATACATAGTTACATAATTATCTAGGTTGACAAATAATTAAAGTCCATCAAGCTCTCCCACTTAGCTTGAATGAGACGAGGGCCTTTCTAGAATCAGAATACCAATTTCAGTTGAACAGTTTAAGTGTATCTTACTTGGACATCGATCTTCCAGTTAACCTTTCCTAGCCCTATTGCCTCAATTACACTCCCATGTTTAGACAAGCGTCATAGGACCTCAAAACATGGCAGGTCCTTTCCATCTCATGGTTAGGGAGGTTAGCGTAGGTGAAAATAAATTTACTCCCATGCTTCCTATACCTATTTCAGACATGGTCTGTCTCCACATAATTAAAAGATCAGGAGATAAACAGGTGAATATGTATATACCCAATAGGCCCAGAGTGCTGACTTTTCCACTCTTTTGACCCTTTTACCATGCAGCACAACTGGCCTACATTGAAAACTTACACGCACCTACAGAACCTTCAGGTAGGCAAGAGATTTGAAAGGCTACTGCCTCCATTTCTATCTGTGTCAATAATAATGAACAAGCCTATAAAATAATTTTCATACTTTGGTTATTACATGATTCCTTTGCTAGTAATGTTACTCGATGTATTTCTGTTCAATCTTGTTTGTTACTATGAAAGATATGTAATTATTTGTATTGGTTTATATTCTTTTTGTTACCTTTGGCTCTGTTTTAGCCTTCGTTTGTCACAATTTGATAGTTTTAATAAAAAGAGAATCATAAGAAGAGCTATCAAAGCATGGTGCAAATGTTTATTGGAGCATACACTGGGGAATGTGTATTTCACATGATTCCTACACGTAAAATTGTGGCAGAAAAGTAGACATTGAGTATAATCACACAAGATAGTAGAACATACTGTTGTATTGCACTATTTTGTGTAAGTACTTTGTGTAACCCATTTTACACATTTTCTATAAATACTTATCTGTCTGCATAACGTGTCTAGTATTTAATTTATCAGAAATCATTTCGCTTTATACAATCTTTTCTACATTAAAAGGTACTACTTTTTAATTTGGTAGATTTTTCTTGTAATTCAAAGTTAGTTTGAGATATATATATCAGTGCAACAAAAAAAACAATGTACAGACAGAATACTGAAAAAAACAAAAACATTCTTATACTGCGTCCATCATCAGATTATTTTTAAATAAAAACTGAATTCAACACATACTTCCTTGGGCAGGTTGGGCGTTTATCATCTTTATCGAGTGTTTCTGTAAAATAATTCTCTTTCATGCACAATAGAACACCAGGAACTATCGAGCAAATTTTGGATCCATAGATTTTTATTTGTTTTGACCAGACATTGTCCCTGTGAGTTTGGAAATGTGTTCTCAGTTCAAAACTGGTTATAAATACACTGAGAGCTGTTATACCTTAAATACGTGCAGTGTATGTATATTAAAAATATTCTTAATCCATTGGAAATATTTTTTTGTAAAATATAAAATTGTGTGAATAGGATGATCAAGACCAATGTCAGGGACTATAGTCTATACTTTTGTACAGGGCCAGACCAAACAGAGGTCCCACTTCTTAATCCTAGATAGAATATACCTGGAAATATATAAAAAATATCCTTTAACTGGAAGAGTTATGATGGAAGAGGCCAACAACCAGACATTTAAGACTTGCATCAGCTCAAATAGAATGTAATGTCATATCGCCTCCTTCCAATGTACTAAGGATGAATCAAATAAGAGAAAAGGAAGACATGAACTCTCATTTAAACACAGTTTTTTAAAACCCATAGCATGAGTTGTGAGCCAGAAGGTCCAGTGGCAGTTTGTGTACGTCTGGGATTGTCTATCAGTGTGTGTCTGCACTTGTCTGAGACTTTGTATTTGCTAATGGTGGGCCAGGAAAGATTTTGTAAGGGGCCCTAACATTTTTGATCACACTGCTGATGCGCATCATATACATTATATACTCTTTGTTGCTCATAAAATCACTCCATTTTCATACTTTACACATAAACTCACAGACACACACACACACTCACAGACACACACATACACTCACATACACACTCACAGACACACACACACACACACACACTCACAGACACACACACATACACTCACAGACACACACACATACTCAGACACACACACACACATACACTCACAGACACACACACAAACTCAGACACATACACACACAGACACACATACACTCACAGACACACACACATACTCAAACAAAAAAATAAACATAGCAGCAAAATAAATAGGATCAATGCAAATTGGTAGAGAATGAAGCAGAGACAAAGAGTTTGGCATAATATTATTTCCAGGACGTTTTTTTTATCCCCAGTCTGACACTGATATGGTGTGATGTCTCAGTATTATGCTTGTGAAAAGGTGTGATTTGCCTATGTTGTGCTTGCAATAAGGTTTAAAGGTCTGTATTATGCTTGTGATAAGGTGTGATGTGCCTGTACTATGCCTTGCAATATGGTGACAAGAATTCCTCTGGCACATCACCATAAATATATATTTATGGTTTGAGGTTGATAACACAGATTATTATTGGCATTATTGGGAAAGCATTGTATATGGAACTTTGATATTTCATGTCTTCTGAATGTGGTACCATGTGTTTAGCCTAAATCTCATTTGAATTCTATGCTCAATTAAGAGTACTATGCTCACTTTGTAAATGCAGACAATAGAAAAGAATTGAAAGTGATATAAAGAAAAATAAACCCAAAAATGTTTACTTTTTCATGATAAGGTGCATTCGTGTGTGGAAAAGGTGGGGGGGGGCATCGATACAGCTCCTCGCCAAGGGCGCCGGAAACCTTAGGTCCACTTCTGGCCCGTACTATTTATGTGTGAATACATTCAATGCTTACTATTCTCGATTGCCTCAAGTTAATTGTGTGGTGATTAATTAATTGTTTGTTTTTTTAAACAATGAAAATTCAGACTAATACCATCAACAACGACAAGCAGTTTAATTATACACTTTACCCTTGACTGCTTTTCTGAGCATTCCATTTACCAGATCAGTGAAATTGAACTGAGAAAGATCAACGGAAGCAGCAGGAATTTCTGAAAAACAAAAATGTCAAGTTACCCCTAAGCACGTGTTTTTATTTATTGTTAAAAACATCTGTTACGCCTCTGACTGCAATGCAATGACATCATATAATTGGAGAGTTGTGATTTTTTTTTTAAACCCAGTAACAGATATGGTGACATTCAATAGTTTTCTTAGTAGGAGACCAGAAATTCAAAGCATGCAGCGATGTATTCATGATTCATGATCACGCTCAGGACCAGGTCTCCTTAGATCACGGTGACACAAAACCATATATGGCACTAGAATAAATAAAGTGTGGAAACTCACCCAAGATCCCCCCTCCAAAAAAACAATATTCACCTGTATGCATGTATAAACACGTGCACACACACACTGACAGATACACACACACACATACACTCACAGACACACTCACAGACACACACACACTCACAGACACACACATACACTCACAGACACACACACACTCACAGACACACACACATACACTCACAGACACACACACATACTCAGACACACACACACATACACTCACAGACACACACACAAACTCAGACACATACACACACAGACACACATACATTCACAGACACACACACATACTCAAACACACACACATACACTCACAGACACAGAGACATTCTCAGACACACACACACACACACACATACACTCACACACACACACTCACACACACAGACATACACTCACAGACACACACACATACCAAGACACACACTCACAGACACACACATACACTCACAAACACACACACACACAAATGATTATTTTTTTAATTTAAAAATGTCCACCCAGCCTCCCTACCTGGAGAGTCCAGTGGGGCTTTAGTGAGGCGGGTGGCTGTCTCCTTGTCAGAAGCGGCGAGGGAGCTGTGTTCTCTTTGCTCTGCTCCCTCTCGCCGCGCGCACCGTTTGCTTATTGCACGGGAGACAGGGGGTCCATCAGGTGGCCATCATGCCACCTCTTGGGCCCCCCCATGACAGGGGAAACACTGGGGGCATTTGGGGGCGGCATTTTTTGCCGCCTGCTGGAGCAACGGGAACAGCGTTCCTGCTGTAAAAAAAGTGCAGGAACGCTGTTCCCACACATTCCTGCAGGACTCGAGCCGTGGCACTAGACAACTTTCTACGCACCAACCACCAGTTCTGCAGGTTGCACTTTTTCAGAGTTGCTTTTTTAAACAATGTTATGATGACAGACAACTGGGGTCTCATGTCATTGTAACTGCTAACAAACTCACTCTGTCTTCAATGCACAATCTGACAGCAATGCACACACACTCATTGTTACATGAACACACTCTGACACACTCACACTTACCTACTGACAGGTACACAGATGCCTATGCTCTGATACAGACATACTCACTACCCACACTCTGATAGGTACACACACTCACCTTGTTAAATCTAATGACCTAAGTACACTCCAAAACCTACACACTTGCCCCCGTCTACCTTGCTTGTGAAGAGTCAGCAGCAGAACTAACGTGGCCCTTTAACAGTGCAGCACTTTAATAATAGTAGCTCTGTTGGGAAGTGAAAGCCGGTCACTTCCTCCCAGTTAACACAGAGCTACGCGCGAGGGAGTGTCTAGAGAGGAGTAAAGCTACAAAAGTTTACATTTTGCATGTGTGTCTGTGTATTAGAATGTGTTTCTGTGTCTTTGTGTGTCTGTATCTGTGTCACTGTGTCTGTGTACCTGTATGTGTATATGTATCTGTGTATCTGTATGTGTATCTGTGTGTGTATCTCTGTATCTGTATGTGTATTTGTATGAGTGGCATTATGTGTATTTATGCCTGTGTATCTGCATTTGTGTCATTGTATGTGTATATCTCTTCATCTGTATGTGTGTTATTGTGTGTATCTGTGTGCCTGGGCATTTGCATGTGTGTCAGTGTTTGTAACTGTATGTGTGTCAGTGTTTGCAACTATATGTGTGTCAATATGAGTCTGTATCTGCATGTGTGTCTGTATGTATGTGTATCTGTGTGTGGGGGTGGGGGGGCAGCATATATGTATATGTGCATACTTCTCAGAATTCAAACGTCAACCCTATACAGAAATACTTTCCTGCATTCTAATGCCAACACTATATACAGACACACCTCTTCATTCAAAGGCAAACACTACACACAAGTGAACCACTGTTTTCAAATGGCAACAGTACATAAAATCACACAACTACTCACAACACAACACTACTATATACAAAAACATGCTTACATTCAAACACACAAACACTGCTCAGTGCTAAATACAACCCTAAAGGATGGGCAAATGATCGATCCCCAGCTGGCAAAGTATCGTGTGAGTTGTATGACAGATTGGAATCTACCTTTGGGCCTTTCTAAAATTCTTGCACCAGGGCCCTCTCTAATTTAGTTCCCCACTGCACTGGGTAGCATGAGAGGACTTGTGAAGCTTGAGGGTGGACACAAGTTTAAATAGGGAGCCCACAGTCAGAGTCTTACTTATAGTGGACCCATGATAATTATATATACCAAGACAGGCCTTTGAGTTGTGGATCAATGATAATTTTCTAAAGCTGTCCTGGCGACCTGCATTTGAAGTATGAGGAGGGGGATTAATATAACAGCCCACATTGGATTCACAGTAATTATAAATAGTGATCCCTTGTGGATTGAAAGGAAAGGACTCAAAAAGACACTAAACTATATTGGGCCGTTCTGGAAGATGTTTTAGCAGGCTTGGCTGATATTCATAGGTATGAATGGTATTATTCAAGGGATTGATGTTGTATGGTTGCCTTTAGTAGACTGTGACTGAATGGAGGCTAACAGCTAATGGACTGAGGGGGATATTGACCAAATCGGTCAATAGCTTATGGTAGATAATACGTGCCCTTTATCATGGTGCCTTAGCTGTAACCCACTCTATATATTAGGAAGAGATGCACAAAACAGACTGTATATAATATCATTTATTCTTCTGTTTGGAAATTAACTTGACATCTTTTTAAAATACCGGAAAGTTAATAATTGGTCCCTGGTAGTGATGTCGCGAACCAGCAGACCCTCCCTCCCAGACCCTCCCACCTCCTGGACAGCATCCATGTCGAAGCTGCGACATCACTAGTCCCTGGTATAAACAAGCTGCGGTTTAGAAGTGGCTCGTCAATAAATCAATGTACTTCAGCATGCCAGGCTAAAATAGACGAATTGGAGAAAAATCCCCAATTTAAGCATTTTCCATCTCGACTTGGGTTAATATTTGCAGTTCTCTTGTCAAGTTTCTGGTTTAATGAAAAATCTTGAGTGTATAATATACTAATTAGAATACTTAAAAAAAAAACAGCAAAAGAAGAGAAACCCGACACAATATACACAATAAATAAAGTAAAGAAAATATATTTTTTCAGACTCACAAAATTCCTTTTTAGTCAATTTTTTTTTTTTTGCCTAACTCTAACCATCATTATGAAGGAAGCGTCTTCTGTGCACTGTGATAAAAATAGTATTGTAAATACTTGTATTTTAAATGGATTGCTATTTTTTCCATCCTGTATTGTCCCTACAATATAAACGTATATGCTAGATCTCAGCAGACATACTTCAACTCTGGATGATTGCTTTCAACATGAAAAGACAAAAAAACAACAATACAAAATAAACAAATGCATAGTGCGTTCCACTTGAATCTAAAATATACCAAGGTTAGCGACTCGAGATGTTTCACTCATGGCAATTCTCTTGCAATACAAATATTTACAATAGTATTTTTACCATAATGCGCAGAGTATTTGTATGATGTTTGGTATAAGAAAATAAAATGATAGTAACGTTCTGTAAAACACGATGAAAGCTTCTATTACTTCCTGTGACAGCACTATAGACAATCTCTCTGTACTCTATTCCCTTTGTTGTTTTTTTCTGCTTTGTTCATCTATTGTACGTTTTTAAATAAATTTAGGTCAATAGTGTCGTCAAGAGTTTGCACTGTATAACAGAAATACATATGGATGTTACTGGGAGCAAATGGCTAGACGTAAAATTATAGTTTTCCCTTTAACTAATACAGAGCAAAGGAAATGTGTATTTTCCCCAATTTTGATAAATACCCACTATGAAAAATAAAACAAACAAGTAATAATAAGACTCATTATACCTATGTATTTCAGCTCAAGTCTCTTATGTATGAGAAAAATTAATCTTATTATGATCAGGGGTAGACAACCATTCGGCAATCCAGATGTTGTGGACGCTATTTCTCATCATGCTCTTACAGCCATAATGCTGGCAAAACATCATGGGAGATATAGTCCACAACATCTGGAGTACAGGAGGTTGACTACCCCTGCACTAGATCATCAACCATAATTTCCCTCTTCCCTTTTGCCATCATTGGTCTTATAATGTCTTTTCTCCTCCCTCCATCACCCTTCTCACCGTGTATCCTTCCTTCAATCTTCTCAGCCATGGCTCCTCTTCCCTTTCCTCCAATCAGCAATCAGGTCTCTTATTTTCCTTCCATCAGTAGTCATTTTACTTTACTCTTTATCTCTCTGTTATTCCATCTCTCTCTAAAATTACCTACTATCAACACATTCCTTTCATCTAATACTCGGCTATCGTGTCTCATGCCATGACCCACTGCAGTGCTGATATCCTGCACACATTGTATATTTTTGCTTTACCTGTTGTACCCAGTATCGCCACTCTCTTTTCTCTGTGTTTATTTTCCAAAGAACTTGATCCTGAAAAAAAAATAAAAATAAAGGGATAGTAATATTTAACAAAAATTTTATGAACTTCTTGTACGGTTACATCTCAAACAAACTAATAAATTACAGAAAAGTTGAGAAAGTGATCATAAAATGGAACAAAATATTAATATTACAACTGAAAGAAAGGGACATATAGTTTATAAAGAGTTTGTTCTAATCTAGTAAATATAATTTTTTTTTAGTTTTCTATTTTTTTTAATGATATTTCATTATTAAATTGGATGGTATCCTTTACATCAATAGTGATATTTATTTACATACAATGTACTTTTGTAATCTATGAAGGCTTTTTTATTTTTATTTTGTATCAATTGATTTTTTAAAACAATCTTTATGTGGCCTTATACAGGATTAAAAAAAAATCCTCAGCCAATACAAAGAAAAACTGAGATTCAGAAAAACGGTGTAGTATGTAGGATGCTCATCAGAGGTTGAAGCCCAAAGGACTAGTAGAGTAAACAGAACAGTACTAAAACCCTCCAAAAATATAAAGATTGAAAAGATGATCGGGTTCGAGAGTGACCTCAAGGGAAGTAGACTAACTGTTAGCCGGCAAATATGCAGAGTACCCGAGCATGAACCCCAAATAGTAGAAAAATACATGAATTGAGATCAAACAGATAGATGGGTTAGAGAGAGGAAAAACAGTAGGGGAGTGGGAAGAAAGGAATGAATTGTGATAGGAAAAGGAATCACCGAAAAAGACCAGCCAGATCCTCCAGACAATTTTTTTAGTCCTTTATGGCAGAAACCTGTTGCTCAACCTGACTTCCTCAACTCAATCTAGCCAGTTCAGTATGTTGTCAATCCCAAATGCATCCAGAGGACAGGGATCAGGGACTGTGCTGCAGAAAGCAAGAGTCTTAAGATGTTTTTGGGGGCCTAGATATCGGCATCTTGTCAATTTCCTCATCGGCATGTGTCAAAGACCCATTTCCAAAGTGGGAATGATGGAACATTCCCTAAAAATGTATACCGGGGGGACGGAGCTTGAAAGCTTACCTGAGCAGACGCAGGTTACAGCAGCTCCCGCAGAGGCTGCAACCCGATATAGTCTGGCTTATTAACAAAAGGGAACTTCATGACCTCCACACCGATACCACACATGTGGACTTCCTTACTGGCATCGCTCGGGCAAATCTTGTGGTCTAGAAACATGTTCGGTCCGTTGGATACAGCCGCTCTCCCACCACCACAACTCGCTGCAGATCCAAGACTAGGCTCTCGTCCCTGTGGGGGTTGTCCCGATCCCCACCAATCCGGCACACGCACTGCCACTGGCTCCTATTGCCTACATTAACTGAGGCTCCAACTGCACTGGGCCCAGCAAAATGATGGACACAAACCGACCATCAGTGCCTGTAACCATGCAGCCTTTGCTCACGCAATTTTATCTGACACTTACCCAATTTTGGGAGAAGGAAGGACTGGAGATGTGAGGCAGAATGGGCCTGTCTCGGGCAAAGCATTTCGCCCTGCTCACATTACACATGTCGAATGCCTGCCCAGGCAGAAAGTTGCACAGAGACCCCCTCTAAGGCATCATCCACATCGCCAGAAGACCGCCCACCACTGGCAGTGCAGGGACATCAGGGCCTTAAACAGGAAGAGACCTGGTCTCACGGAGTTCCTGAATCTGTGGAAAATGTATGCCGACCTTACACAAGGCCTGGAGCTGGGGTGAGGCCTCTCTTCGCCTACAACTTGCCATCACTCTCTGTTACCTTCAGTCATCCGCTATCAGTCTGTCCAGTACGGGAATTGGCTGACATCATGGTCAGAGGACTATGCCAAGTATATCACTCACGTTGACTCCAACTGTCTGTTACTCTTACACTCTAGCCTGTTAATTTATACGCATACGATACACACTAATTAGTACTCAAACCCCATTTAGATGCCATAGTCCAACTAATTTACTTAATCTGCATTGCATGAATAGGGCTGCAATATATTGACTGGGACACCAGCATGCGCACTCCATGCTCAGCATACTAATTTGCGGGCTTACTGTGCAGTTTATATACATCACATCACAGTCACTATGTTATTACCACAGGCTGCCAGTGACCACAATGCCTATAACACGAGCCATACTCCGTCATGTTTCTTTATTTTTATTTTCAATGTAAATATGTTTGTTTTGAAAGTTTATTTAGGAGTCCCATATCTCCAGTCGCCACATACTCGGCTATGTGTGTGCCTACTAGGTGGATTTAATCATGTCACCATCATCGGTGTGCCCTTAATTACCTCACACTCATAATAAACCGCATAAGGCGGCTATTCTAATGTACAACCAAGGCAGATATCTAAAGTCTAGTGTTACCTACTATATACCCTGCTGAGTAACATGTATACCAGTTTTGTTCATTTTAAGTGCTCTTGTTATTACTCAATGTATAGACACGTTTCTCTAGCATACTATTAAAAAAAAAAAAAGTGCAACTTATCTGAATGCCATTTTAATGTTTACCACAGTGTTTTTTTCTTT
Organism: Pelobates cultripes; assembly: GCA_933207985.1. Classification (NCBI taxonomy): domain Eukaryota; kingdom Metazoa; phylum Chordata; class Amphibia; order Anura; family Pelobatidae; genus Pelobates; species Pelobates cultripes. Next base: position 314,933,795 of record OW240915.1, read on the forward strand.
TATGCTTGTAAATGCTGTTGTGACTTATCGGGTATTATGTTCTTACTTGCACACTATAAATAAAGATTGACAAAAAAAAAAGTGTACTGGTGTTCCAACCATCCTATGGGGATATATTGTGGACCTTTGGGGTATATCATACCAGTTCATCAATATTTGAAAACTAATCTTTCAAAGAGGTTCCAATAAATGAGTGTGCTCATTTCCAGCCAGGTGCTCGATGGAATCCTATCTGTGGTCAAACATTGCTCCAACCAAAACCAATGTTTCAGAGAAATTACTTGATGCCAGTCTGCCTGGTAATAATGAAAGAAGTAGGGGAGACCCAAACCACCCATTTGTATTGGGATTGTTAGTTGGGACACTTTTAGTCTAGGCCTGCTGCCTTTCCACACATATCGGAAAAGGGCCCTGGGTAGGTGCATCGAGATTATTTGGAAAAGATAAGATATGGAAAAGTAGTCTGGGTAGTAAATTCATCTTGACCAAATCTATATGGCCAAACCATGAAAAGCATGGCAATGACCAGACTTTCATGTCGGCTCCAAACACATCTAGAATCGTAAGGTAGTAACAATGATAAAGTTTAGCAGCATCAGGAGGAATTACGATTCTGAGATATTTAAGGTGCTCTGAACCATTAGAAAGGGAATTGGGTCTGTAGCACTTTGCAATTATTTCGGAAGTGATTTATGACATATTTCAAATTAAATTAAATTGGTATTTTATATCCGGAATTTATATTTCTGGAAAATTATTGAATATATCTTATTTATTTCAGCATGATGCTTTCCTATCACAGTTATATGAACATAATTAGCAATTAACAAACAATATTTACACCACAAAATTTTGAATAAAGACTTGAAATTGAATGTAAGATTTCAGAATGTTAAGAATTCTTTGTGAATAAACATATAACTTGACAATTGTGTGACATCTGTGGTTTTATAATAAAGGATCAGTTTTAATTTTTTTAGCTTTATCTAATTTTTATGTTATATTATTTTATCACAAAAACCTTCTTTATGTAAAATAATGAAAATCCCTGTGTTATTAAAATGGAAATATTTCATCACAAAAATAGATCAGATCTGGAAATTATTATTCCAGTCAACGCCAGCCTGGAAATTAGAAATAGATTTAGTTAATATTTATGTGGATCCCTTACCTGTGTTCCAGATTATATGAAACCATATCAGTATGGTCACCAGCCTCATGGAAGCATTCAGTGAGGAATATGGCATCTTGAGTCATCCGTTAAGGATGCTATAAAAAGATAATAACGGTATCACTGTTATTTACCTAGATATATGATACACTTCTGCATTTGGTTTCAGATTAACTGGGCTTTGTACAAATTTCAGGCAATCAGTGCGTCATCCAAATTCCATAACGCTGAACCACCCTATAGACTAATTTTAGAGTACACGGACAATGTTTTTTTCCCTAATGAATCGATTCAGCCAAACCAAATTTTTCCACCCTGCAAAAGTCTAGTATTTGAGTGTTTTTGTCTTGTTTTGTCTTTTTGCATGTACATAGACTTCATGTATTCTCCTAGCTTTAGATTACTAGTATTTGATCATTTGCTGTTAATTATGTATACATACTTTGTCCAGATAATGACATTAACAAACTAGCATCTAGTTAGAATAGGTATGCATGCTACAAACTATAATACTACTATAAACCACATCAATGTATGTATGTGCAATAATTATGGTGTGTCCAATGTACACCAGACAAACTAACTGTACAAAACATTATCAAAGGCATATGAAGACACCTATTCACACCACGAGGATAGCATGGTAATGGAACCTTTGGAGATGTTTCCTTTTTTCTTTTTCTGCACTGAATTACTTACAGGTATTGTGTTTGTTTGTATAACTGAAATTGTACTTTTAATATATGTTTTGTAATGTTTGCGCAAATTACATCACAAACTTTGGCAACTCCAATAATTCATGATAGCTCATTTAGCCCATTCCAGGCAAAGTTGTTATGTGGATAAAGGCAATAGGAGTTCATTATTCTAATTGCTGGCACATTGCATAGTAACTGCATAGACACTGGAAGCTCTAATGGACATGGAAAATTTATTTGAGGAGTTCTAATGGTGAAAAGCGGTAAAACTCTTAGAGAATATTGATGATGCTTTGATAGCAGAGGATCTGCCCAATGGGACACTGCCTCTTCTCTGGCAGACAGGGGACATGTGGCACATCTGGCAGCCCTGAAATGGGGGACCTTAACTGCCGGGACACCCTGTATTTGGATGCAGCTGTTAATGGACACAAAATAATGATCAGAGGGGTTTTATCTACTCTATTTAGTCATTGAAATGTCAAAGCTACTACCTCACTACCTCAATGGGAAAACATAAGGGAATGTTTTTAAATTGGAGTGTCTTGTTTTACCTATGTTACAGCTCTGCAGAATATTTTGCTGTTATAGTAATAATTGTAATTGAGTTGGGAATATACCAGAACAGAGGAAGATATTGAAGATTTTGGTGAACGATGGTAAGAGAGCGGAGAACAAAGGGTGAATAAGATGCAAGGGAATAGGAGCACAAGAAAATGCAAAAAAATGTCAACTGCACAAAGCAAAAATTGAATGAGTAGGCTAATAAAGCAGAATTTTGGCCATTTGAAAATAACACAGGTAAGACTACCTACAACGATACTATGAAAAATGTCTTAACCACTCAACAACAGAGACAAATGAATCTGAGAACGTCAAGGATCTAAAAAACACTAAGCAGCTACTGTCTGATACACTGTCAAATATCAAAAACATAGAATGGACAATAACCCAAGCTAGTTTGAGCTGAATTGTACCATTACCAAGAGAGACCCTAAACCATTTTCATATCACACTGATCCTACCAAATAGGCCATCTACTAGATCATCTCACCCATTTCGATCATTCAATGGGCCTCATGAGGGAGCTGTGGACCACACACACTGAGCAAGGGGTTCTGAATCTTAGAAAGACCATAGGAATTATCCTCCTCATGCAGAATCTAATATATCCAGACTATGATGTTCATTAGACAGTACAAAAAGAAATGCAGATATATTATGGTTAATGTGGACACTGGGACACATTCACCACTTTGTCACCAGTTACAAAAGGGACATTTGAGCAAGCTTGTTAGATACTAATGCTGGTATACTCCCTACACTCGATCACGTGAACTCAATCAATTTCCAAACAACATTCTCTGCAATCTATCATTAACAAACTGCCCAAATAAACATTACAAAGGCTATCACAAAAACATTCCCTATCAATAATGATACATTTTAATGATTCACCCATTACTGTTTTTCATGACTCTCGGACCATTATCACTCACCATAAAATTACTACAGGATTAAGAGCGAGATCATCATTTAAACCAAATGCAGACATATTAGACTTAAGGATAATATCAAAAGCTAACCATTAAACTAACCTCATAATTATATCCCTGGATTAAAAATTAAAGGGACACCGTCATGCTTTAAATAACTTTGCATCAATTTAACTTCAAAACTGTTTATCAATGTTTTAAAATGTGACATAAACATATGTGTTTTTTTGAGTCATTGTAATGGAACACAGTTATATAGAACCACTATATTATTGTACGGTAGGTAATGAGTCATGAATGTAGCACCCTCACTGCAATTCCTGCGCAGCATTTTGATGTGTTACACTGTGATCACACCCATCACTTCACTAACAAATGTTAAGTACAAAGTATAGCAAGCCTTAAAATGTCCCAATATAGTGCATAAAAATGTAACTGTTTTCAAAAAGTGAAAATCGATCATTATTATTATTTTCTACAAAGAGATATGCAAAAAAAGTATACAATTTATATATATATTTTTTAATATTTGTATTTGCTTAACACATAAGTATGGGCAAATGTTGTTAAATACTGTCACAAAAAAAAAATTTAAACTTTCCAGCAAGTAAAACGATTTTAAAATCCAGTGTCTGCATCTATGCTTATACATGGTTTCTCCTATTAAATCAACTTTATTGAGAGATTTTCCTATAAGTTATAGCAGGCTGTTTGTTCTGTTGCCTTTGTGAGTTGTAATGTTATAGACTTGGCTGTCACGCATGGTTAGCTCTTTCATGTAACAGTATTTTGTTAAGTCCTGGAATGTTTCGCAAGACTTTGAAAAGTCATCGCACAGAATTCTGAAATATTAGCAGTTTGTTTAGCGGGTTTCTTACGGAGAACGATAGACTTGAAACCCCTGGCATATTATGGAGAATATTATAGCACATTTATAGCAGAAAGCAACTGGGAAAGAAAGATGGCATTAAAAGCACAACATTATTTTGATGTATTTCTGTTTACGTCTCCAAAACCTAATAATTCCAGATATTTGTTGAAAATTCTTATACTGCTATAAGCAGAGTTATGCTATATCTATCTTGGCTGATACCTACCAGCACAACAAATGGAGCTTTGCATGGATGCATTAAATTAAACCACTGTGTGAAAATAGGTGTTAAGTCGATGTATGATATAAATCATGATCACTTTTACTACTGACCCACATGACATCCTCTTGTAGATGGTAACCTTACAGGACCAGATACAACAGCCCCACCTTGCATAAGTATATGCGTGTAAGTCTAGGGTTAAGCTATGTTTGATATAACTTTTAATCCATACCACTTTGTTTGCAACGCTAATATTTTGCACAAATTCACAAGAATTAATGTTATCAATCACTTTTCCTGAGATACTTAATAGAATATTCACACTCAAGAACGGGTTCAACAGAATAATCTGCTCGGTCATAGTGTAAAACATTCACAAGTCATTTTTGTAGAAGTACTCTGAAACCCTACCTAAAGCAGGTACATGATCATCGACAACACCCGATTTACATTGATCTAGTCAACAGCATTGATCTAGTCAACAACACCATCGACAACACCTGATTTACATTGATCTAGTCAACAGATCTAGTCAACAACACCATCGACAACACCCGATTTACATTGATCTAGTCAACAACACCAACAACACCATCGACAACACCCATTGATCTAGTCAACATTGATCTAGTCAACAACACCATCGACATTTACATTGATCTAGTCAACAGCATTGATCTGGTCAACAACACCATCGACAGCACCCGATTTACATTGATCTAGTCAACAGCATTGATCTGGTCAACAACACCATCGACAGCACCCGATTTACATTGATCTAGTCAACAGCATTGATCTAGTTAACAACACCATCGACAACACCCGATTTACATTGATCTAGTCAACAGCATTGATCTGGTAAACAACACCATCGACAGCACCCGATTTACATTGATCTAGTCAACAGCATTGATCTAGTTAACAACACCATCGACAGCACCGATTTACATTGATCTAGTCAACAGCATTGATCTGGTCAACAACACCATCGACAGCACCCGATTTACATTGATCTAGTCAACAGCATTGATCTAGTTAACAACACCATCGACAACACCCGATTTACATTGATCTAGTCAACAGCATTGATCTAGTCAACAACACCATCGACAGCACCCGATTTACATTGATCTAGTCAACAGCATTGATCTAGTTAACAACACCATCAGCAACACCCGATTTACATTGATCTAGTCAACAGCATTGATCTAGTCAACAATAACATCAGCAACACCCAATTTACATTGATCTAGTCAACAGCATTGATCTAGTTAACAACACCATCGACAACACCCGATTTAGATTGATCTAGTCAACAGTATTGATCTGGTCAACAACACCATCGACAACACCCGATTTACATTGATCTAGTCAACAGCATTGATCTAGTCAACAACACCATCGACAACATCCGATTTACATTGATCTAGTCAACAGCATTGATCTAGTCAACAACACCATCGACAGCACCCGATTTACATTGATCTAGTCAACAGCATTGATCTAGTCGACAACACCATCAGCAACACCACCCGATTTACACTGATCTAGTCAACAACATTGATCTAGTCAACAATATCATCGACAACACCCGATTTACATTGATCTAGTCAACAGCATTGATCTAGTCAACAACACCATCGACAACATCCGATTTACATTGATCTAGTCAACAGCATTGATCTAGTCAACAGCATTGATCTAGTCGACAACACCATCAGCAACACCACCCGATTTACACTGATCTAGTCAACAACATTGATCTAGTCAACAATATCATCGACAACACCCGATTTACTTTGATCTAGTCAAATTGATTAACTGGAAATTGCTACATATTGTTATTAATGATTGTCAATGACATGCAACTAAACATTATAATCAGACCATAGAATATAGTAGACATGCTAGTGTTATTTCTTATGTTGTTATGTTTACAATGAAATTAAGCATTGTTTGATTTGCTTTGCATGATATCGTTACGTGATATCGTTCGAGGAATGCTTCTGACCGTGCTGATTGTAAATATTCTCGATGATTTAAGCTTCCCAGAAAACTATTGATCCTTATGGATCTTAAGCCAATGTGTCCATCTCCTACACTGTGTATTTGAAATGGTCCAAGAAGAATCAATGACACTTCTCAACAGCCATTTCACATTAGAAGAAAAATTGTATCTTGCAAAGCAATGACCAATGTTTGCGCAATAAATATTTCAATATTTCTAATTTAGTTTATTACTACTTAATCAAAGGTAGAATTGTTAAACATTTGCTTGATCTCACATTACACTATACTAGGTGTAAACATTCATTATAACTACATACATAACTAATCAGTGCACACATGTACATACTCACACATGATCTGTTAAAATTATATGAAATGCATAATATCATCCCCAATGTTTACGACATGACATTCTGATAAATGCAGAGAACTGACTCTCTTTAATTTTTTTTCTTTAAGAACATTTGTGGGCTATATTTATTAATCAATGAGTGGTCCTGAATTGACAACATTTTTTTTTCCAAAATAGCATGTGAAAAATATCATAAATTTGGATGAATATTTTATGTTTATGTTGGTTTACAAATTGCAAATAAAATACATTTGTAATCTAAAACGTGAAAACGCTAAACTGGTTTAAATTTAAAATAATTTTATAATTATTATTTGATGGTACAGCATTGCACAGACGTTGTCATTTTTTAATACAATCTTTTCTTATGCACACATCTTTACTGTATGATTTTACAGCATTTTTCTTCACATTGTGACTGTAATATGTATTTGCAAATCATGAAAAAATTTGTATATTCTGTTGGTTGGTATATGGCATAGATAAATACTCCACTACTTGGGTCAAGTAAGTATAGCGTATAGGGAAATCTGATAGAAAGTCTGGAGAAGTAGGTTTTGAGAGCCATGCCCACAAATTTACAGTCTAAAAGAATTAAAATTAAATTCTTCATCAATGTTTTTTTTAATGGGACTCTACAAAATTATAATTAGATTTTATTTTCAGACTGAACTTTATCAGAATAGCCATGCTGAAAAAAGAAATTATATAAAAAGCTGGGTTTTTTTTCAAAAGAAATGTCATGATTATATTACAATCAATCATATATTCTAATCCATTTTTATATTACAAAGTTTATATGCTAATGAAGATATAAAGAAATATAACATTAAAAAATTCTAGCAATTTTATAACCCAGTCATAATAAATAAGAGACTCTGATTTAGCAACAGAGTACAATCATTATGGATAAATAAATATTGACTTACCTGAATTCTTTGTGCTTTGATTTGAAGGTGACTCTCATTCATATAAACGAACGTAATCAGAAAGACTCAGTCTAGTAAGGAATCTAAAATTGAAGATAATAGGATATAGCTGAGATAGGTTGATAACCTTGATTAAATCCTTTAAAAAAAATCGTATTAAGGTCTCCAAGAGAACAAAGCTAAGTGTAACAAGATAACATTCATGCAAAGTATCCAAGATATGTTGAGAATTTAATCCCCTAAGTGGGATGATTTAGCAGCTGTGAGAATGTGACTATAGTTTGGTAGGATTCACTTCAAAAGGGAAACCCCAGAATTATTTTAAAGGGACAGATACTGTATATACAGACACATACACTCATATATATAAATAATAATAAAAAAAAAAAGTTTATATACAGATCTTCACCGTAGGTGATCATGTGATACAAATACTAAAAGAAAATACACTATTACATATAAATAATATAAAATGGTTGAGATAAATAAAAGCTAAAGAAAATGGGTAGAAAGGTAAATAAAAAGGTAAATATGACTATTAAAATAAAGCTTATTTAGTTTAGAATTAACAGACACCTTCTGTTGTCCTTTCCCAGTAACAGCCACCTTGTGTAATTTGGCACCTAGTGATGATGCCATCCCACAGTAATTTAGTTCATCCTATATAATATCCCTCTTCTGAGCAGTAGGTGCCCTGTCGCGATTTTTGATTCTTTTTTCCTGTTACTTGACTCGACTCTGTCTGACCTCTCTCTGGTTATCTGCGATCTCTGACCTTGGCTTGTCGTATAGTTTGTGTACCTCTCGAATCCTTGACCTCGGATTGCTGTCTTGACTTTTGCCGAAAAGTGCTTCTAATTGAAACTGTTATAGATTTGTGAATCAGAACCATTGTTACTTTGTTATGACCCAATATATGATCATCAGTATCATCCAAAAAGAAAGGTTGAGACAGGTTTCTACATTTTTATTGGGATCCAGGATTCGCCATGGGCCAACACAGATATCTATATGATAGAACTGACAGAAACATACAGCAGCAAAGGAAGTTAATTCACTATAAAAATATATGTATTGATATAGAATTGTTATTGGTTGAATAAAAAGCATACTAGTAATTGTTACAGAAAAATGTATTAGTTCTGGTAATTGCCATCGAAAATTTATAATTGGGATTTATTGAATGTGTGCACATTCACTTGTTTGTTACCATTTGTAAAAGTCTTGGTTTCAGCCAAAGCATGACAAACCGTGTTGGCAGTTAAAGAGTTAGACAGACAACTATTGTATTGAAGGACTATAACCTCTGATAGATAACTTAACAAAGGAATAGATGTTAATGATATGCAGCACAGTAGAGAAAGATACAGTATTAGTTCAGTTAGATACAATACATTTCCCCAGCTCCATTGAATTTGTAGACTCACATAAAAGACGTCTGGATTTAATAATGTAGCACTTAGGAACATTCAAAGGGGCACTGACAGAGACAAGACAATTATAATCCATTTTACTGCACTTTACTGCTATGACTTTATATATCTGACTTCTGAATTATCCTAGGAAACAGACTGATAAGATCCAACATTAACTTCACTCAGTGTCATCTGATATGGAAAGCTAAATCCTACATTTAACATGGTTTTTTTTTCATTAAGAGCATAATTCATTTTATTTTGTTTGATATGAAGTTAGTTGCAGAGGATGGAACTTTTATTTGCACTCTGATGGACGTGTTGGAGCTGGTGATCGTGCCGTGGGCAAGCACACACCACCAGTAGGTCACAAGTGGACAAGAGGACATACAAAAACACATGCATATGTGCATACTGATATTTTAAAGAATGTCTGTGCATTTAGTGGTGCGCAGTTGAATTGGATCTCCTTTATTCCTTTTCTCCAGCTATATGGAGAGACGTTTGAGAACCCTTTCTTATTTCTGTGACAGTTGACATCAGTTGATGTTGGTGCAGAGAGAGATAGAGAGAGGAAGAAGTGGATACCTTTATTTTGTCTAGTGTTATTGTAGTTGACATTAGTTGTATATGGAAGAAAGGATTTGTTTGTTCTCACAATTGCCCCTGCTTCAATATTGAGTTGAGTTAATGGACCTCTCACTGTTTGTCAATACACGGTAAGAAAGTTGATTATGACTCTTATAATGTTTTTTAAAAGTTTCTCAGCAACACACATGATATATTGTTTTGTGTGCTCTCAAGATATTGGGGTATATTTTGGTACTTGCCTCGCCAGAGTGTTCCATCTTACAACATGGCTGGAATCAATAACCACCAGATTTTACTATTAACACAACTTAATTAACGGCACAGAAGCAAGTACTATACTGCACTCTTTCTTTATTTTCCCTCCTCAACAAAGATAAATAAAACATTAAAATCACATAACAATACATATATGACACAAGAGTTGGATCTTCCTAGTAATCGGGACAGTCAATAAGCATCCTTTCCTTGGCATAATAGACGATACCCAATAGATAATTTCCTATTTCTTGCAAACCCAAAGAATAACTAAAAGAAATGTCCATAAACAGGAAGAAACAAGTCCATAGAAGGGGATTATAATGGAACCATAAACGTGGCTTCAAATTTAAGCTGGAAGAGATAAAACTATATGATAATATCCAAGTAGTAACTGGATGTATACATAATAATTATTCTGTAATATAGTCATCAATCACAAGGTATATTATAAATTGTATCTGAGACATGCTTCAGGACTAGCCCACATACAGTAAAATGTACAGACTCATCATAAAGCATTGAGAATTACCGTGAAGAAACTTGCCCAAGTCATCTGTGAATGGGAGGGAGGGATAACACTCGGCGTTAATAAAATCATGACTTTACGTCATGTAAATAGTAAAATCGGTAATTTCTTAAGACATGGAGGCTCCTATTATGCTAGTTTAAAGCTGTGAAATGACCGTTCCTGCAAAATGCTGAATCTGTTTAAAAAATCAGGGACTGTAGATTCCAGTGACCAGTCGGCAGCTTGCAAAATATCATCTAATCGGCAGCCGACTGCAGAAGCTTTAAAAGCCATAACACCGTGTACTGAATGTGGAGAGAAAACAGAAGTATCGATGCCAGCTAATATCGTAATCCATTTTACCGATCAGACCAAGGAAAGAAAGGATACTGGAAGGTGTAGCTTGCGGAAAGAGATGAGCAGTTGATGCATCAGAGGATAAGGTAAAGAGGCTGTACGTGTTTCCTATTCATGTGGACATGCCATTGGGCAAATGGAGAGGTCTCTCTGGAAAAGCCGGGTAGAGTACAGACTTGATGATGTCAAAGAGGACTTTTGAAATGACAGGACCACTGCAATCAGACCACTTAGTTGAGATGAACAGGTCTGGGTGACTATGGTCTTCCTTTAATAAATATATTATATATAAATATATGAATATACATATTTTTACTGCTCCTTATTTTCCCCTCAGCTGGTTCTTTTTATGTATTTATTTATTTACTAGTTATTTATTAGAGGTGGCATTGATTAAATTAAAAAACTTGAAAATCAGCTTCCTATTTTTCAATATCAAAAATATAATTATGAATCTCATGCAGATGGTTATTGTATATTAAAAGTTGTCACTTTGAACATTTTATTAAAATTAGATCTGGATTAGAAACCCTTATTTATGCATTATAACTGCAGCTCTCTTTGTTGAAAAATGACTTTCTTCTGGTATTACTCTCTCAACAAAAGACATTTATCTGACAAATCGTCTCACACTAAATTTAAAATAGATACCTAATCATGTAAGAATGCCTTAATAACAGGAAACCTAAATTAATATGTTCATTATAGGAATAGAAATTTTGGATGTCTTTTTTTTTTTTCTGGTTTATCAGCGAGAGTTCTGTGCGTGACGTGCATTAAGCTGTTTTGTGCTTGAATACATTGCATACACACCCTGTGATTTAATAATTAAACAAAATGCACTTCTTATCTATAATGTGTAGGAATTAAAGGGTATTTGATATTGTATTATTGTATAGTTTTCCAATAAACACATTATGAATAGCTTGGGCCCTACATACTGTTAATCAGCTACACTGTATCCATGCATCTCGTTCCATTGATATTGTCATGATGACAGGGTCTGCAACCCCCTGTTGGGTTTAATTGTGCTATCATTCCTTTGCCATTAAGACCTCGGATAAACTTTATAAATGATTTAATAGTTTTGCATTAAACTTTTAAATTATTTATTATTCTGAAATGATTTAGAATATTTTAGTATTTTGATATTTATTTCGATATGTTGATATATATATTTTAAATTCTATATATTCTTTATATTTTAAAAAGTGTTAAAATAGTTTAAAAAGTTTATCCAAAAATATTAAATCTTTTCAAAAGCCTATAAAAAAATATTAAATCTTGGCCTATATAATTTGCAACAAGGCACCACATTAATTATACAGCACAAAGTGGGGGTATTGCTGTGGGTGCAGGGTTTAATGCAGTGTATAGAGGGGTTAACACAGCATGGTTGTTTAAGTATACATGGTATCCACTTCAAGATATTAAACAGATGGGATTTACCTCCTTATAAATTGAAGAAAATGTTCCCTTCTGAAGAACATTGTTGTCGGAGATATTCTGAATCTTTGGCGGATCTTAGGCACAAGTTGTGGGATTGCCAGTTAAACAACTTTGGAACAAAGCTATTTTTTTATGTCAACTCTCTTTGCTAAAGAATTTATATTAACGCCTGCAATGGCATTGTTACATTTAGATATGAAAATATTAAATAAAAATATTTTGTCCTACATATTCTAATGACTGTTAAATCATCAATAGCTACAAACTGGAAATCTTCTTTGATGGACACTTGGTCTAAGATACATTTAAAGGTAATTAAATCGTGCAAAATGGAACGAGCCATTGCTAAACGTTGTTTTTTCAATTGAGATCTCAATATAATTTTTGGGATAAATGGAAACAAAAAAATGAATCCCTGGATAACAATGATTTGCTATATTTACTAATCATTTCATTTATGAATTCTGAAAAATTATAATTTTAATAAGAGACCGATGGGTAACCTAGATACCGTACAATGAGACTGAGCCCAATATATGCTTCCCCTATCCCAATCCCTCCCACAAATTTGTTTATGTTAAAGTAGGGTATGTTATTTATGTCTTTGTATTTTTTATTATACAAAAAAAAATACTAAAATTAAAAGAATAATTATTAAAACAAAAAAAACACAGCATGGCTTGAGGTTAAAACAACGGTTGTGGAATTTATAAATATGGGTTCATGTAAAACTCAGAATTCCATCAAAGATTCCATCAACATGGTTTAGGGTTGTACTTAGTGCATGGTTTTAGGATGGGTTTAAGTCAACATGCTTGCAGCAGGAGCCTTAAGAATTACCCTGGGGCTAAAACCTCCTACCCATGTTTCTGGCTCATTGTTTTATTTTCAGTGACAATAGGGGTAATGAAAGGTAACTATTATAAATTTCTACGATGTCCATAATGGGACTATCCAGATCAATCACTAACAATAAAGTAATTTAATAGAGAGGAATCAAGGAGATTTTATGTCACATGTTACTATGTCATAAGACTGACTTTGCCCAAAAGTACCCCATAGTGATACATTGACGCTAATTGTAAGAAAAAAAAATGATTGTTCCAACTCTGCAAAAAATACCTATAACGGTGACAACAAAAATAAAAATTTTTAAGCTTTGCCCTGACAAATTTTACTTTATCTTGACAAGCAAATGCTATGCATATTATTTAAAATAGGGCTCAACTATTAAATGCTTTGATGCCAGTCACTCCTAGTTGAATTTGGCCAAATACTATCACACGTTAACTAAGTCTTTAAAATGTTTAGACTATGGACTAACATCCAGACATTTGTGTAACTTCGTAGTGAGCATTTCATAAGTACAGATGTTTTGTTTTTGAACAAGGAACATATTATATTATGATGAGTATAAAAACAAATGTATCTCAGAAACATTATCTTCTACTCTGTGAGCGGTTCTTCGAATGGAATGGCACTTAATAGGTAAAAATGTTTTAATGACCTGATAAAAATCTATATTGTGAGTTTTGCATTCAACCGGTCTGCCCCAGACAGTTCTTCTGGATTCTTAACCTGTGATTATCTTGTCAATTAGCAAAAATGATAGCTCACAAAAGGTAATGTGATCCCCAGGGCATTTTAATGCCTAAGAAATACGACTTATTTTGTTTCTATCTTTTTGTATTTGACATGTGAACATTTAATTCACCGGAGATAAGTAGGTTCCCCTAAATGTGTTCTTTGCTTCATTTCATTGTCACCTAAATGGTATAAGGACTCTAAAGAGATGAGTTGTGTTACAATATGTCAATGTCCCCCTGAATCTGCATTCATCTAATGATAACACCGTTTTTTATTTCATTTACTCTTCTTTTACAATTTAGCAACTGTAGGAGATAACATTACATAGAGTCAGGTCCATAAATATTGGGACATCGACACAATTCTAATCCTTGTGGCTCTATACACCAACACAATGGGTTTGAAATGAAACAAACAAGATGTGCTTTAACTGCAGACTTTCAACTTTAATTTTAGGGTATTTACATCCAAATCAGGTGAACGGTGTAGGAATTACAACAGTTTGTATATGTGCCTCCCACTTTTTAAGGGACCAAAAGTAATGGGACAGATTAACAATCATAAATCAAACTTTCACCTTTTAATACAAGGTTGCAAATCCTTTGCAGTCAATTACAGCCTGAAGTCTGGAACGCATAGACATCACCAGACGCTGGGTTTCATCCCTGGTGATGCTCTGCCAGGCCTCTACTGCAACTGTCTTCAGTTCCTGCTTGTTCTTGGGGCATTTTCCCTTCAGTTTTGTCTTCATCAAGTGAAATGCATGCTCAATCGGATTCAGGTCAGGTGATTGACTTGGCCATTGCATAACATTCCACTTCTTTCCCTTAAAAAACTCTTTGGTTGCTTTTGCAGTATGCTTCGGGTCATTGTCCATCTGCACTGTAAAGCGCCGTCCAATGAGTTCTGAAGCATTTGGCTGAATATGAGCAGATAATATTGCCCGAAACACTTCAGAATTCATCCTGCTGCTTTTATCAGCAGTCACATCATCAATAAATACAAGAGAACCAGTTCCATTGGAAGCCATACATGCCCACGCCATGACACTACCACCACCATGCTTCACTGATGAGGTGGTATTCTTTGGATCATGAGCAGTTCCTTCTCCATACTCTTCTCTTCCCATCACTCTGGTACAAGTTGATCTTGGTCTCATCTGGCCATAGGATGTTGTTCCAGAACTGTGAAGGCTTTTTTAGATGTTGTTTGGCAAACTCTAATCTGGCCTTCCTGTTTTTGAGGCTCACCAATGGTTTACATCTTGTGGTGAACCCTCTGTATTCACTCTGGTGAAGTCTTCTCTTGATTGCTGACTTTGACACACATACACCTACCTCCTGGAGAGTGTTCTTGATCTGGCCAACTGCTGTGAAGGGTGTTTTCTTCACCAGGGAAAGAATTCTTCGGTCATCCACCACAGTTGTTTTCTGTGGTCTTCCCGGTCTTTTGGTGTTGCTGAGCTCACCTGTGCGTTCTTTCTTTTTAAGGATGTTCCAAACAGTTGATTTGGCCACACCTAATGTTTTTTGCTATCTCTCTGATGGGTTTGTTTTGTTTTTTCAGCCTAATGATGGCTTGCTTCACTGATAGTGACAGCTCTTTGCATCTCATATTGAGAGTTGACAGCAACAGATTCCAAATGCAAATAGCACACTTGAAATTAACTCTGGACCTTGTATCTGCTCCTTGTAAATGGGATAATGAGGGAACAACACACACCTGGCCATGGAACAGCTGAGCAGCCAATTGTCCCATTACTTTTGGTCCCTTGAAAAGTGGACCAAATGCAAATTAAAAAGCAGAAATGCAAATTAAAAAGCCGAGGTGCTGAGTTTGGTTGTAGTCTGGCATAGCTGTAGATCTGTACTTGAGAAAAAATAAATAGATCGGCAGGCTTAGAAATGACCATAAGCACATGTTGAGGAATGGATCAGTGTGTGGTGGCACTTCTTAATGTTGAAAATGAAACTTAATAACATTGTACAATCCACTCAGGAAGTGGAAGGTCCAGAGTAGATATATCTGATCTTTGGGTTTGATGAGATCCAGGCAGGGCCGGACTGGCCCACCAGAAGCGCTCCCCCTGTGGCCACCATCCAAGTTCTCAATGCGGCCGCCAGCACACCTATCTGTCTGCCCACCCACAGGTAGCAAAAAGTATGTATGTCAGTCTGTCAATGGGAGTGTGTGTGTGTGTGTGTGTGTCTGTGTCATGCTGTGTGTGTGTGTCTGTCTGTCATGGTGTGTGTGTGTGTCTGTCTGTGTCATGGTGTGTGTGTGTCTGTGTCATGGTGTGTGTGTGTGTCTGTCTGTGTCATGGTGTGTGTGTGTCTGTGTCATGGTGTGTGTGTGTGTCTGTCTGTGTCATGGTGTGTGTCTGTCTGTGTCATGGTCTGTCTGTCATGGTATATGTGTGTGTCAAGGTGTGTGTATGTCTGTCATGGTGTGTGTGTCTGTCATGGTGTGTGTGTGTCTGTCATGGTATATGTATGTGTCATGGGGTGTGTGTGTGTCTGTCGTGATGTCTGTGTGTGTTTTTAAAAATAGTGCTTTACTCACCTTTTTTTTCCCAACGTTGTGCTGGTCTCCCCTCGACTGGCCCTGCCTCTATGACTGAGATCATCAAGCTTGATGATCTCAGCCAATCCACACTGACACAGGAAGCGCCTCTAGTGACCGTCTGAGTGTCTGTCACTAGAGGTGTCACTAGGAAGCAATGTAGACACTGTGAGTGAGCTTGTGTTTTTATGTCAATGAGCTTATGTATATCAGTGAGATTGTTTGTTTGTCTATGAGGCTGTGTATCAATGAGCTTGTGTGTGTCAGTGAGATTGTCTGTGTCTGCATGTGAGTATGCTTACTGTAAAATTAAATGTTTTACTCTGAAAGGACCAATATTTTATATTAGAAAAAGCAATATATAATATATTACTCCATCATCTGGGATGGCAAGACATAGCCTTACATATTACATACGACAATATAAGGCGCAATGACTTATGGGGCTGGCATAGATTTTTTTTTTCCAGGGCTGCTTTGTACCCCCAGTACGGCCCTGGAAGAATTAACAAGTAGTTGGAATAACAAGCAAAATATAGAAACCCATGCATCTAAGGTGAAGACACTGTGTACCCAGAATTGACCAATGTCAAAGCAATGTGATCATTGGGTTTTACAGATGCATTGCTAATGTCTTGATTGGTTATGCAGGCCAACTCCAATTCCTGGAGGTTCTCTACAAAGCTGCTCCAAGACCCTGTGCTCCCAGGGATCAAGAACATAGTCCTGCCCCCCCACCAACTCTTCCCTGCCTAGCAAGATCCCACCTCTTGAAATCCTCATGTACACTCCACTGCATCTCCCCATATACCTCTGGGAATCTCCTATACCCCCAGTGCATTTCTCCAGGTAGCACTGGATCCAAAATACATCCTAGAGGGAGAGCAAAAATGCTTGCCCCCCACTCAAGTGCCACCTGGGTCCAATGGACCTACTATGACACCTGTTGTTCTGGCTCTGGTTCAATAGAAATCATTAACTCAGCTCCCAGGAACACTGCATTCTAAGAATGATTTTTCTTTAGGTTGTGAGTTAAGGTCAAGTGCATACAATCTGACAATAAAAACGTGTTTAAATTGACATTCCTAAAATCATAACAACGTCATGGGGATTAAATTGCTTTGCTGCGAGGAGGTCCCCAAGTGCTAAAACTGTTAATGAACAGTTTATCCCCAAAGTGTTAAAGCCAGCACACGATCACTCTGTCCATATCATTCTGCCTCAGTCCGAGGCTCGAATCAGGAAGTCTCGGACAGTGGAACCCCAAATAGACTAAGAGCATCAGCTCGCGGCCTATCAGGAGCTCCCCATTCACAAAACATCACTGAGAAATATATGTACGTTTCTCAAGCTATTTGGTGAATAAGGAGCTCCCTCAACACTTCTGTCCGAGGCTTCCACGTGAAGCTGCAGCAGAAGGTGACGGGAGGAGCGGTTGAGGACCAAGGACCTACTGGCACCATACACTTCACAGCTGAACTGACAAGACCATAAACTGGTTAGATTTTTCATAGAGGACGTATATTACCTGTGGAACACTGTCCAATACAATATACATTTCTCCAATCCTGTCAATGCCAAGGTTTAAAAAAGTACCACTACATCCAGGATCATGCCCAGTACAACATTTGCCAATTCAATGGGTTAAAGGCTCTGCAGTGCATTTGCAGAATTTAAAATCCTGATTTTTGCTTCTTGCTAACTGGGTGAAATAGATCAGACACCAGTACCCAAGCCTTGTTAAAACGCCCTGTGTTCCCTTACTGGCACTCTGCACAGACTATATGATAAACTGTTAATTACATACATGCATACACAGACTGACAGAGTAACAGACAGACGGAGTGTATTCTTTTAGAAAACACATTTTAACACTCCTAACTCTAATGTTCCAAAACTTTCATTTAAACAAGCATTATTTTGTAATTAGACTGAATAGCGGTTATTCCAATTTCTGCAGTTTCAGCCTTGCATAACGTATAATTGAGTGCACAAATCGTGTGTATTATTGAGCCAACAGATAGATTTATTTGGAGGACAATGTCCTGTTTGTGATAATGTCAAATAGTTGCTTGGAAGCTGAAACAGTACATGATCGTTGATGCTTGGAGATGGATTCAATGACCCAGTGCCTGGCGTTGGACACCACCTGCACCTGGGTTGCTAAAGCAATCCGTATTAAGGGCTGAGAGCACGTAATAACAGGTGCAGAGTAATGAAAAGCAAAGGAATTGGAAAAGATGTAAAACCACTCAAATAACTACAAAGACGATTAGAGCTTGATTCATTTTCCATGTACCTTGTAGGCATAACTGGTAAATGAATCATTTCTCCTATTTATAAAAGAAGAAAATAAAGCATAAAAATAGAAAATTTTCTAGCAAGACAGGTAAGCATGGATTATTATTTTTAACATATAATTCTTTCCCCTCGATACATACTACAGGGATGGTGCTTTAAATTTTGAGGTGTGGGGTAGTTTGGGTGCACTGGTGGCTTGGGGATAGGGTGAAAGGAGACTAACTTTAGAAGAACAGAAGACTAAGCATCCTTATGCAGTCAAAGAGCGGGGGAGGATAAGTATTGGGACCAAAGAACATGGCAGGACCTGGGTATTATTAGGTTAAAGGGCCTGGCTCCATTATGATAATATAATAGATATCAAATACAATTATACTGTATAATACATCTAATACAATAAGATAATATTGTAACGCCAATCCATAATGCTAGATCATCCATCCCCGATTAGTTTGAAGAAAACTATAGATAGGATCCATTTGCTGAGCTCCTGCCAGGTAAATCTTTTTCTTTTTTTTTTTTTAAGGTATTAGTGTGCTTGCAGTTATATGCCCACAAATTGTTTCATAATTTGGGACTATAATTTACCACTTCAAAAAAAAAATTCACTTATGCTGGGTAAAACCATGCAGTAAGAGTAAGTGTGTTCTGTAGGAAGTGAAATCCCATGTCAACTAAAAAATATATATTTTTTTCTAACTTCCAAACTTAACTCACATAAAGGCTGTTTTTGTTCCAGCCACCAGTAATTCGTCCTAAGTCGCACATAGGGATAGCCAAATATTTGTCCTATCCTCTAAAACATTTACCCATATTCAATTAACAGATTTTCCACCAAATGTTGCAGAAGGCACCGAACTATAAGAAGTTGGTTGAAATGAAATGTATGAAGATAAATTAACTCGGTTTTCGATTACCATGGCTGCCAAAATTACCAGAAGAATTAAGCAAAAAAAGAGAACCTGCTATTTAATAATCAGTGGTGTTGTTTTATTGACAGAACATAAAAAAATCAGATAAGAAGTACTTGTTGCATAATATATTTAAATAAACATAGCAAAATTTTAGTTTTTTTTCTGTTTGTTTCTTTAAATAATGGACAGTGCCAGAATATAAATTCGACATACATTTTAAAAACTACAATAAATAATGATATTGTAAATAGCACTAAAAGGCCACTTGTATAAAATTTGTGTTCCCTTATCAACCAAAATCTGAAAAGCAATATAATAAACATAAACAGAGTCAGTCGTGAGCAAGGCACAAATACTCATTATAATCTTATGCCCTATGACGAAAGGAAACCAGTTACAGTACTGTCAAGAAAATGCCAGATGCAGAAATACATTTTTATTTACTGTGTGAATCTTTGTTGGTCATGGGCATGTTAGTGCAACCAAAAGTATGATAACATTAATTTTTTTTTTTTTTTTTAAATCAATATTTCAAAATTTAAAATTAGAAAAACAAAAGAAAACATTAAGTAAAAATAAAACTACAAATAAAATGACATTCAAATATTTGGCTTTTGTTTGGAGCACACATGGGAATAAATTTTATTTTGGAAGATGCATTTGATTAATCTCTAAATATAACAGTAATTTACTTTTGGACTATTGATTATTATTTCCCGTAGTGTTCTTAGTCTTTCACATAACCGAACATGATATAAACCAGTCAAACAGTGAATTATTTGGTTGTATCTTAATATATAAAATGGTGGTTAAGTGGTTTTGTTGTCATCCAAACATTTGATATTGGAAGACACACACTCTAAGGAACCTCAACCATTGAATTAAGGCAAAATAGCCAATCATCTAGCAAGAATAAAAAGGAGTCTATTCCAGACAAAAAGTAACAATGTTTCAGCTCTAGAACACCTTTATCATGGCTACGCTACTCTTCACTTGTCCTTTTTACTACTGCAAAGCACCCGGTCCTTTTGCTTTGTACAAATATTAAAATAAAATAAACACAACATAAAACACAAGGCCATCTCCGTCTTCACAACATATCAAACCTGGAAAATTATTTATTGTTATATGAATAAATGTTTTGGGTTCCACTGGTGTCAGTTGAGAACAAGGTGATGAGGGTACATGGGTACATTATCACCAAGCTTTGACAATCAAAGATTGGGAAACCATTGCCTAATATGGTAAAGCTTTCTGTTTTCATGTGCAAATGATGGGGTTGTAATTTGGTGTAAGCCACTTGGATCCATTAATTGATCTTAGCTACTATAAATGTTTTCTTAGCACAGTTTATTAGTCTTTAGTAGTGTGAATTAGGAACTGTATGCATTGTCCCATAACATCCTCCAAATTAGGCTTTTTATAGAAATTCATGCGCAACGCTTGAACAGGCTTAAAATTAATGTTATGAATTCTTCTAAAATAGAAGTTTTTAATTATACATTTAATTTCAGTTCTTAACACATTTTGCAAAAAAGGATGTTCTGGAAATGTCTAGCTAAAATATGGAAGAATGTTGCACTTCACACTTTGCAATCTATAGAATGCTGACACTTTCAGATAGAGACAAGGCCAAACTGGCCATTGGGCAGCCAACCCAACCAAATGCTCAGTGTGTCCCAGACAGAGCATAATCATGGTACGTAATTTTTAAAGTAATAGAGGTCCAGGCACTCTATTACTTTATTCATTTTTGGAAATCTGGTGTTTGATTCCGGTTCAGCAAGCATCCTGGCTCAGATTTATGGGAGTGAGTGCAGTTCCACACACACTACTAAGGGTACATCATTTTTGTCACATGCATTTGGAACACATTATACCTTTGCCTACATGAGTCAGCCACAGGGTACTATTTAGATTATTTGTACCATGATAACAGGTGTGCAAGCCATAAAAAGAAATGATATCAAATATGTCTCGTGTGCGCCGGTACCGGAAGTGGTCACTGGGCAGATTCCTTATTATTCAATGTAAATTGCAAGAAGTCTGAGTTTTACAGAATAAGCTGCTGTTAG
The DNA here is from genome assembly GCA_933207985.1 of Pelobates cultripes. NCBI lineage: Eukaryota > Metazoa > Chordata > Amphibia > Anura > Pelobatidae > Pelobates > Pelobates cultripes. The sequence continues at coordinate 314,955,562 of OW240915.1, forward strand.
TAATTATCCAAGGTCAAACGGTTCATTAATGGAGTTACATTTTACAGGTGTCTATTCTATTTCTTCACTTAATCTAAAGAAAACAATGTCAAATATAATGATTTAAAGAGCACTGCAGACAGATAAAGTGCACATCAATATGTTGGCAGTTTACAGTTTTGAGAATACAGAGTCTGTCTATGAACTTCTGACACCTATCCAGATAAATAGAATGCCCTGAGGTAATCCGGAATATATCCTCTGTCTTGTTTATGAGCCAAAAGATATTGCAGTGAAGAAATTTATCTTAGCAACAAAGAAGCAATACTTTACAGTCCTTTGGTTTATGACCTTGACAAAAACATCTGAACTTTCATTCCAGAATAGAACATACATATTGTGTGTGGCAAGTCAAGTAGGAATTCGACAAAGAACAACTTGAGGCTTATGGAAATAAACTGAACAAGGCTTTGACATTTGGAATATCAAGTTAAGACAAAATAATGAAACCTAGTTATAAATTAGTCATTGCTCATTGGAGATGAAATATGTCCTGAATGAAAACCATGGTTGCATCTTTACTAAACAGATACATCCAAACTTGGCACTGGAGATGGTGTAGCCCTGTCAATGTCTCGTAATTTTGGAACTGTTCTCTTATGAAAATTAAAGACTCCTTAACCTAAAAGGACATCAGCTGAACAGAAGAGAAAATGTGACTGTTATTCATCTATGTAGTTTGAGTCCATCGAGTATTTACTGGAATAACTACAATATTGATCCATGCTGTGCAGTGACAAAAGCAAAATAAGACAGCATCGTTCTTTGAGTTATTTATGAAGATGGTAGGTGGGAATGGTCTCTCAGGTTCTGTAATGAAACAAGTCTCACTTTTCGGATGTTTAATTTACCAGCATCACTCAATGACTCAAGCTGTGTGTGCTCTCTTCTAGATCTGTTGATTGTGTTGTACACATTCCATTGGGCATTAATAAATAAGCTGCTTTTATAAAAGCTAATAGACACCCGATGGAGCTACATACAAGGCAACTATCTGAAAGATATCTATTGTACTTATAATTACGGGATTCAAAATCATGAAAGCCTGCTTGAAAACTGTGATCTGAAGGTGTTTTAACCTTTACCATCTGTTATCCATATCTATACCGTTACTCACTGTAAAAAAAAAAAAAAAAAAAAAGCAAAGTCACAATGTAAAGATAGAACTTAGTTGGGACATTCTCAATACTACTCAAGACCAGAACTCACCAACTTCTCTTAATTGTCCAGACGTTGGACATATGGGTAGACAGATCCACTGAATTTAATTTGGAACAATTAATAAGTGCTACATTTTAGACTTTGAGTTGCAAAAAGGTTCAGAAGACTTTACCAAGATTGCGAAATGCCAAAACCTAGCACTTATTTGTTAGATATATGAACCTGGATTCGCTGCATGTTCCAGATCTCTATTTCTGAATACAGTAAGCATGACCACCAGCAGATGAGAAGATAATACAACATAGAATCCACAGGTGCAATTATTAATTTTGAATGAGGTATGGGCAGCTGGAGAAGGGTTCTTTTAACCACCAGGACAATCTTCACAAAACATGAATTCACTTTAATGATACTTTCACATACTTGAGACTCTAAAATTAATAAAATAAGAGTGGCATGTAAGTTCAATGTAATGATGTTTTTTTTTTAATGTGTTATACACAAATAAGAATTCTGATGATATTTCCTTTTATCAGATGTTCTTGCAATATTGAGCTTTTTAAGTTAAATGATTTATTTATAATCCATTCTAAAGGTGAAAAATAAAGCCAGATGAGGAGATGAAAATGCAATAAAAAGAAACATTTGATGCTGTATTAAATGTGGAAATAATATAATACTGTAAATATCGAATAGTATTAAAGTATAGGGGAAAAACAGTATTATCAAAAAAGATGTACCGCCCTGAATACATTATTTCATGATGTTCTATTAGATACAACAATCTTTCAAGAACTATAGAGATATTTCTAAGTCAGATGTCATCAATAATAATTTTCAAGAAACCCATCTAGTGATGGTTCTAAAAGTGTCTACTGGATCAATCCTGGTAATTACATAATTATGGTAATGTTTAAATAATGTAGACTCCTTCTCAAGTCTTTGTTAACGAATGAGGTGACTCTGGGAATCCAAAAACCCTAGTTGTTCGATATATTTGACCAAGACACATTACCAATAATATGTGCATTTGTTTTGGATTGCAAACTTATATTTAGAACCCTTGCCAAGAACCCTTGCTTTTTTACCTAGGATTTATTTTAGTCTGTAAAGAGACTAATTTTTCTCTCCATTTGGTCAATTTTGTATCTCTGAAGACAGACTGAATGTAGCAACCTCCTTCCTTTCTCCCGCAAAGTACAGAAAGTTTTGATGGATAACTTTCCTGATGCATTCTAATAAATAATAAGAAGAAAGTGTGGTTCTGAACACATTGAGTGCATTTTAGGGATTATCTGTAGGTTTCTGAGGGAGTTTACACAGCTAAAAGACAACCAATATTGTTACTGTATCTAATGTAAAGGAAAAGATTGTACAGCAAATGTAGTATATGCACCTGCACCGCAATCCCACATTAATAAACTCAACACATTGTATAACTCGTTCTGCTGATTTGTGCTACAATGTAATTACAGGACCCAACATTGTGACATGCTAAAAGAACTAAACTGGCGTTCGCTGGAATCCAGACGCACCCTTCATCTTTCCAGCCTTGGCTTTAAGAGCTTTTCTGGGGAGCTCCCACCCTACCTGAGCAGAATGCTATCCTCGGCGGTTCCCACCTCCTATAACCACCGATCCAGTACCAACACTTTATTTAGTCTACCTCAATACAAAAAGAAAGCGGCCCGATCCTCCTTCTCCTACAGAGCGCCGCAATTATGGAACGACCTCCCGCACAATTTAAAATCTTCCCCAAGCCTAAAGTCCTTTAAGAGATCCCTCTCTACATACCTCAAAACAGAATGCACGTGGCATGGTTGATTATATATTTCCTACCTGTTCTATGTTAAATTGTGTATATATTGTGTATTAATATTGTTTTTGTATTTTATTGTACCCTATTGTATCAATGCAATGTTTTGTGGACCCAGGACATACTCCATGTTTTTGCAAGTATGGATCCAATTTATGTTTTAACATCTCAAAGAGACTGCAAATCCACCTGTGATTTCTGAGTGAATGTGCAAATAAAATAAAATTCAAAAACTTAGCTTATAAGTACACAGCTTCCCAAAGTTATCTCCCAGATGATAACCATACAGCATAGATATATACAAAATGGATAGTTTAGGGATTCTGCTAATGTACCTAAAATAAAGGATAAAACATATTGCAATATTGTCTTAAAATAATCAACAATCTGATGTTATATTGCACTCACAAATTTCAGATGGTCAGAGCGTTTTATAGGTGCCACCCTCAATGTTGTTAGGGGGCTTGGGTTTCCTCCTTTAGTGATAGCCGTCGGACACCTAGGCCGGTATGATGGTTCACACATCTCTAGCTGAAAGGATGATCCACCAGGAAATAGTGCAGATGGAATTAAAACTACAAAGAATTTATTACAAAATGCACTTAAAAAGGTCCAGGTAAAACACATCATATAATCCACTAAAAGGTGGAGATAAAAGTACAGCAAGAGAGTCCCCAGTGTAGTGGATTATATGCTGTGTTTTACCTGGAGCTTTTTAAGTGCATTTTGTAATAAATTCTTTGTAGTTTTAATTCCATCGGCACTATTTCTTGGTTTCTTTATTTTATAAGTGATAAAGAAGATTTTCTCCATATAACTTTGAAGACCACTTCTGATTAAGGATGATAGGCCTGATATTCACTTATATTTTGTGAGTTCAATATATACATCCTGCGTGTTTAGACATTTATACTTTTATCATTCTATGTGCGATTTATTTATCTTTTTATAGATATTGTCCACCACGCTGTTACATTATAAGGGTTGTATATTTTCATTTACACCTTAGAAGTGATTACTTCACTCTTTTTGCATTCCTACTTGTTTGGTTTGTTTTAGGATTGTATTGGTGTTTTAGAGGGCACACTTTCTTTAGTAGGTTTGCTTGTATATGTATTTTTAGTGGTTTGGTATTTTCTTTGGTGTATAAACATATAACATACAAAAAAAATCTAAATCAACATAAATGTATTCATCCAAATAGGTTAAAAAAGCAAATTGTAGCAAATTCTGTTAAAAATCCAAATGTTCTAATCACATTGATACAAAAAAAAATATTTTTGTAGTAAAACAATCGTTATGTTAAAATTTCTTCTTATTACTTCAATTGCATTTTTAATATCTGGGGCTGGAGTCGGTTCATTGTTGGGAGAAAATCCCAACACACAAAAAAACTATAGGCCATACCTAGTCTCCTGGTCTTGAGTGCTTTGTACCACCCCCTTCCTTAACCCATTAAGGACACACGACATGTGTGACATGTCACGATTCCCTTTTATTCCAGAAGTTTGGTCCTTAAGGGGTTAAACTATGATGTCAACAAACAAAGAACGTCTGTACACACCTAAACATACCTTCAATAGTTTTAAAGAGGGGAAAGTCTTCTTTAAAGTTTTGAAACTAATGAAACATAATACAGGGAATTGTTCTAATACTTAACATATACCTGTGCAATATCAATTTCTATATTATATTATTCTTTTTTTTATATTAACATTACATTTATATTTTAATATATTTTTAATCACTCACCCTTTCCAGAAATATTGAGAAGGATAAAATGTTTGCAGAATATATGCTATCACTTACAACCATAATGGCTACCTTCATTATGCATAGTTATGCTAAACTCACCGCCGTACACTACTTATTATTATCCAGCCTGCAGATAATCACTGTAGTGCATTAACTGTGTTCAGAGCCCCCTTCCCTTCTAATCATAGAGACTGCTCAAATGCAGCTATAGGATTTGACCTTCAAAAGTTGCTGTAAAGTATGGATGGAGGGAGAAGGGTCAAGGAGGTGCAAAAAGGTTTTTCTGAAAAAAGTTGATGAGTCAAAAACAAATTGTTTGGAGGGATTCAATATATATATAAAGTAATGATAGCACTCCAAGGACTTCGAAAATATTGTGAAAAAACTCCTGACGACAGTTCCTTAGAGAACTGAAACATTGATCTTCTGTGGCAGATGCCTGAATAAAAAGCTAAGTTTTTTCACAATATTTTCGAGGTCCTTGGAGTGCTATCATTACTTTATTTCTATTATTTGGCTTTTAAGCACCGGGTTTTTTACTATTAATCCAGGAGGGCAAGCAATTGGAACTTATATATATATATCATACAGTTCTTGAATTATTTTATTCTCTCCATAGACCTGTACAAAACAAATTATATTTGTATGATTGCTGAAAAAAAAAGTTGCAACACAATCCAGGAATTTTAATGAAACATATTGTAACCTAATAGGAAGTAGTTTATATTACTTGTAAACCCTTGTATCTTGTGACTAAATAATATTTGCGCCAGTTCACCTTTTGTGCTACTAGAACAGTTCCAAAAATATTATATTCATATATATATATTAAAAAACAGTTTTCAATGAATGTTGGTAATACAGCATGATAAAAGGCATATAGCTGATGAAGTGGCTTAATCGTTTTGCTTTTTTAATATTTCTGCATACTGTCAAATTTATATCCTTCACACCCCAAAGAACAAAGTGCATCAGGTGCTGCTTGCACAAAATACGAATGTGGAAAGTGGATTAAAAATTGTTAAAAAAAAAAATACTGACAATGCAAAAATGACAGGTTGTGCAAAAGTGGAAAAAATTCATCATCTACCATACCCATTATCTCCCTAAAATAATTTTTGTTCCTAGTATCAATCTCTCAGAGTCTCTTTCTTCAGACTGGTATTGTAACCCATATTTTGCAAGTCACTTATTGAATAAAGTCCAGTGTATCCCTGGCCTGACAATTCTATCAATATTTTCAATCTTTTTACAAAGCAAATAAAAGTACTTTAGTTATAAAATATTTTCAACTTTTTAAAAATTTATATCTATAGAAAAGTATGTCAGAGAGAGTTGTTAATTTTCGTCCTAATTTGGACTACATGAACTACACGTACAGAAAAACTGGGCACTGAAGAAATGTCCATTGATGGATGCATCAATTTAAATCATTTTTAATATTTCTCAAGATATAATAGAGAAGTATAAAATGTATCAGTGCAATAATTATTCTTCAACAGATATTTTATAAAAAATAAAAAAAAGTGAAGCATAGTTGACACAATGGTCAATAACGTTAAGAAGTGTACCAAAAGGGAGGTGAAAAAGCTTAATTAAATGCATCTTAATAGTAAGTCAGGTCTAGGATTATTATTAAATGTGATCATTTCTCCTATTGTCATTCACAAGGTTTGCTCATATACAAAGTTAAAATAAGTAAAGGTCACCTTTATAACACTATTACAATTAGTGTTGGGAAGATTTATAGTTGTAAAACAGAAGAAATAAAACAGAACAATCTGAAGGAGTAAAACAATTTAAGTTAAATGAGTTAAGGATTGACTTTACTTTGCTTGGAAATTAGATGCCTGTTGTCTAATACTGAAAATGTTTTTGGAACTGCAAACGTTAATAGGGAAAATGGCAGATGAGTATATCCTATAAATAAGTGGGTATGGGTAAGACAATGTCATGTCCTATAGCAGAGGTACGCAACCTTTGCCAGCATGATGGCTGTAAGGGAATTATGAGAAATGTAGTTCACAGCATCTGGATTGTCCTAAGGAACACTGCAGGAAACCACATTTGCTTCAAATTTAACGATGACATGCTTGATTTTGAGAGTAAGGATTCTCTTATTGAAGATCTACAGTAAAACACGACAATTAAATGACACCCTCCCACTACATATATATATATACCAAAGGAGTTGTGGTGGGGAAAAAAGTGTGGATGAAAACCCCTTCCACCTGAAGGAAGTGGATAGTTAATACATTGCTAAACGCAAATACACACACCGGGTAAGCCATAATACTTGCTTTTCCCACAGAAATATCACTTTAACAGTGTTCTCACTACTGCAAGGGATTCTGGGTAGTCGTATGCAAATCTTTAACAAAGAACCACATTTTTGCCTCAATTCCACGTTATACATGGATTCCTTGGAGTATGTGTCTGCTGTATACAACAGCATTGAAACACAACTCAGGAAGAGGCACAAAGCCAGTGTACCGCTCATGGACAGTTGTTTTGTGTAAAAATGTGGTATTCTGTTGAGCTCATTTGCATACGCCGACCCAGAATCCCTTTGCAGTAGTGAGAGCACTGTTAAAGTGAGATTTCTGTGTAGAAGCAAGTCTTATGGCTTGACTGGTGTGTGCATTTGTGTTTAGCAATTTATTAACTATATATATATATATATATATATATATATATATATAAATATATATAAATATATATAAATAAATATAAATATATATATAAATAAATAAATAAACCTGGAGGGCACTCGCTGGACTTACTTTCAATCAAAATATTTTTTTCAAAAACTTTGGTTAGTTTATAGCATTGACGTTTCAATTCTGAACTTTCATCAGTATAACCAGAAATATGAATTAACTATAATTAAAAAAAGAAAATATATTTAAATTGAAATACATTTGTTCATTGGGGTGTTTTAAGTATTTATCTTCAGTTTAGAGCTGACAGAAATTTTACCAGAGGCTCAATATACAGACATTATGAAGAACTAACAAGGAAATTGAAAAACAATTAGCCAAGATGGGGAACTTTTACTGTTTGGCTATTTTGCCCAAACGTTTGAGATAATTACCTTATCAATTTTCCAGAATATCAGTTTTTTCCTGACTTTTGACTCACCTAAATTCCACACAGTTTGCAAAAATAAACATTCTATTGGTCACTAAGCTTACTGTACCAAATTTAAAGTGTCTCTGTTCCAAAATGAAACTTTATCTAATCTGCTTTCAATATTTTCCTGAATTCAGTCGTTTTCATAACATACATAAACAAATGTATTTATTACCTTCCTTTATGTATAGCAGTCAGGTTGACAATACTTGACAAAGGGCGGAGCTTAAAGCATGGTTCTGTTTCAGTTGCCAATCAAATTTACCCACAATCAATCAGTAAAATAAATCTTACAGAAGGGCAAACAGAAGTAAGAGAAGACAATAAACATAAAGGCAAGTAGCAAGGGTGAGAGTATAATCATCAACATACAGAGAGAAAAGGAAAGAAAAACCAAAAGAAATAAAACACCACAGAACTGTTTTAAGTAAATGGAAAGTCAGCAAGTCAACTTTTCCAGAATATAAATATGAATGAAACACCTGCCCAGAAGCCCATGTTTAGCAGGACACTTAGAAGACAGCTATCATGACTCAATGTTGTTGAGGCAACAGTTATCCAATCCATGCCTCCATGCTGCCCAAACCTTATTGGTAATGTTATGATGATGTAATTTGGGATCTGCAAATCTGCATTATATAAAGTAGTATCTCTAAAAAAATGTTTTAACTATCCTACACCTACATGTAATCTGCAGTAGTGGTATCAGGCAGAATGTCCAGACAGTAAAGTAGCCATAGTGTAACTAGAACATAGTTTACCTTTATAGTCCACACTTTTTAAATTTACCACAAACCTGAGCAATGAAAATATAATATTCAATGTTCCAATCACATCATCAAGTCAATATCTGTACTAAAAATTACAACCAGTAAATGTTATAGAGGAGAAACGTTTAAAAAATCCCCCATTTGCTGCTGGTTGTCTATATATATTTGTAAATCCAATTTTCTCAAAATATATGCTGAAATATAAAAAGGTAGGTTATAATGAATTTTCTTCCATTCCATTTGATATATATCATTGGTAAACATTAGGTGTGATGAATGCGTACATAAAGTTTAATTTAGCAATATTTAAAATGTTATAGATCATGCCTAACAGGCTTCCGTGTGATAATGTACGCCATCCAATCACGGTCATGTGGAACTTTTTGAGTCTGGCTTACAGGTTTAAACCAATATCACTTTAAAGCATAACTAAAGAATAATAATCTCAGAATCCCTCAGAACATCATAAAACAGATATAGTAGAAATTACAAGTAATTAATGAATAGCAACATTTTAAGCACGATATGGAAATTTGTCACTCTCACTTAGGTAATTGAGACCAATAACCAAATCCCTATAAGATATTAACCAAATTTAATAAATCCTTTTGGTACATCTATTGGTAAATAAATAAAAAAAATGCCCATTGACCATGGTTTTAAAAATAATAATATTAAAAAAGAAAAAAAAAATTATAGTCAAGAATGAAAAAAAGAATATGATTATTCTACTCTACCGGAACAAAATATATATATATATACAACCAAGTTTCTTTCTGCATAGATCCACTCATAGAATAGTTATGTGTCATATAATTACAAAAAAATATATTTGTAACATTTATATTGTGTAAATGCATGCAAATCATGCTCCTAACTGAAAACGGCTTCATTTCAGTGGTATAAATCTCAAAAAGTAATTATAAAATTATGTGAGATGATGCAGTGACTATCACTTTTAAACATGCACCATATTTAACCATTGGTGTAAAGTATTCAACTTTGGAAAGTGTATAGTGACATATACAAAGAATAAATACAGAGTAAGAAAAGGTAATCCCATTATCAATCTAAACCGGTTTAGTAGGTGTCCACACTGAATCTGAAATTCCATCTCCCGTTGAAGACAAAGTCATAGGCCCACTTGGTGTAAAAGGGTCTGTATCTGTGTCTGTTTCACCTTCAGCCAAGTACCGTTTCTCCCTCATCCAGCTTGAGCAATTTGGACCAAAACTGAAATCCTCCTTTTCTTGAGAGATACTGAAACCACTAGGAGACCTCTGTAGCTCATCATGATTAACAGAGAGAAGGGACAACGGGGTGTCACTGTCCCTTGTACAACTTCTCTGCACTGGGGAAACTCTTTCTGAATATGGACTTGAGGCTTCTCCTTCATGTTGATAATTTACCCGAGTGTCTATTAAGGTATGAATAGGCAAAACTGTTGGTCTTTCTGTGTAGGTGGATAAAGATTGCATTGCTGTCCTCGTACAGTTTTCGCCAGTAAAAGGCATTGGGTTAGCAAAAGGATAATTTTCAAAGAATCCGTACTGGTTCATTTTATTGAGTGAAACTTGGTTTAAATTATAAGGATTTGCATGTGAGCATGATTCCGTATAATTATAAATTAATCTCCCCATGTCAGAATATCCACTTTCTCCACCTTCTTCTTCTACTGTGGCTTCCCTTAGTGGATAGTATTCCGTGACCTGGACCTGGAGTTGATCTAATTGCTGCATGTGCATATCAACAAGGAAATCCAATTTCTTTTCCATATCTTGCACCTGCAACATAAATATAGAAATAAGTCAAACACATAGTCGAGGATACGTAGGGCTAGATTCTATTAAACAAGTTAAGTTTATCTCTTCTGAGTAAATATTCTGACTGACATCTCTAGGAAAACACAATACAATAAAATCACCTAACAAAGTCTAGCCCATAATGTGTTCAGAAATTTATATATATATTTTTTTCTCTTACATAATCAATTATATTATAATTTATATAATTGCTAGAATTGAAAGCCCAAATAGCAATGTTTGAAAAGTTTTTTAGTTCATAATTCTTTTTTTATTTATTTGTCCTAAATATTTTTTCGGTTCCAACTGTATCTCATTATATCTTCATTTCCATATGTTGATTAATACGTTGACTTAATATCAACTCAGTAATGAAAATGTTAATGTATCTGGTAGCAAGACATTATCAGCAGATCATTTACATTCTGCAAGTTGCCAGGTGGGGTCTCCTTGGATCGCATGTGTTGTTCCAGCACATCCCATTGATGCTCAATCAGATTGAGATCTGGCAAATTTTGAGGCCAAGGCAAAACCTTGAACTCTTTGTCATGTACCTTCAACCATTTCTGAACAATTTTTGCAGTGTTGCACAGTGCATTATCCTGCTGAAAGAAGCCACTGCCATCAGGGAACACCATTGCCGTGAAGGGCTGTACGTGGTCTGCAACAATATCTAGGTAGGTGGTACATGTCAAAGTAACATCCACATGAAAGCCAGGACCCAAGGTTTCCCAGCAGAACATTTGCCAGAGCATCACACTGCCTCTGCCAGCCTGCCATCAACCCATAGTGCATCCTGATACCATCTGTTACTAAGGTAAATGATGCACATGCACCCACCTATCCACCTAATCTAAAAGAAAACGTGATTCATCAGACCAGGCAACCTTCTTCAATTGCTCCATGGTCCAGTTCTGATGCTCACATGCCGATTGAAGGCACTTTCTATGCCCCATACGCAGCACACTGCGATGCACTGTGTGTTCTGACACTTTTCTATCATGGCCAGCAATGCGGTATTCAGAAATTTGAGCTACAGTAGCTCTTCTGTAGCTCTTCTGTGTGATCGCACCAGACGGGCTAGCCTTCGCTCCCCACGTGCCTCAATGAAACTTGGGCGCCCAGTTCACCGGCTTTCATTCCTTGCATTATTTTTGGTAGGTACTAACCACTGTATACCCGGAACACCCAACAAGACTTGTCATTTTGGCCAATTGTGATGGTTAGTCGTCTAGCATCACTATTTGGCCCTTGTCAAATTTACTCAGAACTTTTCACTTGACCATTTTCCACATGAAATTCATTTGCTGCCTAATATAGCCCATCCCTTGACATGTGCCATTGTAACAATATAATCAGTGTTATTCACTTGACCTGTCAGTGGTTTTATTGTTGTGGTTGGCTAGAGTATTTTATTTATGATTTTACACACATTACCATCTCTGACAACAAATGTACCTACCATCTTAATTCTGATTCTCCTACACTAGGTATAATGTGATACTCTGTGCTAGACTTATGAATGGTAAAAAAAAAACTGTTCTACTAAATAATTTTTAGATAGAAACATTTTCAGGGCACCCAAATTTCGGACAGATGTTTGTTCAGCTTGACTGAATTTTGATCTGGGAACTGAATCAGGTCAACATACCAAAAAGGTTTGAAAATGGGCCAATCAGTTCGCAACAGAATATATACAAAATATTATATTTTACATTACATAATTCTGTACATTTATGTGCAGTTTACTGACATTTGGTTTACAGATCAAGTGAGAAAAAGTAACCTATAAAGAATTAAACATGTGGGGCAGTAAAAAATAAAATAAAATCAATATTTATATATTATATAGTTTTTAAACAGATAATATATAGATTTTTTTTTTGTTTTCCCCTCTATTGCTCACTTCTCACTTGATCTGTAAATAAAATCACAATTTTGTGAGTGTTCCCTAGCCATCAATCATTTCTTTCCCATCAACCATCTAATTTTTTTGGAGCTACAGGTGGAATTCAATATGTTGATCCCCCTCCCCAAAACACGTTCAGCACTTTTCGTTTCAGTGTGTGATCAGTCTGAACTCTGCTACAGAATCAAACGAAGATTAGTGACCCAAGATGAAAAGCCACGGACCAAGATTTCTTGAATGTTCTTTACAGAACATATGTGATTGTGTGTACACATGAGACTAATCTTGTTCTTTAGCGGTAATCACCTGAAATATCCGAAGTAATTTTTCTAAGGTGGTCTGCTTTTTGTAGATGAGAACTAGAGATCTTGATTGTGTGTATTTGATGTAATATGTACAACTATAAACAAGGGTTTCAATGTTTCAGAACAACTGGTGGTGTTTTTTATGGTACCTGTCTCTCTACTTTCACAAATTTTCCCATCATACTTTGGTCTTCAATATCGGAGGTTTTGGATCCATAAGGTTCGTGCCTAGAAATAAAGAATGTAACCACAAGTGATTGGTGGCAAACATTATCTACAAAGAGAGTAGTATTCATTGTATGATTTGATTTTATCAGTAAACTGCGCAGGCATTTAAATGTCCCAGAGTGCTCACATATTTAATATTTTGTTGATACACTTTGTATATATACCTTGTTCATTGATACACACTTAATATGTTTACAAGCTATCGAGAAGCTGGAGAATAATAATTATATTATTTTACCAAGAATAATGTAAAAGTTTTACAAAAGTTAAAAGATAATGTTTTCAGGTCTGGTGAATGGTGCCACCAGTGATGCCCATATAACCCTCCACTATCCTACCAGTGATCCTTGATTGACATATAACTTTGTCTTCCCACCCTCCTATATTGTCAACAAGAGACCGCTAGTGACAAAGTAAATCTGTTATCCATTCTGAATCAAATTTACAACATCAGATTGCTTGTTGAAACTATGTACATGAGGGATAGCATAGAAAATATTAATTATTTATTTTGTATGGGACATACTATGACAGAATGCTTGCTGGACTGTATATATAATTCATGCATTGGAATTGGTGAATTATATTTTCTACGCGGTAGAACTCTTGCTGAAAACATATATATATATAAGTCATGCAATATAACCTGCTAACATGTGAATAAATCTGCTATGGTGATCTCTATAACATTGCACAGCATTTTAGTGTATATCTCGTCACACCTTGGAGACTGTTGTGAAGGAAAGCCATAACCTCCACCAAGTCCTCCCAGTCCTTTCTGTGATTTCTTATGCTTCGGTGTAGAAAGGGAGGCAGGACCCGGAGCAAAGACCATATCTATCCTGTGGGGAAAAGAATACAGTAATAATGTGAAACCAAGAACTGGATATTTTTTAACACAAGGAAAAAAAAATAAGAATAGGGAAGAAAGCATATTAGTGGACCCTTAGTGAATATAAAAAGCAAGTCTAATAGTTTTACAGATAAAGAGCAATCTATATGCAAGGCCCTTTCTGGATGGGTTTGAACCATAAATCACTGGTTGGACCTATCAAAGGCCAAAACAGTTGTGAAGGTTTGCTAAATCTTTTGTGTACGAAGGACAATACCGGCATTTCTGATTTGTACTGACAGTGTGGGTAAAGTTAGTATGATAAGTTAAAATGTTACTCAAACCACCATGACCACCTTTAGTGATTTGAAGTGTTCCTGCTTGAAATATTGCACATGCAGAGTTATTTGTAATGATTTGCTGGTGTGCGAGTTGCACCCCCCGCACATGTGACATTGGCAGCCCAGAACTCTGTTCCAGTCTGTCTAATGTCAATTCTATCCATAAATTATGACTGTTGACAGCGTGCACTGTACGCCGACATCAGACGTGAAAATCTTCCCCTAGCATGCAGAGCGACTGCAAGAGGAACCTAACTTTCCCCTCCCACTCTCCCTCCCTGTGGGCGATCCCTCCGCGATCAATCCATGCTGCCTCCTGCCTCCCTCCATTGCCGGTAGTTTAAAAAAAAAAAGTCTTCTTAAATCTATCTCCTCACTCCCTCAGCCTTCCTCTCTCTCTCCCCTTGCCGGCCTGAAGCATGCTCATGTGCAACTGGTCCAATCACAAGCATTCTTTTATTTATTTTTTATTTTTTTATATATTACAGATGCAGGGAGAATGCCTGTCAGGTTAGGCAGTCTCCCTGCAGGCAGCACTATGGACGCCTATTGCGGCCATGTGATCGCTCTTTTAGAGCGATCACATGGTCCACAGAGGCCTAATTTGCGGAGGGGGGACTGTCAGGAGAGGTATTGCAGGATGCCTCAACATTGAAGCATCGCTGCAATACCCTTAGAGCATCTGGAAGCGATCACAATCGCTTTCAGCGCTCAGTAATAGCTCCTGACGACGGCGGGTATTCACGCTGAAAAGCGCGTCGAGCGCTTTCTTTCTTTATTTTATTACTTTACACTAGGTAGCACTTAGGTAGTCAGTATGTTGGGTTAAGTTAGTTTAAGTTAGTTTACCAGCTTGTATAGGTTCATTAAAGGCAGGCAGTTCTAGTCCTGCGGGGCTTCTCTGGACTTGGCACTGGGTTTGTCTATCCCAGAAGACCCCCTCATTTAGTTTACCAGGATTCCACTTGTCTGCCTGACGTTAGTGGGGGAACCATATATATATTTTTTCTTTGGATTACTAGCTCTTACCAGTCCACTCAGCTTGTGTATCCTGAGATCTGGGAGGTCTTACCATTCATATTGGAGCCCTCTACCCCTTCTTATTTCTCACCATACATTGTGTCACTTGCTGTTGTGGACTTTGGGGACAATTAATTCTTCTCCAATAGATAGTAAGCTGTGGGTGGTATAAGGTGAAGATAGGGTTTCCTTTGTTTACTCCCTCTCACCTTTATCTTTTCACCCATTTACACGAGTCCCCTCCCTCTCTCCTATTATCTGGTAATCACATATGTTTCTTCTGTGTGTTCAGAGCAATCTTTGGGATCCCCTTGTTTCAAGGGTCTCCTCGATTTAATATTTAAATTCTATATGCATATTTATGTCATATTTTTACATAATTAAGTAATTTAATTGATTGCAATTTGAGGGACCTGCCTGACAACCAAGGCCGAAAGTGCAGAGAATTTAATTTGCTGGCACTGTATTTATACCTGTAACTTTCCATGACACCCTAAAACCTGTACATGGGGGGTACTGTTTTACTCAGCAGAATTTGCTGAACACAAATATTAGTGTTTCAAAACAGTAAAACACACCACAGCGATGATATTGTCAGTGACGCTTTTTGCATTTTTAACACACAAACGGCACTATCACTGATGATATCATTGTTGCGATACGTTTTATTGTTTTGAAACACTAATATTTGTGTTCAGCAAAGTCTCCTGAGTATAACAGTGCCCCCCCATGTACAGGTTTTATAGTGTTTTTTGAAACTTAAGGGGTCAGATTTAAAGCTTGATTTTCATTTTTTTCACATTGAAATTTGCAAGATTGCCTTTGAGAGTGTATGGTACCCCAGTAATAAGAATTACCCCCATGATGGCATACCATTTGCAGAAGAAGACAACCCAACCCAAGGTATTGCAAATGGGGTATGTTCTGTCTTTTTTAGTAGCCACTTAGTCACAAACACTGGCCAAAGTTAGCGTTCATAATAGTTTTTTGCAACAAATATAAATGCTAATTTTGGCCAGTGTTTGTGACTAAGTGGCTTCTAAAAAAGACTGGATATACCCCATATTAAATACAATGGGTTGTCTACTTTACAAAAATTTGTACGTGAGGTGTGATTCAGAGAATTATGACAGATAAAAGTGTAACAATGACACTATTGATACATTTTAAAAATATATATTTTGAAACAGCAATGTCCTACTTGTACCTATAGCCCTATAACTTGCAGAAAAAAAAAGCTAAGAACATGTTAACATTGGGTATTTCTAAACTGATGGCAAAATTTAGAAACTATTTAGCACATGTGTTTTTTTGTAGATGAGTAACAAATTTTGCGGGGTTTAACGTTAGAAAAAGTGATTTTTAAAAAATGTTCTTAGTAATTTTTATAGTAAATTATATGATATGACAAAAATAATGGTATCTTTAGAAAGTAAATGAGTAAGAGGAACATTACAGCTAAACACAAACACAGCAGAAATGTAAAAACAGTCCTGGTCCTTAACGGTAAGAAAATTGAAAAACGGTCTGGTCACTAAGGGGTTAATCAATAATTATTTGAGTTTTTGTGTGTGATTATTTTCATTATCACACTTTGTTACACTTTCAATGACACTGTTACATTATAATTAGCTTATGGATTTTAGAATGAACTTTGAAAATATAAACAAGAAAAAAAAATCTAAACTGAAATTTATTTATTACTTGTAATGCTGTAAATAAATTGTATAATGCATAATGTATAATTGTATAATGCAAAGTCAAGAATTTGATAAAAATGTTAACATATGTAAGTTGAAATTATAGTTATACATTCTGTATATTGTTAGTATATACATATATTATGTTTGTGTAAAAATGTAAAAACAAATGTGATAAATAAGTAAATTTGACAGACCTATGTCTGTTCAGATCAACATACCTATTCCTAGTATTAATGGGACAAATAGTACATGGTACATGTAGCGGAGCTGCAATATTAAATCCCAATATCTCCGCTGGTAAAATAAAGTAATCCAAGAAAAGTGCTGAATAGTGATGTCCCGAACGGTTCGCCACGGACTCATCATTGAGTAAACTTTGACCCTGTACCTCACAGTCAGCAGACACATTCCAGCCAATCAGCAGCAGACCCTCCCTCCCAGACCTTCCCACCTCCTGGACAGCTCACTAAGAATGCAGCTTCACAATGAATGTAAAATGGATGCTGTCCAGGAGGTGGGAGGGCCTGGGAGGGAGGGTCTGCTGCTGATTGGCTGGAATGTGTCTGCTGACTGTGAGGTACAGGGTCAAAGTTAACTCAATGATGAGTCCGCAGCGAACCGTTCGGCGAACCGTTTGGGACATCACTAGCGCTGAATGAAGGCAATATCCCAAATCCCCCAGTAACCGGACGAAACACAGTTCTGGAAGTCAACTGAGGTCTATATTAAAACAGAACCAAATTTATGTGATTTTCATTGTACAGGGTTTCCAGACTGGGACAGCAGGGGTTTTAATCAGATGGACTGTGTGATAAACTGACTGTGCAGGGTCAATTCCCAGCATCCAGAGACAAAGATGACATCAGCAGGCATGGATAATTACATTAACAGTGGTTACAGTAAAATCTGGTATTTTACATTAAAATGTATAACTTCGGTAATTTCCAACAGATTTACACGAATGACCCTTCATTAGATTGCAGGGATCTGAATGTACAATCTCACGAAGTACCACTTAGATCCCTGCAGAAATAGGTGAATGCCACACAGAAAACCATTTTTAGTGAATCTGGTCTAGAACTGGAAAACTCACGAACGGTTTTAATTCACCGAAAGAGCGAGGTTCCCGAACGCTATGGAACTCCAACAGTGTTTGGAAATCAAGTACCCGATTTGAGTTCCAGGCACTCGACGACCAAACACTGCTGAACTCTTAGCGAACAAAGATAGCCGCCGCCATGTGTTCGGTACACGAACGGCGGCCACACACACAAAATCAATTAAACGCTTGCAAAAATGTTGCAACTGGGCTAATGGGAGACACACGACCTCACCGGGGTGGTCTCCCGATAGGTAGGTAGGTCGTTTCCCGAACAGAATTGCAGATCACTGTTCAGGAAACGAATGCTGGATCCCCATAGACGAACCATAGGGAAAACGGCAATTTTAAAGTCCTGAACACAATTTAGGATAAGAAAGTCTTTTCGGTCTCCAAGTGGCTGTGTTTGCCACACGCATACAAATATTACAGCCATTCCATACGCATACAAAGGGCTAAAGTGGTGGTTCTGCCACACTGCTCCCCCTTAATCACAAGCTGGCATACACAGTCTGATCCCAACGGATCGGCTTTGGGATGTCCGGGGGAGTACTCACAGATCACTTTTCAAGTTCAGGTTGTCTGGATAACC
Source organism: Pelobates cultripes (assembly GCA_933207985.1). Lineage (NCBI taxonomy): Eukaryota > Metazoa > Chordata > Amphibia > Anura > Pelobatidae > Pelobates > Pelobates cultripes. The sequence goes on from OW240915.1 coordinate 314,974,066, forward strand.
CGTCGGCGTTGCCGTTTTGCTTTCCAGGGTGGTAATGAATGGTAAAGTCAAATGGCTGCAGCGCCAAGCTCCAGCGCAGCAGCCTGGTATTGTCCCCAGCCACACGGTTCAGCCACACCAACGGGTTGTGATCTGTGAGTAAGGAGAAAGGTTGTCCATACAAATAAGGCTGCAACTTTTTGAGGGCCCACACCACGGCCAGGCATTCTTTCTCAATGGTGGCGTAGCTTACTTCTCGTGGTAATAACTTTCTGCTTAAGTAAGCTACGGGATGTTCTCCGCCCTCTGCTCCAACTTGGCTCAGCACTGCCCCCAATCCAAACATTGAAGCATCTGTGTGAACAAGAAATAATTTAGTTGGATCAGGAGCAGCAAGTACAGGTGCATTGGTCAAAGCAGATTTGAGTTGTTGAAATGCCTGATCACACTCTGGGGCCCAGATGACCTGTCAAGGAAGATTTTTACGTGTCAAGTCAGTGAAGGGTTTGGCCAGGGCACTGTAATTGGGTACAAACTTCCGGTAGTACCCTGCAGTACCTAGGAAGCCTAACACTTGGGTTTTTGTCCGGGGGGTAGGCCACTTAGCTACAGCCTCTGTTTTGGCGGGTTTTTTTTTTTTTTTGCCCACTCCCTACCCTGTGACCAAGATATTGTACTTCTGCCATCCCTATGTGACACTTGCTGGGTTTGAGCGTCAACCCTGCCTCTCCAATACGGTCAATGACAGCTCCAATATGTCTCAGATGGCTGACCACGTCTGGCTATAGATGGCCAGCGGAGTGTACCCGGGTAAATTGGAGAAAGTGGCTCCCTTAACTCCTGTACCTGGGCACGCTCCTGAGGACTTAGCCGCTCCCCCATCTGAACACTCGTGGAGTTCTCTGCCTGATCTTCTCGCTCTAATAAGTCGGGTAGTGGAAGATTCTCCTGATCCTCAGAGTCTGGTGCACATATAGCTGCCACGTCCTCTATCCTCTCATGGTAGGGTTTGAGTTTGAGTATATTCACGTGGAGCATACGTCTCTTCCCTACACCTGAGCAGGGGCCAATCACATAAGTGGTGTCACATCTCTGTTCCACCACCTGGTATGGGCCATGCCAGGTGGCCTGCAGCTTGTCATTACGGACAGGTTTTAAAATCAAAACTTTCTGTCCCACTTGAAAGCTGCAGTCCCTTGCTCCCCTATCATACCATCGGTGCTGGCGTTGTTGGGCCGCTTGGAGGTTTACCCGTACGGTCTGGGTTAGTGCCTCCAAGTGGTCCCTGAACTCCAGCACTTATGGTATAATGGGTATCCCATCTGTACTGCTTTACCCTTCCCAATGCTCTCTAATTAAATCTAGGGGTCCTCTCACCCTCCTCCCAAACAACAATTCAAAGGGGGAAAACCCGGTGGACTCTTGAGGTACCTCTCTGTAGGCGAAAAGCAGATGGGGTAAGAATCTCTCCCAGTCTTTATGGGTCTCTCCAAATGTATGGAGCATCTGCTTTAAAGTTCCATTGAACCTTTCACATAAACCATTGGACTGAGGGTGGTAAGCAGAATTCACAATAGGCTTAATGCCACATATTTTCCAGAGTTGGTGAGTTACTTCGGCTGTGAATTGAGTACCCCTATCTGTGATTATCTCCTGTGGGAACCCCACACGGGATAAGACTTTCATTAGGGCTTCTGCCACTGTCTCTGCGTGAATATTAGAGAGGGCCACTGCCTCTGGGTACCTGGTGGCGTAATCTACCAGGTCAAGATGTACTTCTTGCCGGAGGGACTGGGTTTGGGTAGGGGTTCTACTATGTCTACTGCCACCCTACTAAACGGCTCTTCTGTAATGGGTAGCGGGCATAATTTGGCCTTGTGCCGGTCACCTATTTTGCCTACTCTCTGACAGATATCACACCTCTGACAATACTGTCTAACATCTTTAGATATACCTGGCCAAAAGAAGGCATGGGTCAGTCAGTATCTAGTTCGGGTCATACCTAGATGGCCAGACAACGGAATATCATGAGCAATCCTAAGGAGTTCCTGTTGGTATTTCTGAGGTACTACCAGCTGTCTAGTAGTAACATTTACAGATCCCCCCACCACCCTTTCAGCAATATAGTATAATAACCCCTTTTCCAAGGCATACCGCTCCCCCTCTAATCCTGCCTGATCAGAGGTCACCCTATCTCGATATATCTTCAACGTAGGGTGTACCTTAACCTCTGTTCCAAATTCAGTCAGGGTATCCCAGGGAACATGAGTTATAGGGGGTACATTGTCTCTTACCTGAGCCTCAGAGTGTGTGGATGAAGCCGTGGTGCGAGCCTGCTGCCTTGTGGTTACAGGATGCGCCTCTTGGAGAAGGGCTTGAAGTCATTCTGCCTAGGTCGTACCCCAATACTACATCTGCAGGCAGTTTTTGCATCAGGCCCACCTCCACCATACCTTCCCCCACACCCCTATTCAATGATACTTTGGCTGTTGGTAATTGGTACATCACTCCCCCTGCTACCCGTACTGCCATGGATCCGCCTGTGTGTGCCGAGCCTGAAACCAGATGAGGTACTACTAGGGTCAGCATGGCCCCCGAGTCTCGGAGTCCTTGCACTTCTCTCCCCTCCAGGGATACCATCTGGCGATGAGGATGCCGATTGTCTGTTAGCTTGTATAGACATCACGTCACCGTGTGATTAAACATTAGTTCCTGGGGTGCTGGCTCCGCCTGGTAGTGGTGAGCGGCAGCTCGTGGCACTTGGTTTTGCCTTACTTGGCTCCAGGCTTGACGTCTCCGGTTCTGGGTACACTCTCTCGCCATGTGGCCCCATTGTTTGCAGGTATGGCACTGAATGTTGGACCGGCCATTGTATCGAAATGGTGGAGGTTGTCCCCCAGTCGTTGTCCGAAGGAGTGTTGTTGTGGGTGTGGTGGTAGTGTCAGGATTACAGAATGATCCAGCACGTAGAATTGTATAACACAGAGGACTGATAGGTAACATATACCGGACCTTAGAATGGCCGAACTAACGTACCAAAGAATAGTCAGGAATAGCCGAGGTCAAGGGAAACAGAAAGAGACACAACGATAAGGAAAAGCCAGGAGTCAAGGATGCCAGAAAACAGGGAAGTAAAAAACAATGCCAAAGTCAAATAACCAGAATTACCAGAATCAATAGCGCGCTCTCGGACAACCACAAGGGAAACCACGACAGGGCACTGAGCAGGATGAGAACTGGGCCTAAATACCCCTCCTCTATATCTGATAGGCTGTAACCAGCCTTTGACCCCAAAGTCAGTTACCAGGTTTCCATTTGCATAATTGCTGCTCAGCATTAACCCTTCTGTGGATTTGGCTTCTGCTCGGCACAACTTTTCCTGTGTGGACAGTAAATGTCATCAACCACATTTTTATAAGCGGATAAATACGTGACAGGTAGCAGCTGTAAGTGGCTGGGTGGTGGGTCGAGTATACCCTCAGTTGGGGTTGCCATGATGCCTCCTAGCGTCATAGTGCTGGTCTGCCAGCTGTGCAGCTTCTGTTAGCGTGAGGGGTTTTCTATCTCTCACCCATTCTTGTGCCTCTGGTGTCAGACCGTTGAAAAACTGCTCCAACAATAGCAGCTGGCGTAACTCCTCCAAGGTGGTAGCGTGGCTAGCTTGTATCCACTCTTGGGAGGCTTGATCAAGCTTGTGTGTCCATTCTGCGTGGGAATCTTTATCTGGTTTGCGCAGTCCTCTAAACTTGCGCCGGTATGTCTCCGGGGTAATGGCATATCTCTCCAATATGGCCTGTTTTACCTTGGCATAATTTTTGCTGGCCCGGTATGCTTCTGCTGCCCGACCAGATAAATTGCCTGCCAGTAAGGGTACCCACACTGCCTGCTCCAGATCATTCAGGTCACACAGTCTTTCAAAATCTTGTAGGTACCCATCAATCTCATGTTTCTCTTCACAAAAAATTTTGAAAGCATGATGCGGTATCTTTGGCTTTACCTGGCTGGTGATTGAAGCAGCAGTAGATTCTGCTCTGGAGGGTAAATCCTGCGGTCTGTGTGCCATCATATACTCCTGCATATCTGCCATCAGTACCGTCAGCATTTCCAGAGGTACTGGCTGGGGTAAGAATTTCAGCCTGGTTCTCATCTCTTTCTGGAATGGGGTCTCTTCCATGTCTGGTGGAGGTGTAGCACTGCGAGCTCTGTCTCCCTCCATCAGTTCGGCAATAAGTACAGCTTACCCCTGGCTTCCAATAGTTCTTTCAACGTTTGCCGTTTCAATTCAGTGTAATCTGTCTCCATTCACCTCTACGTTTGTTTCCTTGTTGCATACGAATTACCATACACTTTCCCGTTCGGCAGTTTCAATTGCATGAATGACGCGTTTCGGCTGTAAGGTTGGATCCCGTCGCTTGCCACCAATTGTAGCGAAGCTGCAATATTAAATCCCAATATCTCCGCTAGTAAAATAAAGTAATCCAAGAAAAGCGCTAATCCATGAAGGCAATATCCCAAATCCCCCAGTAACCGGATGGAACACAGTTCTGGGAGTCAACTGAGGGCTTTATTGAAACAGCACCAAATTTATGTGATTTTCACTGTACAGGGTTTCCAGACTGGGACAGCAGGGGTTTTAATCAGATGGACTGTGTGGTAAACTGAGCGTGCAGGGTCATTTCCCAGCATCCCCTGCTGTCCAGAGACAAAGATGACATCAGCAGGAATGGATAATTACATTAACAGTGGTTACAGTAAAATCTGGTATTTTACATTAAAATGTATAACTTCGGTAATTTCCAACAGATTTACACGAATGACCCTTCATTGGATTGCAGGGATCTGAATGTACAATCTCACGAAGTATCGCTCAGATCCCTGCAGAAAAAGGCGAACGCCACACAGAAAACCATTTTTTGTGAACCTGGTCTAGAACTGGAAAACTCACGAACGGTTTTAATTCACCGAAAGAGTGAGGTTCCCGAACGCTATGGAAGTCCAGCGGTGTTTGGAAATCAAGTAGCCGATGTGAGTTCCAGGCACTCGACGACCAAACACCACTGAACTCTTAGCGAACAAAGATAGCCGCCGCCACGTATTCGGTACACGAACGGCGGCCACACACACACACAAAATCAATTAAACACTTGCAACAATGTTGCAACTGGGCTAATGGGAGACATACAACCTCACCGGGGTGGTCTCCCGTTCGGTAGGTAGGTAGTTTGCAGATCACTGTTCGGGAAACGAATGTTGGATCCCCGTAGACGAACCATAGGGAATACGGCCATTTTAAAGTCCCGAACACAATTTAGGATAAGAAGGTCTTTTCGGTCTCCAAGTGGCTGTGTTTGCCACACACATACAAATATTACAGCCATTCCATATGCATACAAAGGACTAAAGTGGTGGTTCTGCCACAGTACATATACAACTACTATTGATAGGTACTTAGGGAATGCTTACCTTGTTTGGAGGTATTTGATTCTTGACAGCATATCCAGGTGACCCGCTGAATATTGTTCAATAACATCCTTTACATCATAAGGCCTCAGGGTCTCCTTAAATTTTTTCTTATGTAAAAGAAATTGCAGAATTCTGCACGTAAAACAATATATAAAAATAGATAAGGATAGCTATGCAAATAATCAAATGTCATCATAAATAAACTCTGCTTTACAATTTCAAAAGAAGGTTTTAAGATTTTCTGTGTATGTCCAATCACAGACTTCCCAATGCAGATGTATTTGCAAGGCAGGTGCTCTGGGAAATTGCTGCCTCCTGAGTTTAGTTCCACTGAGGTAGGCAACCTTGGGGAGTGTACCAAGGTTAATTTATAATAGTGCCAGTTTCTATTGAACTCATCTATTTTTGTAAAATGTAAAAAGGACACATACTTAAAGCAAAACTATAGTCAACAAACAACTTCAGCTTAATTAAGTAGTTTTGGTGTATAGATCATGCCCCTGCAGTTTTTAAGCTCAATTCTCTGCCATTAAAGAGTTAAATCACTTTGTTTATACAGCCCTAGCCACACCTCCCTTCATGTGACTTGCAAAACCTTCATAAACACTTCCTGTAAAGAGAGCTCTAATGTTTACACTCCTATATTGCAAATTCTGTTTAATTAAGAATTTCCTATTTCCTGCACTGCTAATATCTTGCTAGACCTTGCTGCAGCCTCCTGTGTGTGATTAAAGTCCAATTTACAGAGCAGGAGATAAAATTCTTTATTTTTAGATTTTTGTCGACTTGAATTAAAGGGTACAGAATGAAGAGGGGTGGGGTACAAGTTTGTTTCAATATGGGTGACAAGTTGACATCGAATACTTTATCGGTATAGGTTTTCTAAACAATAGTGATGTCCCAAACGGTTTGACGAACGGTTTGCGAACGGTTCGCCACGAACGATTCGCTACGGACTCATCATTGAGTAAGCTTTGACCCTGTACCTCACAGTCAGCAGACACATTCCAGCCAATCAGCAGCAGACCCTCCCTCCCAGACCCTCCCAGCTCCTGGACAGCTCACTAAGAATGCAGCTTCAAAATTGATGCTGTCCAGGAGGTGGGAGGGTCTGGGAGGGAGGGTCTGCTGCTGATTGGCTGGAATGTGTCTGCTGACTGTGAGGTACAGGGTCAAAGTTTACTCAATGATGAGTCCGCGGCGAACCGTTCGTGGCGAACCGTTCGGGACATCACTACTAAACAACAGTCGTGGTTTTTCAAGTACCAACTAATGTGTTGAGGGTTACATTTCGAGGTTGTGATCTTAAGTTTTTGGGCCTTTGTCCTTTTAGAGTTTCGTCTTTTGTCATTTTTCCATTTACTTAGGGCTTGTAAATCAGAGAGAGGTTATAGAAACAGGTAGGGTGTGGGGTGGGGTCATCTGCCTTGTAGTGGGTAGGTTCACTTTATGTATTTGTATAGTTTTTCCTTATGGTTTAATTTCGTGGATAAAAACTTTTAAAGTAAGTTAACATTAACTGAAAATTAAACCATTTTTTTTTCATGCAAGCAGAGTGAGTCACAGCCAGGGGAGGTGTGGCTAGGGTTGATTAATAAGAAACAAAAGTGATTTGAGATTTTCCTGATCTGATTCCTACTATGGACGCAAGGCAGCGCAAAAAGAACACGTTGGAACCATTCTGTTAAGCGCAGCTTCGTGATTGGTTGGGGATAAATCCAGCCAATCACCTTGTGGGAACATGTTGGGAACAGTCAACTAGACGACATAGATGCAAATAAATATTTCCATGTAATTTGTAACCTATATCAATGGACAGTGGATGACGGCCCTATCATAGATAAATGCACAATAAATTGTTTAATATCACTTGTTTCAGACAATGGATATGGAGAATATCTAGTTATTAGTGAGGTGACAACAATGAAAATACTGCTTGGGAATCATGGATGAATATAACGTTTTAGTTGAACTTGATTGTTTAAAAAGAATGCTTGAAATAAAATACCTAGATGCGTGGATAGCTGCCTTTATCGTTGGAATTAAATCTTCTACAAGGAACTCATTTGTGTAACCAGTTTCCGCCATTGGATCGCCACCTTGTCCAGCATCTATAGAAAGGGATCAGATCATTTTCAAACCAGTCAGTAAAATAAATGGGATTAATCCAAAGCACTATCTGTTTTTATTTCTATAGGCTACATGACGGTGCGTAGAAAATGGTAGATAATAGAGCATTTTATTGGCGGTCTTAGGGATTTCCTAAAGGTTAGTAGATCAATTAATAATTATGACATGAAAATTAATCCACTTTCAAAGGAAAACAGGAAGTAAAAGAAAAATAAACGGTAAGAAATGCAGATCAAATGATCACTGTTAGTTTTATGGTCATTCTATATGGGTATCAACTTCTCAGAAATGTGGGTTGGCCAGACATCGCCCAAAAATCCTAAAGCAATTTATGGAGATACAGGATCCGGGTACAGAGAGTGATACCTCCATCTTAATGACTTATAAACGAGTTAATGACTTAATGTGTGCATTAATACACACAAGTGATGCACTGAAAATCATGTGGCTTTAAAGACACAGTTGCACCCCCTCTTACATATAATATATAAAATGTATAGTTAGAAATATTGGCATATGTACTTTATGTACATGTTATAGAACATGCATATTTTTGCATGCATTGGTCCACACAATGCATTTTGTAGAAGACTATGACCTAAATATATGGACAAAAATACCATAGGACCAAAGAAAACTTTGAGAGAGCTTTGATTTGAGGATTTCTTTCCCACCTCAAACATTTTTTTTGTAAAATTATATAGTTACATAGATATTGTGTTTCTTTCAGAAGTTACATTTATAACTGGCATTCTTAATCTTCCCTTATTTGGCCTATTTAGACTTGTCTCGGTTTGTGTTGTTTCATATGAAAGCTCATTACATTTTTTCTTCTATAAACTGATTTCTAACTTGACTTGATCTGTTACACCAATGTTCCTTATTAAACTAATTGAGTGCTAGACATATAGAGCTCCATATTACACACATAGATATTGTACCTTCTGAACTCTGCCAGAAAGCATAAGCTTTCATTCGTAACGCTGTCCGAAAACGCTCCTTGTTAGTCAATCCGATATTCTTAGCATCTTTAGAAGGGCTTTCTTCAACACCATCAATCGTCAGTGGAGAAAAGGTCTTTGATTTAGGGCTAGTTCCTCGTGGGTTTGAAAGTCGGACCCGATCCAATAAACTCCATTTTTGACTAAAAAAAGAAATAAAACGCCATCTATGTTAAATAACATCTGCCATGTTTAATATATTGTTTCTTAAAAGTATTCACAAAATGCATGAAATTGCTCGTAATGATGTTATCAGCATTTTTATACAGTATGCAGGCAGGCCATAATTGTATATGATTTGTTTCGAGTTTCTTTTGAAAAGATAGAAGCTTACGTTTCATGGGGTTGTCTGCTAAAATCCAAAGAATATACCACATTATCAGTATGATTTGCAAAAATGTTTAAACCATCCAGCAGGTTTAGGTGTCCTTCAAGGGGAATAGATACTTCCCATTATTGTCATATTACGTTTACTTATCCTATATCAGAGATAGGCAACCTTCGGCACTCCAGATGTTTTGGACTACATCCCCCATAATGCTCTTATACCCGTAATGCTGGCAAAGCATCATGGGAAGTGTAGTCCAAAACATCTGAAGTGCCGAAGGTTGCCTATGCCTGTCCTATATATTTAACAGATACATATTTGTGAGGTATGAAAAATTTAATTATAAGCAGAAGTCCACACCACTCTATATACCTCTATCATGGAAATGGTTTCTTCCAAGTTGGCCCCCTGTCAATCATTGGTATAAATGTTGCCTTTTCCAGTCATTGAATATAGCTAGTGGAAGATAATAAACTGAAACAATGTATCTATTGCTCCTCCTCATTTGCATTGTGTGCCTTGACTATGCCCAGACTGAACTAAATTGATTTATCAGTTGCTAAATCTTCAATACATTTTTTAAAAAGAAAATCGACATCAAATAAAAATAAAAAGATTAACACAAGTTATAGGTGATTTCAATATATTTTTAAATGGTGTAGTTTCCAGAAAAGTGACAATTCTGCTTTAACAGATTCTAACTTGATTTTAAAAAGCTCACAAGTTCTAAGTATTGTAAGAGAAAGATTTTAAGACTTTCCCAATATCGGCAGCCAATATAGATTAAATGATACAGATACAAAATGAGGTCCAGTCAAGGAGAAAATATGTTAAAATATGAAACAAGTGTACAATCTTGTTTCATGTAAGCTACATTGTTATAAATATCATATTTTTTATGAAGTATATACAATTCTTTATCTTTTGCCATCGTAGGCATAGTTTTCATTGTGCTACTGATTGAATATATTTCTATTACAACCAACAAGCCCATAGCCATCCCTCCAAATTAAAAAAAACCCACAAAAACCTGCCTAACCACTTCCCACTAATAATAGCGATGGGGCAATTAATCTAAAAACTGTAATAAAAAAAATATGCTTACTATAAGATTTCTTTCTTCTTAAATCTTTTTTTTTCTGCCCAAATAAAGGCTAAATAAATCCATTATTTCCGGACGCAACTTTACAGATTGCAAAAAAGAGAATAAAAAAAAACAGAAAAATCCAAATTGGCCCAGCAAGGGTTCCATGAAGACTTAGCTTGTAAAGTATGAAAAGTCCTTATAAGGACACTATGCAATTTCATTCAGAGCACCATGATTTGGTTTGCTTGTATGCCAACCAATGAGAGTGCTCTGACAGGCGAGTCTCACTTATATCGAGACTTGTGAGGGAGTTTGTGCAGAGTCCTCAATTGGACAACTTGGATTATTTGTTGGCTTCACTTTTTTTCCAATCATATTTTCATTTTTCTCACTATTATTATGATTAGAAGTTAGGCAAGGCTTTTTTTAAGGGGGCTGAGGATTCGGGCTTGGAAGCCTATAGCCACCCATGGGAGGGACACTGATGACAATTTTGGCCAATCTGCCACTCATGGGTGGGGGCTGGGGGACATGGTTCATTAATATTATAAGAGCCCCCACCCACTGCAATTGCCCCCCTTGGCTGCACAAAATTGCTACCTGGACAGTATTTTACCAGCATGGTAAATCCAACTGGTGCCAACACTAGCAAAATACCAGCAACATTGCCTGTATATTTTGCGGCTGGCAACAAGCCAGCCTTCTCTGCGGGGAGGGGGAGGCAGTCGGCACCGTGTATGTGCACAGACATCCTGTCTCTCTGCACCTCGCGCTCTCTGTGTGTCTGGGGAAGTCAGAGGTCGCCAATCACGTGACCCACGACCATTGACTTCACCATATGTGTGGCGGTGCATAGGCACTGTGCTTCCCTTACTTAACCAGAGGTCCTGAGAATGCTATCTGGTCCTGGGGTTAGTGCATGGAGATCTCATCTGGGTTCTGGATGAGTACAAGGATGTCATCTGGGTTTTGTAAGTGCTAGGAATGCCATCTGGGTCCTGGGGTAAGTGCAGGGAGATGTCATATGGGTCCTGGGTAAGAACAAGGGATGTCATTTGATTCCTGTAAGTGCTGGGAGTGCCATCTGGGTCCTAGGGTTAGTGTAGGGGGTTCCAGGCATCTGGGTGCAGAGCAAGTGCTGGGGATATCATATAGGTACAGTTAAAGTTGCTGGGGATGCAATCAGGGTGACAGAGCAAGTTTCTGGGGGCAGAGAGATGGCACAGAAATGCCATACACAATGCTAACCCAATATGCCAGTTACACTTTTTGGGTAGTATTGACACCTTACAGTCATCATTCAGGTGACTGATAATATGTCAACAACTTGACTATTATGTGTCTGTTATTATGAACGTACAAGGAGCGGTGCAGCGCCTAAAGTGTCCTTAAATATATATTTTAAAAGCAGGGAGAAAAAGAAAAAAAAGGGAAAATATATAGTGTAGTATGCCACTGTCCAAATAAATAGAATAAAATAAAAGTTATAAGGGTATTTATTATTATTATCTACCTCACTTTGGTGTATTTTTTGTATAAACTTATAAGTGTATTTATTATTATTATCTACCTTACTTTGAGTGTATTTTTTCTTGTATTATATTTTTATATTAATTACCTCTAAATAAAAGTACTTTTTTATTGGACCAACCTTTGCTGCTATTCTGCTTAAACTACCATATCTGTGGTGGGGATTGTACCGCCCAAGCCCGAGGGATAGAGCAGTCCACATCTGCTCCATCAAATGTGAGTAAATTTCTTACCACTTTAATTGTATTCTGTGCCTTACGGTACACACTATTTTGGTTTTTCTTTTTCTCCTATATTTCTGGAGGGAAAAGACCATCATTTATACTTACAAGTGGGCACTACACTATAATATCCTAAGCCCATATCCACAGAGCTGCTTATGTTTCCACCATTTGAGTGACTGCAACCACCAAGAACCACACTATATCCATAGGCTGGGATTGTTCTGCCCAGGTGTTCAAGTTAGAGCTACAATTTTAGCTCCAGGAAATTGTGAGTGTATTTCTTTTGTTTTATTCTATTTATTTGGACAGTGACATACTACACTATATATTTTGCCTTTTTTTTTTTCACCATGCTTTTATATAAATATTTTTAAGTATATACAGAATTTTCCCATGTGTGGGATAAAGTTCATCTAATGTGTATACACTCGGTGATGATCCTTATAAATCGAGAAAAAATTAAAAAATGATGAAAAAAATCCCCAATCCAAAACCGAAAAGAGAAAAGGGGAAAAAAAGGAGAAAAAAAGAAAAAAAGAGTAAAACAATATATGAGAGTCCTGGTAGTCCAAAATATAGTGCACTATATATAGCTATATATGGATGGATCTCACCAATGTAGAAATATTTTTCTTGGTGTACACAGTCAAAGTTGTAATCAGGTGATGATCTGAACGAAGGTGAAGGTAATTTTTGATGTAGAAAACGGGCAGTCACTCCATCAGCTCCCAGTAGGTGTGTGATCAGAACGGCAAATCAATCTTTGTACGGAGGGACGGACGGACATGCTCAGGCAATCTTGTCTTTGAATGAACAGGCTGCGCGCTCGGGACATCTATGTCCCTTCGAGGCCCCTGTGTTCTACCAGGACTCTCATATATTGTTTTTCTCTTTTTTTCTTTTTTTCTCTTTTTTTCTTTTTTTCTCCTTTTTTTCCCCTTTTCTCTTTTCGGTTTTGGATTGGGGATTTTTTTCATCATTTTTTTAATTTTTTAATTTTTTTTTAGATTTATAAGGATCATCACCGAGTGTATACACATTAGATTAACTTTATCCCACACATGAACACAGGGGCCGTCGAAGGGACATAGATGTCCCGAGCGCGCAGCCCGTTCATTCAAAGACAAGATTGCCTGAGCATGTCCGTCCGTCCGTACAAAGATTGTATATATTGTATATATTTCTTGTATATAATCAGTGTACTCAGGATGAAATGAACATTACTACCATCATACTTTATATAAATTTATCTAGAATAAACACTATGAATTTATCTCAGCAATAACAACAAGTATTATATATATTTATTACTACATAGAGTGCGGTATTCATAATATATTTTTTTGTGATTGTGATTAGGAGGTTGTCTTTGGGGTTAACCTCGAATACCTGCACCTAGATGTAATTGAGTGCCAGCACACATTGAATTTTTTTAAATATTTTTAAGGACTGTGCGGACTGTTCCAGTTATTGCTTAGCACTGAATACCCTTTAGCTTTTTTGAGTGTCTGTTATTATGACTGCTAAGGGTATAGAAACAAATTCTTTTAAATGTTCTCAAAACCCAAACAGCAGAAACCAGACCGAGCCACCTATGGGTCTTGCGAGTGCACTCTGCTTAGCCACTTCAACCTAGTATTAGCTATGTGGCGACATCTCTACTACTGAAATCCTACGCCACACATGGCTGTGCAAACCCGGCATTATGAGTCGAGGTGCCCTCACGGGACCCCCCCTCCTCTTACTCACCAGGGGTCGAGGTACTCTCTTGTAATATAGTGAGGGTGAGAGTACTCACAATATAGTATACTACACTTTGTCACTCCTCCGTTTGCCCAGCTTCATTTCCCCAGTTCTTGTTTAGGTTTTACAATGCAAAACAGATGTACTTGTATTGATTTTTTGCCTTTTGTCCACTCTGCTAAGGGGTAATGTCACAGTGTAATGCACACATGCTTGTATGTTATCTCTAAATGACTGGAGTTCTAACTGTGCCCAAATTCCATTGATGCTGTTTTACTATCTCTGTATAGTCTTCATGCTTGTGAAATGTACATCTGAAAAAATGTACATCTAAAAAAAAATTAAAAACTCCAACAGCAGAATCTGAAAATAAAGGACTCAAGTTCTGCCACTCATTTAAGAAAATAATACATTTAACAGTCATAAATGTTTAATTTCTCTGAAAACTAACAGAGACATAAAAAACTAACACTGGGGACATAAAAATAATCAAGCGGGTATCGATATGAGAATGCAAACCAACGGATCTTTTGAATGTAAACATGGGTAAACAAGATCAATCAAATACAGATTGTCAAAGGAGCATTACCCTTGAATTTAATTATTTAAGGCCTGGGCATCACAAATTGAACGTAGGCCTCATACAAGAACAATCAAGCATAACTAGGGGAAAATCAAAGAAAACATGTCCACTCCACTTGCTTTATTTTTCCAACCTGTAGCATCCTTGGTAAGGATGGAGGTATACTTCCTTTTGATGGTGTTATTTGCTGAGCAGCAGTTTTATCCCTTCCCTGCTCCCTAAAAATATCATCTTTAACATGGGAGTGTTCTACTTGATTTTTATGGATATCTCAGACTAAAAGGAGGCCGTGTTGACTCAAGGTTATGGGTAAAGAGTGGGCAGGTGTCGAATGTGATTGGTAGAGGGTTTATGTTGGGTGAATAACACACATATCTCCACCTTAAGAACAAAGATATGACTAAGAGGACCCACAAAAAAATATTATACCTTGAATATTTTGCAGTATGTCACAGTTCTTCATTATGTCAGCAAAATCTAATAGTATCTACTATTTTATCAGATTAGTCACATTCATCAATAAGTACATCAATATAGGCTGTCGTGAGTCTCATGTGCATAGTACAGGCAGCATCAGCATGCATTTATTATTTAGCTTGCTAAACAAACCTGGTTAATATATTCAATGAGTTCTACTTTGATAGTCACTTTGTTACTAGTCTTTGCCTCTGTTTACTTTATTTTAGTTACAGTGATATTGATAGTGATATTAGTGATAGTGATATCCCAAGGTCCGTCCACATTTCAGGTAATCCAGAATATCTGTAAACAGGTATTGATTGGTTGTGGACCACATTCTCTAGTTCACAGATCGGTGGATAATAATGAAATTATGTGTTGCCATAGAAGGTCTAGAATGTAAATGGTCCCCCATCAATTTTATGGTAAAGGTGGTCAGATAGTCTCATAAAGTGACAGGAGCCAACATGCAATTTATATAGCCCCGTTTATTCCAAAGTCCATTGCAATGTTTAAAAGGGAATTTAACAGCAAATGAGACAAACTGTTATAACTGTTGACAGGTACAAAAAGTTAAACAAGCTTAGAATGGTGGAGATTGTCTGGTGCAAAGATTGGCACCGGCACTGATGACAAGTTCCGGTATAGCGCAGAGACAGACGCCAAGTCATCTTGTGATGCAGTTTGTCTATTGCAGAGACAGGTACCAATATTATAAGTGTCCAGAGATAAACATCGCCATAGACTTTAGCTTGTAGTACAGATTGCACAGTGCAGAGATAGGCATTAGCACAGAAGTATGGCTGTGGCACAGACAAACTGGTATAAAAACAGGCACCAGCATGGAAGTTGAATTATAGTGAAGATGTTCTTCAAAATTCCTGCCTAAAATTTTGCTCAGTACAGCTGTACACATTTAATCTCAATGGATGTAGTGTACCGCCATTTTTGAATACTAAATTATCTCTACCCCAGTAACTAGATATTACTTCGCAGTCATTTTAGGCATAATTAAAAAAATCTAAATAAATGAAAACACATTGCATTGTAACATTTCAAGGTGCAGTAATACAAAATGTATATCTAATGCTACAATTAGGTTCCAATTGGTAATACAGGCACATGCACCAAATACCCTAAACCAAGCAGTAATAATAAACATGTTCATGCAATAATAAAATAGATTTTAACAATACATGCAAATAGTTTATAAATATTATTCTAATAGTGTTTGACTATACTAGGTGTACTAAATCTACCTATACATGAATTCCTGAATTATGATGTCACATATATACAGTGATTTACAATGACCTCCAAAGGATGGACCAGTGATGTTGTCATGAGAATTTGGTCCACTAGATCCTTTTTTTTTGTAATTTTTATTTTATCATTTCATAGGAGTGCAAATCTACTTTGTAATGGCATGGACCTTATTTATTACACATTAGTAACATATTTATTACATATTAGTACTGCTATACATCTCCGTCATCGAACTACACAATTTATGGTAAGTTTTGGCCATTGAGGGCATCAGGTCACCAGAAGGAAAAACATAAGTGAAACTGACTTATACTTGAAACTGAAGTCATACATTTCTCTTTACAATTTGTTAGATAAAGTTATCTCAATGGTAGGCAAGGTTTGGTACTCCAAATGTTGTTGACTACATCTCGCATAATGCTGTCACAGCCATAATGCTGGCAAAGCATCAAGGGAGATGTAGTCTACAACATGTGGAGTTCCGAACCTTGTCTATCCCTGAGCTAAATGCTTACAACAGACATCATTGGAAGGCAATGCCTCCTCAAACCTGTTATAGAAGGGATATTACAAACAGGGCCGGTGCAAGGATTTTTGCCGCCCTAGGCAAAAGTAAAGTTTGCTGCCCCCCCCATATGACATCACAATGCCCCACCCATATGATCTGCCATGTTAACTAACGCCAGTGCTGCAGTGCCGCTGTGTTTACATTAAAAGGCCTGCAGGGACAGGCTATGGACACCAGAACCTCTACATTAAGCTGAAGTGGTTCTGGGGACTAGAGATTAGTGCCACGAATAATATACTAGATTGCCTACTTACAACCAGACGAGGATGATGATGGGCTCTAGCTGCAGTCTGGCTCCACTGGTCTGGTGTAGAACAGGCTCTCTGGAGGCTGTTTGTAACTGTGGTCACAAAAATCAATGTTCTGGGAGAACGGGAAGCAGCTCCATTTTTTAAGGCCCTTTACACAGCTCAAGGTCTGGGTCCCAGGGTCCACCTTCATGTTCCACCAATGAGTTTGTTCACAGGGGGTGGAGTAGGGGGATGTCCTGATATGTGTGTAAGGAATGCATTGTGTGAATCTGTGTTTGTATGTGTAAGGGCTGCAAGGTGTGTTTCTGTGTATGTACAGGATGCAGTGTGTGCATCTGTAAGGGGTGCATTGAGTGTGTGTAAGGGGTGCATTGAGTGTGTGTAAGGAATGCATTGTGTGTTTCTGTGTGTGTAAGGGATGCATTGTGTGTAAGGGTTGCATTGTTTGTGTGTGTGTGTGTGTCTGTGTGTGTAATGCATTGTGTGTTTTTCTGTGTGCAAGGGGTGCATTGTCTTTGTGTGTAAGGGGTGCATTGTGTGTGTGTGTGTGATGGATGTCAATCTCTTCTCCCCCCTCTCCCTCCCTTGTCACTCTCTTCTCCCCCCCTTGTCCCTCTCTTCTCCCCCTCCCTTGTCCCTCTCTTTCCCCCCCTCCCTTGTCACTCTCTTCTCCCCTGCTTGTCCCTCTCTTCTCCCCCCTCCCTTGTCACTCTCTTCTCCCCTGCTTGTCCCTCTCTTCTCCCCCCCTCCCTTGTCACTTTCTTCTTCCCCGTTGTCACTCTCTTCTCCCCTCCCCACTCTCATTCCCCCTCCCTCCCCCGTCAATTCCCCTCCCTGTCAATTTCTTCCCACCCACCCTGTGAATTTTTTTCCCCTCCCTTTCAATTTATTCCCTCCCTTTTCAATTTATTCCCCCCTCCCTGTCAATTTATTTCCCCCGTAGAATTTATTCCCCCTTTCAATTTATTCCCCACTCTCCTGTCAATTTATCCTCCACATCCAGTTTATCACCCCGTCAATTTATTCCCCATCCTGTCAATTTATCCCTCCTCCCTTTCAATTTATTCTCCACCACCCCTTTCAATTTATTCCCTACCCTCCATTTCAATGTGTTCCCCCTCTTTGAATTTATTTCCCCACTCCTTTCAATTTATTCCCCCACCCTCCTGTCAATTTATTCCCCTTCCTGTCTCCCAACTTCTATCAGATTCCCCTTACCTGTCAATTCCCCTTTTCCTGTCAGTTTAACCCTGTCAGATTCCACCTTCCTGTCAATTCCCCCTTCCTGTCAATTCCACCCCCTTCCATGTCAATTCTCCCCTTACCTGTCAGTTCCACCACTATCCCGTCAATTCCACCCCCTTCCCTGTCAATTCCCCCCTTCCCTGTCAATTCCCCTTCCCTGTCAATTCCCCCTTCCTGTCAATTCCCCTTTTCCCTGTCAATTCCCAGCCTTCCCTGTCAGCAGATTTCCACCCCCGTCAGTTCCCCTTCTCTGTCAGATTCCCCTTCCCGCATCAATTTCCACCCCCTTCCTGTCAGATTCCCCCCATCAATTCTCCCCCTGTCCAATTCCCCTTCCCTGTCAGTTCCACCCCCTTCCTGTCAGATTCACCCCCGTCAATTCTCCCCCCCTTCCCTACCATTGTTGTAGCGTGGCCGAGCCCTCTATTGGTCCGCGGGTACAGGGAGCTTTTGTTTCCTATACCCTGCCGGACTAACAGGAAGTGAACACTCAGTGTGCACTTCCTGTTAGTCTGGCCGGGTACAGGAGACAGATGACAGGGAGCTTTTGTTTCCTGTACCCGGCCGGACTAACAGGAAGTGCACACTTAGTGTGCACTTCCTGTTAGTCTGGCCGGGTACAGGAGACAGATGCTCCCTGTGCCCGCGGACCAATAGAGGGCTCGGCCACGCTACAGAGAGGGAGTGACAGGAGGGAGCGCTGAGCGCTTCCCTCCTGTCAGCCCCTCTGATCAGACTGCGCCCGGGCGGTGCGCCCTCATGGACGCACCGCCCGGGCAAAGCTGCAGCCGCCTGAGGCTCTCTACAGAGAGCTCGGGTGGCTGCAGCATGAGGGGGGCCGGTGCTCCTGGCGGCACCCCTTCCCAACAGGTAACGCCGGCCCTGATTACAAATCCAAGAATATACATAGTTATAGCCACGTGGAAAAGTGTATCCATGTAAACAACCGATTGTTTCTTAAACTATTCATATAAACCTTGCAGTGTTCTTCTTTGTCACAAACAAAAGGTTACTTGTAACACTGTTAGTTTTTGCAATGGCCAAGCGCAACAAAACCAGCTTGCATACTGAGTGCTCGCAAAATAATTCTATAATATACCTATAGCAACAAATAGCTGGGTAACATATATTAATTGCAGAATAATAAATAATGAGAATGTAATATAATATGAAACATATTGACCATGGAACCTTTAAATTATTACTTTATCTATCCTTAATAAAACATTAAGAATAGGAAGGTTATAATTACATGTTTATTAATTGGTAGAATGTGATAATATGCTTGACATTGTTATTGAAGTCTTCAAATTGATTTGATAAGAACTGTTTGGATACTATTTTACCATCTGAAACAACATTCAATTCCCCTTTCAGATATTCAGATAAGATAATCCTTTATATAAAATAATATAGTCTTTTATATAAGTTAGTTTAAAAAGTATGAATTTATTAGCTTTTGCAGGACAACACTTTTCATGGCCCTTACACAGATTTAAGAGATTGGTTAATATATTGGAGAATTCATACAGCTGTAGATATCACACACATATCTTTTTGTACGTCATCAATAAATCTGAACTATATCTAAATGATGATCCACAGAATTACACAGCGCATTAACAGAGCGAGCCCTGTTTCCGAGTGCTCAGCTGCATGCTTTTAGTACGCAAATACTATTTCTTGGGCTGTCATATCAATGTAAGTGCATATGGTAAAGTGCAAGCAGGGGAGACATGCAATATAAACTGGTATGTAAGCTCAATGCTATTGTATACCTAAATTTTCTTTTGATGCTCGATCCAAATGACTCCCTACTATATATGACATTACTGAAAAGTGAAGGAGAAATTATTAAGATGAAAATCCATACATACATGCAAAGTTGATCATGAAATGGATAGAACAATGTCAATCTTATTGTATTTGAATGTTTTTGTTTCATTGTGTTATGACATGAAAAATTTAGTAAACAAAGGGTTTCACTCGGCCAAAGGACATGATATCACCTGCAGAACTTTCTATGTACAGGGTTGATTATGTGAGATTGCATTCATTTCTACTGGTATTGTGACTGTAAAATAAATTATGAATGAGGTACAAGCAAACATGTATCCCTATTAATCTATAGGAGTATGTAATTTTTTTGTCATATCTAATACATCCCCTGCTTTGAAAATTGCACACTGAGATTTTTTGTTTTTAGGAAATCGCCGCCCAAGATTAAAAATAAATAAATCAGGTTCTAAAAACTGTCGCAAAAAAACAACTACAGTCCACCATTAAAACACGGGTTTAAAAAGTCCAGTCATTGGGAGCACGTAACTCCTACTACGATAATTATCTTTGAATTACACACAATTATACACACTATCTTTTATTACTTTGTATTTTAACTGTAAAATATCTAAAGTTGTTTTTAGGGTCCCTGAGCGTAGTCCGGCTTCCTCTTATCTGACGACATCCTCAGATGTTGACCTTGACAAAGAATGCCATTTGCTTTCATAGCCAAAGTTGTGTGAAATGCTTATAAATACCCAGCTTTTTTCAACACAAACCAATAAAGTGTTACTTTTTTTAAGTATTTAAACATACTTTGAGTTATATCTTTTGCTTTGCCCGTAAGCGCATTTCTCACAGTTAGATTGTGTTTCTCAATTTCTAGCTCGTCATTTTACTTTTCTACTTTGCGATTCTCTTGACCTAGCTTGTTTATCAAGTATAAGTATTTTTGTTGTCTTTTTGTTTTTATTACTCATTACACCTACCTGTGTGTAGGAACTGTCTTGGTTTCCTTCCTTGAAGGTATCTTATTAAGACCAACTACTTTACAGACTAGTAGTACACCTTCTTGACCTTTCTCGCACTTGGCAGCTATCCGACAAAAATTACATAATTAAAAATGGACCACTACTACTCTATTCTTACTGTTCTCTTTACACCCCAATGTGACTATTGTACACCATATGACTACAGTGGCAGTAAAAAACAAATCAGGGCATACTATTTTAAATTTATATATTTTTCAGTATAGTGTACACAGCATATATTAAACTAAAGCATGGCACTGTCCCACCTGCACAACAAGTACCATACCACCTATGTGGAAGAGAGTTCATGAGCAAAGGTCAATAGTATAGTACTTGCTAAAAGCACTGATTATGCAAGAACACACCGATTATAAAAGCATGTTCTATTATTAACATCAGTCAATAGTTATTTACATAACCCGGCCTCACTTGTTTGCCGTAGTTACCTCATTGCTGTGAATATGAGATCACTACGAAGTGCACACAGGTTTATATTTGTTTTATATATAAGAGCACTACATATATCTGCAGTCACGAGTGACTGTAATTAGAAATCTTCAAGTGTCTACTCATATGAAGAAGCACTGAGCGATTTATAATAAACACTCTACTTGATTATACGGCTCATGGTACAAGATCTTTGTCTTTTGGTTGTTTTTTTTTGCAAAGATGAGTAGTTACTGCACACATGGACTTTGTATGAATATATTTTTTATACTCACGAATACAATATGAAAGCAGTTGAAGCAGGTTCTTCCTACGCACAGGATAATATATAGCCGCTTGCTGACGCTAGTCCATTTATTTATTATTCCACAAACAAAGCTACATTTTAAATGGTCTTTTAGATAATGTTTTAGTCTTTCTGCCATTCAGAACTGTGCAGGCACACCTGTATAGCATTCATTATTTTTAAAAACTGTCATTAAAAAGAAAAAAAAGAATCTAAAGTATTTCTAAATAATCATTGCTTTTTCCTTGAGCATGTTGGGTGTAAAGGTTCAGAGCACTCATTGAGCCTTTTTTCCTGACTGTGGAAATTTGGGAGATATTCAGAAGGTTCTTGTAGGCTGCTATCATTCTATGCTCTCTTCACATTTGTTTTTGGTGGTAACATTGACAGAGGGTTTAAAATTTGTTATGCAATTTCAAGATGGCCACCAACATATTAAAAAGGTACCAGATCTTTAGGTGATCATTGTATTTAGCCTGGTTATATGGAAGTAATATTATTTGCATTCATTTTCTGAACAATTGTTTATGAAAAGATTTTAGTACAATGCAAATTTAAACATTTTAAACACATTCGATTTTTTTTTTGTTTTTGTTTATTATATTGCTTTGAAATTCCAATAGTTACACTCAGTGGGAGGACTGATAAAAACTGTTATTTTTAGTGTATATATTACAAAGAAAATTGACACTTTTACATAATTATTGTGTTGAAAAGGGTAAAGCTCTGGCTGCCTGGATACAAAAGTATCCATTTTATTTTGTGTTATTAGTAATAGAAGTATTATAATGCATGTGATCTGTTTGCTTATTTTCAGATAGTGAGCTAAGATCTGAAATCTAACTGATTGGGAACGCAGTGTGTTCGCGCAGCTGGGCCAGTGAGAGACTAATGTGACAACGGACAGTACTCCGCCCCACTGCCAATCAGTGCCCTCTTATTATCTGCCCCCTTTTCACTCTGAAGTTTTCAAAGATGACTCCACAGTAGCCAAAGGACAGTGATTGGCTTTGGGGTGGAGTCATGCCAAGTGATTGGCACGTCACGTCGGGTGATTGGCTGTGGGTTGGTGTCATGTCCGGTGATTTGCTGTGGGTGGAGTCAAGTCGGCAGCTCACACTGATCTTTATCACTGATCACACGCGGAGTGTCCCTTTATGTACATGATACTAACGAATTTGCCATTCGTTGTGAATAATTCAGATCTTTTTATGGACACCATCCATAAGGTATGAAATTAACCAGTGTTAGTATATATTCACTGTTCTTAGGAGTGTCATTCATCACCTGTTAAAATACCCCAAATTATTGTTAATACATTGTAATCGGGTAACATCATTCCTTGTCAGTGATATTGCCAATAGTGGTGAATTATTAGTTGTGTTTAGACACCGCATGCTTCACCACTGAATTAACCTATAGTTCTGACTTGTTTATTGCTTAGATACTTCATACCTCACCAGTGAAATTATTCATAGTTACATTATATACATAGATTATATATTTACATTATACCAGTAGTAGTGATGTCGCGAACCGTTCGCGATCCATGTTGCAGCTTCAACATGGATGCTGTCCAGGAGGTGGGAGGGTCTGGGAGGGAGGGTCTGCTGGAGATTGGCCGGGATGTGTCAGCTGACCGGAGCTCGCCGCGAACGGTTCGTGGCGAACCGTGGCGAGCCATTCGCGGGAAGTTCGCGAACGGTTCGTGACATCACTAACCAGTAGTAGTGATCTATATACTGTGTCTTGCGACACCATTTATCACCATTGAATTTATCCATAGTCCCCTTGCAAAACCTTTTAATCATGCCGCAGACTACAAGCGTTATTTTTATTAAACTCTTTTATCTGCTAGAGAAATGTAAAATGCTTTGCAAAGCACCCATGGAGTTATGAGATATCTAATTGTAGGACTTCTAACAGCCTGTCCTCTAAACCCTTTATTTTGCCATTGGCTATATATGGTTTTTTTTTATTAACTGTATCAATCAAGAAAACTGTTTAGGATTAAGTGTGCAAACTCTAAGACGTAATGTATATATTGTTAGAAAATCAAATCTCAATATGCCCTCATATGCAAATTCTCTAGTTTACAAGAGTGGCTCATCTGCATTTGTCAGTGTACACAGCTGCATAGTGCATAAAGGTTCAGGTAGCAAATGCTAATTTGTGCTGAAGAATTAAACATGGCTAGATAAATACAACAGCTAAACAAATCTTGGTTCACTGTAAATGTGATATTTGGTGAAAACCATAAATATAAAAAATGTAAAAAGTAACTTGCTTTTTTTTTTTTCTAAACACAAGAAAATGAAATTAAATAGCAGCTTCAGTAAAAAAAAATTATTATCTCGGAAAAAGTAAAAAAAAAAAAAAAAAAAAGAAAGAAAAAAAATCAATGACCACAGAATAGAAGGGACTTCATTAGACCACAGAATGACTTTTCATTGTTCGTTTGCTTAAACTTCTGAATAAATGTCAAGACATATTCTCTTAATTACATTTCAATCACTAATCAAATTGATTACCAAGAATCCTATCACAGATGCGAGACTCCGACCTACTGAGATTGACCCTGTCTTTAGAATGTCCTGCCACTGTCATGTTTGTTAGGATTCCATTTCCCAACTTAGAGATAATTCTAAAGTAATTATGTATTTTATTTCTAAAACAATAAAATGTTCTGTTTTTTTTTATCCATCTAACAGCTCAATCCAGAGATGCAATTCTTTATACAGCAAGAAATAAACCCACAGTGACACCTACTGGCTGACAGTTACTACTGCATCTGGCACAATACTCCAATAAAATATATGTGTAATAAAATATATGGACTGCATTACATTTACGATTGTCTTTTGTAAGGTCATGCAACATAGACCCATTAAAGCAAACCTTAGAACTGAAAATGTGTAGAACTGAAAAACCTTTAATGCTTGTGAACATTTCCATAAAAGGGGAATCAAGCCTAGAGTCTTCCAATGCTCAGTTATTCAGGCAAGGTGAGAATTGGCAGGAATTAAAAGTAAATTTAAAAATCTGAGACCAATGTAGCCAAGTTGAAAAATTCCCCAAGTCAGCTACTTTGGCTTTAAGTCTGAAGTTCACTTTGCATTTACTTTGAATCATGAAAAATTCTCAAACCTCTGCCATGTCAAGATTAACATTCACTATTAAACACAGGGTCATTTGTTCGTTACTTATGGTCCTTCCACTTGGCAAGATAGTTGGGGAATTTTGCTCTCTCCATCTCTCGGACTCCTCAGCTAACTAACGCATATAAACATGCAACCCACCCTAACTTGTATTTCTTATTTTTTTTATAATTGTTTATTTTTATAGTGCGTATAGAGCGTTACAAATAAGCCTGCATTGCCCCAACAGCTTATTTGTAACGCTCTATACACACTACAAAAATACATGTGACATTGTGAGAATAAACATGTAGAATAAACATGTGTAATTGTGAGAGTAAAGCACTAATTTTATGTTTAAGTATATTCAGATTAGGTACATATGTCTGTAGCCGGTAGATTCAGTTAAACAAGAATATTAGTTAGCTTTTCTAAACATAGACATTGTTTGCTTAGTAAATAATAGATAAAAGCATTGTTATTTTCACGGTGTAGCTAAGTTAAGGTAGAATTGTAAGTGATTAGTTTAGCAGGATTAGTATAGGGTAGAGTGAGAGAAAAAAACGCTGAGATCTCTTAAACAGTGGGAAACGTTTAACGGCCCAAGGACCCAAACTGAGATACAGAGGCCCTGTGGCCATCTAGATTTCAGCCCACACCAACCCGACATGGCATGCCACCCATGAGAGATGTGAGTCCCCAAGTCCCCAGAGAGTCTCCCCTGCATTCCTAGACCATGTTGTTTGATTTAGAGCTCCAGCCAGCTTCATTGATCAGCAGCTTCGTATGCAAGCCCTGTATGTTCCCGTGGGCTGAGTCATGGAGGGGGTGATGACCCTGTGCAGACCGCGATCTGGGTGTTTGTGGCGATGCAGCCGGGAGCCGAACTTCTGACAGCGCGGTGCCCATTTCGGTCTCTCCCGCAGTTTCCACTGCCATGTGTGGAGCATTCTGCCATTCCGCCAAGCTTGACGGGGACATCCCGCTATCACAGGCGAGTGTGGTGGTGTTTTCCCCGGGCTCAGGTTCACTGCAGGACATGGCCTCTCTGGTAAGAGTGTAGTGGGCGCCGTGTGTGCATGAGCACTTGCTTATTCGGAGCCAGAACAACTCCTGGCATAGCTTTTCAAAGTTTGCTTTGAATTGTGCTTCCCAGTTCTGGTCTGAGCTTGATAGTTGGGGTAAGGGCTGCAGCTCAGCGGCCATCTTGGGTTCCCCACACTGTTTCAAGATCAGCCTCTGTTGGTGCAGCTGCGAGGTAAGTTCCCCAGCAGGAACTAGGATATTCCCCACAGGCCGGGGGGGTGGAGCTCGGGACCTCACGGAAGTCGCTGTGAGCTATACGGCTCCGGGCGGGAGGTCGGCCGCCTCTGCCGCTCCAGAATAGGATTTTCAAGGATTATCAGCATCCCCTATGGTAGTGCACTGTTCTCCTGCGTGTTTTGAATCGTGTTCCGCTTTTGTTTAGGTAGTTTCTAGTTTTAAAGTAGACTACTACTTTAATGTAATGCCCTCTCTCACTATACTCTTTGCTTTTTGCGGCAGGAGCTTCTAGCAAGTGCGTCCGGCCATCTTGAGAGTTAGGCCCCGTCCCCAACTTGTATTTCTATTAACTGTAAAGGCCTTAGCAACCCCTCTAAAAGACGTGTGATGTGATGGGCAAATCGCACTACAACTGACTTAATATTTCTACAGGAAACCCACTTCTCAGAAACATGCCCCTTCCCTTTCCTGAGTCGACACTTCTGAGGATGTCATCTAGTCAACGCTAACACAGGCAAACACAACGACGTGGCTATTCTCATATGCAAAACAGACCCTCCTTTCCGAGATTGCCACAGATGCTGTTAAGGCAAAACAACTGTTTTATGAAAAGACTAATTAAGCTGATACCCATCTAGCAAGTAGGCTCCGCAAAACAATCGCAGGCCAAACACACTGGCAAACTACGAACCTCCTCCGGACAACACACAGAGCTGCCAACCAAAATGGCTGAGCTCTTTCACACCTTCTTCTATGACCTTTATTATCAATCCCCCCCACCATAGGAAACAAACAGACCACCTCCAGGTGCGAATACACTTGTTTCTATATAAATTGTGGAGGAGGTCATGGGCACAATAATAACAGTAATGCCCTCTCTCCCTATACTCTTTGCTCTATCACTGGTACCATTGCTCCAACTCATCAGCGCAACACACGCTGTCACTGGTATCACAGTTCACACACAAACAAATTATGCCGACGACCTCTTCCTGATGATTATGAACCCACTGGGGGCACTGCCCCCTCTACTAGACCTCCTTGTAAACTATTCAGAGTTGTCAGGTTACAAACTCAAAATGGAAATGACCAAAGCCCTTATACTTATATGAGAAAATAAGGGTTTGGCTGCACTCACCTACACATGTTAGCATGTGTAGGTGAGTGCAGCCAAACCCTTATTTTCTCATATATGTATATATTTAGGAGTCTAGCCAGCTCCATGGGTTTTGCACCCCTCCCTGTTACAGGTGCCTCATCTCAGGATCCTATTTAAGCATTGTACTGCAGAGACCTCGAGATGGAAGGATTTCCCCAAGTGAGAAGCTCATTTAGCAGACAGAGTAGGACCTGCCAAAGATGGGGTACATTGGCGTTGTGGCAGGCTTATGCAATGTATGATCATATACTGTAACTAAACCCCCATTATATTTTTTTGCCTAGATTAGGTGTTTTTAATAAAACTGAAAATTGTTCAGCACTAAAATGACAGTTTAGTAGATAAGCGAGTGCGCTGGATTTTCATTTTTTCAAAGCCCTCATACTTAACATAACTGCGCAAGAAAAAGCTGGACTACATTCTTCCTACCTGCTCTCCTGACATGTGTGGGAAAGAAGCAGGCGCTCGTCAAAGTTCAGCGGTGTTCGGGAGTTTTAGTGTCCAATTTGAGTTCCAAGCGATCGACGCCAAAACACCGCCGCCTGCATTCTTGCGAACACAAGGTGGCAACCGACATAGTTCCCACGTGGTGGCCACCCAGCAGCACAATTAAAACCCACGATGATAGAAGTGTCAGGACTAACCGGGGTTAACCGGGTTTAACAAGCACAGAGGTGGTCCGCAGTTCATTAGTTGGTTCGGTTCCTGAACAGAACAAATAAATCCCACAAACCAAGTCTTTTTATGAGCCAGTTCCATGGCCATAGTCCTGGGGCAGGAGGCTGGCTAGCAGGCTCCACCAGGAGCTTGTGGCGGACGACCAGACCAAAGGGCGTTCATCACACTATCCATCTATAACTCAAAGTTACAAAAACAATTTCAAATCATCAATGATTTCTCACCCTCAACCCCATTCCTACGCAACAAATTGTTTCCACCAGCTATGTCGCCAAAGGACTTTGCACATTATGAGAACAACAATCTGATTAGATAAATCCACTTGTTCACAGGCAGTCAAAGCCTCCATCTCTATATGCTTTAACCACATAGAGCCAACAAAACCCTCTTAAGATAGTACCTTACACCCATTCGACTTTTCCGTATAGTAGATATGATTTCGATCTTTGTTGGAAGCGCTGTGGATACAGGGGAACATATAACCACTTTTGGTGGCAGTGCCCACTTTTAACACCATTATGGGCAGAGATTTTTAAATTAACATCTAGGCTCTTGCAGATAGACATTCCATTAGACTGTCGGATCTGGCTACTCGCCAGACTATGGGACTCATTTACTAGGGTCCAAAAAAAGATGGTCAACAAAACATCACTAGCACTTGGACGGCACTTGCAACAGTCACCCGTAAGATAGCAGAAACAGTTGAGATGGACAGGCTGACAGCCAAGCTACAAAATATGGGACCCATGGCTTATTGAAATGCACACAACTTAAGACCACCACATTACCCTTTTATTTACCAGAAAAAAACAGTACTAGCAAGACACATACTAATAGTATAGATAAAGCACGAGTATTTGGTGGACAGGGGAGATGTTTTTAATTGTCTTGAATAATGTATTTGTTTGTTTTTAATTTAGTTAGATTTTTACTATTTAACCCCTTAAGGAGCAAACTTCTGGAATAAAAGGGAATCATGACATGTCACACATGTCATGTGTCCTTAAGGGGTTAAAAAAGATGGTTACAATTATCAATCTTGTTGAGTGCAAACGAGTGTTGAGTGCAAACGAACCACCAACACTATACAGAATGAAAATGACCACCGGGTTGGTGGCCTAATGGGCACACACACACACAATTTTTTTCACACTTACATAGCCAGATACCCCACAGTACCTGATAGATGTGGGCTCCTCACAGTAACCAACAGTGTGATATTTTTATTTTTGTATCTCCTTTGGTGTTTGTTACCTTATCTATGATGACACTGTATGCTCTGATGTGTACGACATAAAAACTGACCAATGATACAAACTTTATGTGTTCACTATACTACAAATGTTAAAGCACCCTTTGTTTTGTACTCCAAATGATAATGCTACAATATCTACTGCAACCTTAATAAAAAGAGAATTATAATAAAAAAACTTTCACAAATATAATACATTCATTACATATGTTGAGAGGTTTAACATAAACACAGCATTTATTAGTATTTTCTTTCAGTTCAATCATTTGAAACAAAAGTAACAGGCAGAAGGAAAACAGAATAATTAATAAAACAACCCTGATAAGAGTGACATTCCACTAACAGGATAGAGGTTTGAAAGAAAGACAAGGAAAGCACATATATTGTCTATATTAGTTACGTTAGAAACCTACCTAGGAGCTCCATCAATTTGCTCTTTCCTTTACGTGAAAGTGAAACGCAAGAAAAAGTGGAAAAAAGAAACACATTAAAATTAAAGCAGCCGCAAATACAGTTTACAAATGTTATACGGTAAGATGTATTATGATATGAACTGTACTTAAACTGTGTAAAGATGTAACAGTGTTATTATAAATTGAAAATAGCAGAAACTGCACAATATAGTATTAAAGGGACACTATAGTCACCAAAACAACTTTAGCTTAATGAAGTAGTTTTGGTGTATAGATTATGACTCTGTAGTTTCGCTGCTCCATTCTCTGCCATTTAGGAGTTAAACCACTTTGTTTACAAAGAACTAGTCACACCTCTCTCCCTGTGACTTACACAGCCATCCTAAACACTTCCTGTAAGATAACCTAGATATTTTAGATGCACAGTCTGTTTATTCTAGAATTTATTTCCTCCTGCTCTGTTTATAGCATACAGGAGACTCCTGTGTGTGATTAAAGTCCAATTTACAGAGCAGAATATAAAAACTTCTAAAGTAGGTTAACATCTGATTGAAAATGAAACCATTTGTTGTAATGCAGGCTGTGTCAGTCACAGCCAGGGGATTTGACCCCTAAATAGCAGATAATTGAGCTGTGAAACTTCAAAATCTATACACAAAAACTGTTTCATTAAGCTGGAGTTATTTTGATGCCTATAGTGTCTCTTTAAACTAACATTATGAGTATTTAGATATTTTCCTAATTTACAATTAAGGAAAGGCCTGCTCTAATAAGCTTACAATCTGTGGTAGACCGTTATACATTAAGCGTCTTACTGTTAATGTGTCTGCCTGGGATTTAAATCTTGGTTTCCTAGATGTATGGCAGTGACGATACCTCTGCTCTACCCAGCCAAACTATAACCTATTATTCAGTATGCTGCACACCAGCAATAACCAAAACTACCTTAGCCCTATACTCACTCCAGCTTCCCTCACCCTTTACAGCCTACACAACAAGTAATATCAATACTATGTATATTTCTATGTACAGAATGTTATTCATTGCCCAACACAACCAATGAATGGTCTTAGAATCTGTATCTTGCTTATACACGCCATTCAGCAGGACAGGAGTCTCACACTTATGCGGGATTACTATTTTTAAGGATATCAAATTAGGGAGCTATCTTGTTAACAGCAATCTAATTTGTTATCCGTTGGAATAATGGGGATCATGGCATTCATGTTTCATTTTGGTTCCAAATTTTGCTGCATTGTAAATTAATAATCGACAAACATGTATTCCTGACACTATAGTTGTAAAAATACTGTTTAATTATCCGGTCCCCTCTGATTAGTTTTAAAAGTTTTTTTACTCACCTTTTTCAGCGACTCACCTGTCTCGTCGTACCTAAACCTGTTTCACACCACCTGCTCCACACCACCTGCTTGGTTGAGATAATCAAACTTGATGATCTCAGCCAATCCAATGCTTTCCTATTGGAAAGCATTGGAAGGCTATTGAGCATGCGCAGCAAAACATTGTGCTGCACCTATTAGAATGTCTTTTATGAGAAGCATTCAGCGCCACACTGCGCAGCACCTCTAGTGGCCATCTGATTGACTGCCACTAGAGGTGTTCCTAGGCAGTAATGTACACAATGCCTTTTCTCTGAAAAGGCAGTGTTTACATTAAAAGCCTCCAGGGAGACATACCTTACACACAAAAGCAACTACTTTAAACTGTAATTGTTCTGATATCTATAGTGTCTATTTTTTTTTACAAAACCCAGTGCTTTAGAAGAAATACTTATGATGTGGAAGTGATACATGGATGGTTATCAAATGTCATAAGATAGAGCAATAACAAGTGCAGTCCAGAGAACACAAATAAGTAATCCCAAATACCCAAAAATAAAATTATATGGGGAACAGAAAGATTATATAAACATCATACTGGTCGTCTAGAAATCATGTAATACAGGGAGTGCAGAATTATTAAGCAAATGAGTATTTTGACCACATCATCCTCTTTATGCATGTTGTCTTACTCCAAGCTGTATAGGCTCGAAAGCCTACTACCAATTAAGCATATTAGGTGATGTGCATCTCTGTAATGAGAAGGGGTGTGGTCTAATGACATCAACACCCTATATCAGGTGTGCATAATTATTAGGCAACTTCCTTTCCTTTGGCAAAATGGGTCAAAAGAAGGACTTGACAGGCTCAGAAAAGTCAAAAATAGTGAGATATCTTGCAGAGGGATGCAGCACTCTTAAAATTGCAAAGCTTCTGAAGCGTGATCATCGAACAATCAAGCGTTTCATTCAAAATAGTCAACAGGGTCGCAAGAAGCGTGTGGAAAAACCAAGGCGCAAAATAACTGCCCATGAACTGAGAAAAGTCAAGCGTGCAGCTGCCACGATGCCACTTGCCACCAGTTTGGCCATATTTCAGAGCTGCAACATCACTGGAGTGCCCAAAAGCACAAGGTGTGCAATACTCAGAGACATGGCCAAGGTAAGAAAGGCTGAAAGACGACCACCACTGAACAAGACACACAAGCTGAAACGTCAAGACTGGGCCAAGAAATATCTCAAGACTGATTTTTCTAAGGTTTTATGGACTGATGAAATGAGAGTGAGTCTTGATGGGCCAGATGGATGGGCCCGTGGCTGGATTGGTAAAGGGCAGAGAGCTCCAGTCCGACTCAGACGCCAGCAAGGTGGAGGTGGAGTACTGGTTTGGGCTGGTATCATCAAAGATGAGCTTGTGGGGCCTTTTCGGGTTGAGGATGGAGTCAAGCTCAACTCCCAGTCCTACTGCCAGTTCCTGGAAGACACCTTCTTCAAGCAGTGGTACAGGAATAAGTCTGCATCCTTCAAGAAAAACATGATTTTCATGCAGGACAATGCTCCATCACACGCGTCCAAGTACTCCACAGCGTGGCTGGCAAGAAAGGGTATAAAAGAAGAAAATCTAATGACATGGCCTCCTTGTTCACCTGATCTGAACCCCATTGAGAACCTGTGGTCCATCATCAAATGTGAGATTTACAAGGAGGGAAAACAGTACACCTCTCTGAACAGTGTCTGGGAGGTTGTGGTTGCTGCTGCACGCAATGTTGATGGTGAACAGATCAAAACACTGACAGAATCCATGGATGGCAGGCTTTTGAGTGTCCTTGCAAAGAAAGGTGGCTATATTGGTCACTGATTTGTTTTTGTTTTGTTTTTGAATGTCAGAAATGTATATTTGTGAATGTTGAGATGTTATATTGGTTTCACTGGTAATAATAAATAATTGAAATGGGTATATATTTGTTTTTTGTTAAGTTGCCTAATAATTATGCACAGTAATAGTCACCTGCACACACAGATATCCCCTAACATAGCTAAAACTAAAAACAAACTAAAAACTACTTCCAAAAAAATTCAGCTTTGATATTAATGAGTTTTTTGGGTTCATTGAGAACATGGTTGTTGTTCAATAATAAAATTAATCCTCAAAAATACAACTTGCCTAATAATTCTGCACTCCCTGTAGATGCACAGAGCCATTTTTTTGTAGTGTAAGTAGAAAGATACAACACATGTAGGGTATAATACTTGCCTAAAATATGGTAACTGCACGACAGTTTCGTAATATCTCCATGTCGCAGTCAGATCAATCCTGCCTAAATTAGTGGCGTAATATCTCCACGCAGACTGCAAAGCCAAGAAAATCAGAACAATGGTTTACAGAAATGCAAGAGCAAAAAAAAAAAGAGCCTTTGCTGTAAGGAAGTGTATGAACTGATAACGCTGAATAATGATATTGTAGGCTTAGTAAATCAGTCCCATTTCCTCATTCACTTATCGCTGTTTAAAGTCAATACTGTTGTAGTGTCAGCAGTGTGAGACCAAGGGTTTACACAGGCACAGGTTTCACTGTCACAAAACACAACACATTTTCACGGCTGCACTCCACGTATATGACACGTTACTCAATACACCACTTACAATGGTTTCATTTACATTAAATGATGAGGTAGGGATCATATACATTCACTTCTGTGCAAAAGGTTTGTGCAGGTGACGTGAGAATACTTTCATAACAGAAATGTTAATAGTATATATATTTTTTTTATCAATTAAAGAAATGATTGGAAACCGGTAGAGTTTTTACTGGGTTATTTAATAAAGTGTGGATACAAAGTAAATTCTAAGTGAATTTCATATTACAGGACAGAAAAGCCAAACTGAATGGATAGCTGATTTAGAGAATTTTTTTCCATTTTTTTTTACCTTAAAGGACCACTATAGTGCCAGGAAAACATACTCGTTTTCCTGGCACTATAGTGCCCTAAGGGTGCCCCCACCCTCAGGGTCCCCCTCCCGCCCGGCTCTGGAAGGGGGAAAGGGGATAAAACTTACCTTTTTCCAGCGCTGGGCAGGGAGTTCTCCTCCTCCGATCCTCCTCTTCTCCTCCCCATCGGCTGAATGCGCACGCGCGGCAAGAGCTGCGCACGCATTCAGCTGGTCACATAGGAAAGCATTATCAATGCTTTCCTATGGACGCTTGCGTGCTCTCACTGTCAATAAGACAGCCGCTAGAGGAATTGGGGGAAGGCTTAACCCATTCATAAACATAGCAGTTTCTCTGAAACTGCTATGTTTATAAAAGAAAGAGTTAAGCCTAGCTGGACCAGGCACCCAGACCACTTCATTAAGCTAAAGTGGTCTGGGTGCCTAGAGTGGTCCTTTAACTTTGAAATTCACTTTGAATTCACCCTGAATTCCCACTTTAGTCAATACACTGTGAGTATCTGCAGCGAGCCTCCCAACAATCCCAGTTTTGGGGTCCTATCCTGCCATTGAGTTTTTTGTGCATATTCTTAGAAAGTACGCACACAATTTGTTCTGTAGAGACTACAATATGATTGGGATTCCAATACATAATATTTTTGCAAGAATATTCTATATGTGTTTGAAAAAAATAAAAAGGGGTCAATAATGATACTTAACACATATATGTGAATAAAAAAAGATGCACTTGGGTGAGTTTTCGGAGAAGAACAGTGGATGAAAATCTTCTTTTAAAAACTCCAGAGCACCATTTCCTCAGAAATACAGGAGAAAAATAATAAACTACACAGAACTACAAAGCTTTTGCATTCTATATTTCTGTATCAGACTAGCTCCTATTGATACTGAAGGACAAAAGAGGGGACTGCATATTTTGTATTCACTCTACCTTGTGTTGTCTACTTGTGAGTTCCTCTCCTTTTAGTCCTACAAAATCCCAGATTGCTCATTTCCATCTACAAAAAAAAGCACCTTCTAAATGCTGCCAAAACGTTAATCCTGGCACTCGCCCTCCGACATTCCAACAATGGGTAGAAAAAGTTAAGGAACACCATAGACAGGAGTGATATCACTTCACTTGGACCCCTTGGCTTGAGTTCCTTGATGAGAAACACATGGGGAGTGTAGAGACTGGCAGGGGAAGTGGCCCCCTTCCTGCTCCTTAATTCAAATTATTTCCCCTTTCTGCCCATTTTTTGTATTTGTTTTTACTCATCTTCGGGGCTGTTTTTCTCCCTTTTACTTTTTTTTTTGCTCTTAATAAGCATATAAACCACCTATGCTTCTGGAATTAGCCTAGGGCTTTTTCTGCAATGTTTGAGTTCTGTTTTTCATTACTTGTTTATATGTCAGTATAAATCTTTTTTCACTGTTTCCACGAGCTTATACCGTGATGTTTACATTACATTTGTATAAATACAACTCCTTAAAATGAATACTTATCTTTCTCCTAGACTTACTCCACTCTACTTTTCGGCATTATAACAAAGTTAAAGGGAAAATCTGGTCACAAATATTAACTAAAAATATTTTTAATAGATTTTAGTCTCAAGAATACATGTTATTTATTATTTTCTGCATGTTCCATTACATATTTCTTTCAAAAGAAAGTGTTTTACAGCATTATGCACTGTAAATCTGTCCCCTCCCACACCTCCCAATTCTAAAAAAATGTTTCTTATCTATACACGTAGTTAGGAAAGCTGCGTATGGACTGGACCACAGGACATCCACTCTTTTGTCATATGGGATGGAGAAAGGTAAACGGGAACAGACAGAAATATAAAACCCACGTATTTTATTCAGCCCTTAGGGCTTTTAAAATGCTAACACATAACAAAATAATGTGACCATAGCTAACAAGATGGGGATGGCGCACAGAATAAGATTTGCCTGCCTAATGTCATATGTCCACACAACCACTGAAGATGTAAAGTATCAATGGAGGATGGCTACTTCCCAGAGCAGCCACTTAGTCTATCAGCATTTGGCATCTGATGTGCGAAAACACTTTATGGTCTAATGTTCAGGAAGAGCAAGTGCCACCAGAGGCGGCCATAGACTAATTTACAGCATGCTCCAAGACTATCCAATCATCGACAGTCTCAGAGAAGACACATAGGATTGAGGAATCTCATGATCCTCAGGGCTTTGTAGTTACTTTTCCATTTTCATTGCCACTAACTGATATTTTATTGCCAACTCCTCTAGTCTTAAATAAGTTGTGGAAATATATTAAAAAATATAATAATGAGTTATGTTTTTAGTCTGTGTGAAGGCACTAATAATATTATTTTTACCCATGATAGATATATGTGATAATGTAAATCGTATTCTGTACTGCATGCATGTGTATATAAAAGGATTTGTTTCTCTATTCTATAAACTTCTGTCATTCCAGGGAAACTGGGAGCCTCCAGCGCCAAGACACAGTGAACAAAGATCTAGAATGGAAAATGGTTAAAATGTCCATGGGAAGTCCCCTCAGAAGCCGCAGATTAGATTATTATGTAACATTCCAGGAAAAAAGGACGATCTCATTGAAGTGAGGATTTAGAATGTGGTAGATACACTGACGTAAAAAAACACTTATAACCATTTTAAAGTGAATAAATGAATAAATGAAATGGTAATTACCCCTCTCATATACAATTGGTATATATAATAAAGGATTCCTCTATATCCTCAAAATGTTAAGATTAAACAGAAAAAAATCTACAAAGAGAAAAAAAGACTCAGAGGGTAGTAAGGTATAAACACCAAAAAGGGTGAGTTTTCAAGGTTACACTCACAAAGGGACTGCAATTTCTTGACCATTTGTTGATGGGATTTTCGTAAATTTTATCTAATTAATTGCATGTTTTGATACATTTCCTATGTTGCACTATATTTTCACTTTTGTTTCCTCACATGTGCCATTCATCTGTCAACATTAAATCAACATTACACTGATGAGCTTAAACTTGCAGTCTCTTTGTGAGTGTAACCTTGAAAACCCACCCTTTTTGGTGTTTATACCTTGCTACCCTATGAGTCTTCTTTTCTTCTCTTCGGATACACTGACGTGTATGAAGATTCCAATCTGGCCATTGTTCATATGAGTTATATAATTGCAAAACCAAAAATCAAACAAACCTGAATTAGCTCTGCTGCTGGTTTCCTTCTTTTCTCGAAATGTTTTTGACGATGTTGCTCTTGAACCTTGAGAGCCAGGCCAGAACCTAAGATTCCCTGAAAAAAAAATAGTGATTCATAGGCTGTCATTTTCAGATTGATAGGTGAAAGCATTTTGTGACATGTATTTCTTTCACAGCTCTACGAATCAGCAGGGCACTACATTAAGTCAGATGCCTTAGAAACCAGGTGCAATAAAGCAGCATGACACCAAAAGAGAAAACACACACAGCACAAGCCGCATGTCATCGGAGTTGTCAGGCTGATGTCAACTTTTGAAGGAAGGCACATCTGGTTGATTTATTATTTATTTCAGGTCATTCACAATGCACAGAGATTCAAACAGAAACTAGTCTGAAATGAGCCCCTTCCACAAATATTTTCAGGCATTATAAATACCCAATGCACTCGGTGGGTTGCGTGTTCCTCTCCCACACTATGAAATAACGAACAGTTGTCAGACAATGTGGTCACTGCAACAGACCATGCTTTGGCTCACAGCTGCTCTCTTTAATGGTGTATACATACCGTATGGACTTCTGGCACTTAGGGAGATTCTAACTTTAGATTGATATTCTAGAATAAAGTGCAAATGAACTCTGAGAATGGGAGTACAGTCACTAAAGAGTTGTAATCTGTTGGGGACAGAGCAATATCTGAATGGAGCCAATGTATGAACCCCAAACGTTATGTCTTTAAGATTTTTAAAGCGTCTTTAAATGCTGATTTTTGCTCCAAACTCTTGCAATGGGCAAGAAAGATCTGTTAACAAAGTACCAAATGCTTAAATCTATATTGGTAACCAGGCCAGACAAGGAGAAAGAAGATGTTAAGTATATCTCTCCTGAGCCAGATTGGAACCACAACTGGAAGCATAATAGGTGATCCTAACACTTCCTCTGCCCTCCATAATGGACAAAATCCAGTGGATGTTTGCAGAGGACCAAGCAGTGTGTAGACAGGATCTAGGATCATAACAGAGATATTTGAAGCTGTGGATGTGGATTCAAACAGTGAAATTCTTTACTTTGATAATATCTTGGCAGATGATACAAAGTGTGGTCTTCCAGAGTCCGTGGACTATGAAGAATTACCCCAACTATTCTGACAATTAGTTTTTTCCTCTAAACAAGCTAAAAAATTCAATGCCTGATGGTTTTACAAGGCTGCCTAATTCACCCACAGCAGCAGACCAAATTCCTAAAGACATGTTGATCTGCTTTCACCATATTGCTAGCAGTCAATAATAAAACCATGCTACAATCTGAAACCCATTCTACTATATTTTAGAATACAGGTATTTGGAGGCAATCTATCCCATTTTCAACCAAGATTTCAAGTGAATACATATTTCATACAGATGGAATAAACAGCATTAACTAATTGTAGATCAAAAGACAACCAGAAAGTACTGTTTTGGTGAATGTGAAAACATTTCTCAATTCCTTGGACTTTGTGGATGAGGCACAGGCGATCCCAGGTCCCTCTGCTGTACACATCTAGGATGTGGATTATATCAACCACATCGTTCTATCAACTTTTGCACATAAGGGCTGGAACTTACCACTGGACTGGATTAAACTTATTTGTTAGACAAGTTTGGCAACTGGATTCACTGCTAATACGGTCAATACACCATTTGGCTGTCATGAAGACTGAAGCCAGTAATTGCTGAAGGAATTAGCTTCACACAGTAGTTTATCTCCTCCAGCTTCATAGAGGTGGATGCAGCTGAGGCTGGATGAGCTCTATCTTCTGCTCTACAGAGGAGAATGGAAGCTTAGAACTAGGCTGAGTAATTTTCAGATAGCAGTTCACTTCCACAGAGGTCTGGTTCTTGTAAAACTGGTCTACAAGCTGGGTCTGACATCACAAAACAAAGGGAAAACTTGGCAAGAAAAGCATAAAGTGACACTATAATCACCCAGACCACTTAATCTCAATGAAGTGGTCTGGGTGCAATATATTTGTCTTTTTAACCCTGCAATGTGAAACACTGTTAGAAACTACAATGTATACATTGCAGAGTTAAGTCCACCTCTAGTGGATGTCAAATATGACAGGCACTACTGGCACTTCCGGTGCATCGACCAAGTAAAACTTGGTCACATGATACAGAAATTGATAATAATGCTTTCCTGTTGTTGTGCTATTTGGTGCCCCATAATTTTTAATATTAAAAGAAAAATAATATGGATGCTGGTGAGCTTGGCCTGGACATTACGTAATGCTGTTTCAACACAGGTCAAAGGAACTTTGTATTTTGTAACCTTAAGAAGTAAACAGGAGGAATACTTATCTACAGTTTAATTTGTGAGCTATATGTGTACAAGGGTAACGAGAACAATCGTTTATTACTCAATGGGACTTTACAATTCGAGATACTTAAACTCACAGAGCTTCAAAGGGGTATACAAACTATGCAATTATTTGTGCATAAACATCACAGGCAATCCAGAGTGTTTGTCAGCCATACGAACCCAAAGTCTGAGGTCGCTTCCATATTTTCAGGATATTAGAACTTAAATGAATCTATTGGAATCATGCATGATATACAAATGTAAACTAAATGTGTGATTGCTACAGTAATGTCTAAAACTGCATCCTTGACTGATTTAGGGGTAAAAGGTAATATAGATATACTAATATAATTAGATTCTATTTTCTTTGTAAAGATGAATGTATCAATCAGTTATTCATACAGGTTAGATGGATACAGGGTATAGACATATTGCATTATGATTAATATAACCAACCCTGTTTCAATCAAAGAATATACATAACCAAAGACAGATATTTAACGTTATTTGAAATATCCCCAGTATAGGTGAATTAAAGGTCAATTCATTTATTTAACCAGGTCATCAATGATCTAATTCAGGTCTTCATACCTAGGGAAATAGTGCCATCTATTGATGAAAGTCCCTAAGGGCCACATTAATAATTAAATATTAAGATACGCCCATAACCAATCAAAAGCCAGATTTAAGTCCCAGGTACCGCCCATTTACAAACAAGGGGCAGGAACTGATAAGGGGGAAATAATGGTTAAATAGGGAGAAAAATAAGAGAGAGGATCGATATCTTCAGATCATCTTAAAAAAGATCAAAGGAGAAAACAGAGGGCTAAGAAAGGAGGAGATTGACTGACTAAGGGCAATAGACTGAGTTACAGACCAGAGCACCCAGAGAGAGAATCCCAAATTGAATTCCTTCATCCTAGACTCTTGGTAATGTATAAAGGTTTCTCTTTACTTTATATTAAATAAACGGGACTATTGAATGCCCTATGTGTCTATATTGTGAACTGATCCCTATTGATAGAACAGTTATATCTCATTCTACCTGCAGCCTGAGTCAGATATAACTTCCTAAGTCAGAACATTCTTGATTCCTTCTTTAGACGTAGATCAGTTCAATATATATATATATATATATATACTAAGGCTATCAGAAACCTTATATAAACGTACTGTAGTTAAACTGATGGTATATACTTGGCAGGGTTGGTTGATATTTAACTAATTAATATAATGACAATTGTATCATTAATGCAAGGGGTGTCATATGATTAATTCTGTATACTGGTATTGCTGTGAAGTTTGTAATAGATTTTATTGTCCTTTGCTGATAAGATTATAGATGAGACAAAGTGTAATGTTGACTCTTAGGCTTGTCAAGTAAACTAATTGACTTGTTGATATAAACTCATATATAATACAGCAAATTGATTATAATTGTATTGTTTTGTTGCTTTGCATTTTCTAGTGTGTATTATTAAATTTATATATATTTTAAGCAAAGTCTGTTTATTGGCCATCTGCCGTCCATAAGTGTTTATATCACCACTTAAAACAAAGAACTACAGGGTCCCTGAAGGCTCTATGTGTGTGTGAATATCATCAGATATTATTCAATCTATATTCCATACATATAAAACCTTAGATTACCCAACACCGTGAGGAAGCTATAAAGTGGGCAGCAGTTGCCGCGCATGTGCTTTATGTCCCCAATGCTCCTCTAAGAGAAGCAGTGGATTGGAGGAGATCATGCCTCGTTCATGGCATTAAAGGTAGTTGGAGAGGCTCCCTCAGCACTGGAAAAAGGTAAATAAATTTAATTATTTATTACAAATGGAGAGGCGACTTGTAGAGATCTAGGGACAGGGACACCTTATCATTAGGTTTGCATTCCTACTGCTATAGTTTTCTATCATTCTCCAGGTTCTTGGGAAAACCTGAAGCCTCTGAGCATCACCAGTTTGTTAGTCAGCGGGTATCACTAGATATGTCAGATTAGAAAATACAAGCACAGCTCATTGACATGGCCACACCATCCATGTCTGAATTATGTCATTAATAATGTTGGAAACTATGTAAATGAGGAAGATGTCATTGTATTTCAAACTTAAGATCCTTTCTTGTCCAACAAAGGTAATTCCATAATTCTTGTCCAACCAATGCATTCATTATTATAAAATGAATGTATGACAAACATCCAGTACCGTCAAAATATTGCTAGGTCACCTTGTGGTCACTAAAGGAGTACGAAATCTACTCTAGTAGTATAGTGCCTCTCTGTATGCTCTTCAACACAATGAATAGCAGTTGATTGGCTGAAATTGAACACAATAGTTTTTATACATTCCTTCCATAGATGCTAAGGTATCTGTATAAAATGAATACATTATGGAATGTATATGTAATCACTATCAACAGAGAGAATATTATTAGCATACATTCCCAATATAACATTGCTGTAATGGAAACAACATAAAAATACTTTAACATAAATTTGGTGAAGTGGGATCCCTCACTCAAAAATAATACATTTGATTAAGAGGCTGTATCAGGACTAATAGGATTAACAATTAACTCCTTGGTGCTGGACCATTCTCAAATATTCAAAAATATTACCAGAAAAAATCACAGCAGTCCGCACACATGGACAAATCCAAAGACTCCACATATGAAAAAAGGCAATGAAAAAGTAGCACATTTACTGAAAAAAGTCATATAAATAAATACACATGGCATCACACTGTAACAGCAGTCCTCGTGGAGGCTAAGGTAGTTCCAATATCATATGTACAAAATAGTATCAAGTGTGTAAAATAACACAGTGTCAAAAGAAAATTTTTTTTATAAATACCGAGTGAATGAGCTACCCACAGCTACTGTTTAGGGGAGAGACCACCTAAGAAGACCACTCAGAAAATGGTAAGTTATGGCCTGAAAGTGTTTTGCACCCTACCCTTCTAAACATGGGCATGAAGAGAGATTCCCAGAATATATGAAAGAGGTAACTAGGAAAACGAGGCTTACACATCTGAGAAAGCCCACACACTTGACACCCCTTGTGCCGGAATGTTAATAACCATGCAGATCCATTAATAATTGAAAAGTCCCCATTACATTCTGCTTTAGATATTCAAAACTTAAAATGGACAGAATGGGCAACCAACAGGGGCCTCGTCCACCGTAAATAACTACGGGCTTGGAGCATTCTAACTTTTAAAGTAATTACTTCATTACTGAATCCAGGTTTCCCTCTGTGAATTGATAGCAGAGGGCAACAAGTATTTGTTAAATTACCCCGCCAAGGAATATAAAAATTATAAAGGAATTTGTGAACAACTTCCAGTTCTCCACAATTATACAAAATAAACTAAACTCTTGACGGGGAACATTTCTGACAAGAATCTGAGCACTCCAAAGGATCAGTCTAATTGGCCAAAAAATTTATATATATAATTGGGAATTTTCAATTATTAATGGATCTGCATGGTTAACATTGTAAGCACCAGGTGGGGCATCTGTCCAGGACATCACTTACCGTTTTCTGAGTGGTCTTCTTAGGTGGTCTCTCCCCTAAACAGTAGTTGCGGGTAGCTCATTCACTCAGTATTTATTACATAGTTACATAGCTGAAAAGAGACTTGTGTCCATCTATCTTTTTTTTCCCCCTTTTGATACTGTTATTTTACTCACTTGATACTATTTTGTTCATATGATATTGGAACTACCTTAGCCTACACGAGGACTGCTGTTACAGTGTGATGCCATGTGTATTTATTTCTATGACTTTTTTCAGTAAATGTGCTACTTTTTCATCACCTTTTTTTCATTTGTGAAGTAGTATTTGGATTTGCCCATGTGTGCGGACCGCTGTGTTTTTTTTGTTGTTGCTATATTTATAAAAATACTTGGTCTGCAATGTTTTCAATGCTCTGGATAAAACCGACACAATAGCATGGAGAATCGCAGAAAGAAGACCACCCCGGAGGACAATGACCACTCCAAATAATACTCACCGCAGGAAGTGCAAAAAATGAGACACCAATCAATGAAAAGGTAGCAGCAATGAGACGTCCCTCCCAAGTCTTTGGGGTTTTATCTCCATAACCGATTGTTGCAAGTGTAATCTGAAAAAATACGACAGCAGATATTGACAATGCGACATTTGTAGATCTCTGCAACATTATATTAACAGTGAGCCAAACAAGGGTTTAGGTGATGATCGAACAACACAGTTCAATCTATTGTATATTGTTCATTATAAATGAATGAAGTCAGGTTGATGTTTTAAAAACATCTCACTAGACCAGAACTGGGTAGTTCCTAAATCCTGGACCATTGGTGGCCATTGTAACGGAGTTGATAATCATTTTTTACATTTATTGTCCAATATTTAAATAAATCAAAAATTCTTGTACTATTTTTTGTCAACTTAAAGGAAAATTGTTCTATGTTTGCAATTGTAACATTTACATATATTTGACACACTGCCGGACATGTAAAACTCGGAGAGAGGGTCCCGAAACCCATTTCAGGTCACTGAACGTGACCAGATAAGTGAGAAGATTGTGCAGGACTGTGTCAGTGCCTGGGGCTGGTGGGGCAACACTCTGTGGGTCCGGTACACATTAGAGCCTCGGCACCATATTTCTTCTGGGCCTTAGGCTCACATGGGGCAAATGCTTTAAGTTTGTATTATGTTCTGTCGGTGGGCACCAGTGGTTTTATATTCCTGTTATAGTATCTGCGAGTTTGATAGCATATCTAGCATGTCTATCCATAATTCTCTTCTCCTGTCTGAAGTAACTTGCCTAGATAGCTAAGATTACGACATATGTTCAGACACACGTGCCTGGCCTGTTTTGGATAAGTGTCTTTATAATTTAAAATTGAAGCAGACTGTGCTAGGGATTTATTCTTGCAAGCTTTTTGACAGGTTTACTGTTATATACAGCCTGCCATACCAAAAGCAAAATGATTTCTTCTTACGTTACTTCCTACTTTTACAAAAATGTGCAATGTTTTTACAGATAAGTAGAAAAGAAAAGAAAAAAAACCTCTTTTCTATTTATCTACCTGTCGGAGTCCTGCATGGTTCCTGGGTGATACCTGATCCTGAGAGGGAGATACTAGCCCCCCAAACATCATGGGAGGCACCATAAGAGTGCATTTAACTTCAAAATCCTGTGAGTGCAATCTTTAGCAGGGATTATTATATATTGATTAACTGTATTATGCTATGTTCTGTTTTATTATATTTTAGGTTTAACAGCTGTATCCCACGTGTACTATATCAATCGGCTTGTATAGACGTAACACTACTTGGGAGGTGTTCAGTGGGAAGCTGTTCTCTGTTTTATTGATAAGTATATGTTATTGATTCCTTTTGTTCTTTGTTATACAATGTTTATACATGCCATGCTTTATATTACTATGTATGTCATTGAATGACTTGTCTATGCTGCCATGGCATCG
This sequence comes from Pelobates cultripes, assembly GCA_933207985.1. Taxonomy (NCBI): domain Eukaryota; kingdom Metazoa; phylum Chordata; class Amphibia; order Anura; family Pelobatidae; genus Pelobates; species Pelobates cultripes. Next base: position 315,018,641 of record OW240915.1, read on the forward strand.
CAAGTACGTATGCTCCTACTTATATGCACTGAAAAATAAAGAATGTCAAAAATATATTTTTGGGGGATTTTTTTTTATGCAATATGCATAATTCTGATGATGATTAAGTTTACAAACATTAAACTCAATATATATTTTTTAAGTGTTATATGATGTGTTACCACTAGAGGGCACTGACGTACCTTTAGATTCCTATGCAGGGTGACTGGAGTCTGAACAAACCTTCCAAAGCTGCCAACATTAAGTCACAATTTTTAAATTTATTTTTTAGTCAGTTCTTTATTTTCGCTGTGCAACTGGTTACAAACAGGCTTGCCATGCCCCAACAACAATGCAAGCTTAGCAATAACAGTCATATTATAACATTGTGTGGCATTGAGAGATGTGGCACATTTTTATAGAATTATTAATAACAAGATATTCAGATGCTTAGAATGCGTGATAATGACAGGCTAAGTAAACTTGTCTGTGACAGTTGGTGTAAACCAGGCTTTACACGGGGGTTAAATATCATTCTAAGAAGATGTGTGTGTTAAATATACTTGGCTAACTGCCGGCCTAGTCTGACACTTAGACTAAGGACGCAAGACAAGGTGATTAGTGTTCAGGAATATTACCGTATTTTTCGCTCCATAAGACGCACTTTTTTCCCCTCAAAAGTGAGGGGAAATGTCTGTGCGTCTTATGGAGCGAATGTGAAGAATTACTTACCTGTCTTGGAGCGTGGGCCGGCTTCACAGCGCGCTCCGCGGTCCAGGAACTTCTATTTCAGGTTCCGGTTTCCGGCGGGACTGAAAGGAAGTGCACACTCAGTGTGCACACTTCCTTTCAGTCCCGCCGGAAACCGGAACCTGAAATATTAGTTCCTGGACCGCGGAGCGCGCTGTGAAGCCGGCCCACGCTCCAAGACAGGTAAGTAATTATGGGACAAGGGGAGGGGGAGACACTATGGGACAAGGGGAATGGGACACTATGGGAGAAAGGGAGGGGAGGAGACTATGGGACAAGGGGAGGGAAGGAGACACTATGGGACAAGGGGAGGGGGGGAGACACTATGGGACAAGGGGAGGGGGACACTATGGGAGAAAGGGAGGGGAGACACTATGGGAGAAGGGGAGGGGGGGACACTATGGGACAAGGGGAGGGGGGACACTATGGGACAAGGGGAGGGGGAGACACTATGGGACAAGGGCAGGGGGGGACACTATGGGACAAGGGGAGGGGGAGACACTATGGGACAATGGCATGGGGGGACACTATGGGAGGGAAAGTGCTCTATAGGACAATGGGAGGGGGGACACTATGGGACAATGGCATGGGGGGACACTATGGGAGGGAAAGTGCACTATGGGACAATGGGAGGGGGGGACACTATGGGATCAGAACACTAATGGACAAGGGGAGGAGGGGTTAAAGAACACTATGGGACAGGGTAGGAGGGGTTAACAATCACTATGGGACAGGGTAGGAGGGGTTAACAATCACTATGGGACAGAGGAAAGGGGGGTTAAAGATCATTATGGGACAGGGGAGAAAAAAAAATATTCTGAACAAACTGTCCCATGGTAAGAAACACTATGGAACAGTTTGTTCAGAATATTTTTTTTTCTGGGTTTCCTCCTCTAAAAACTAGGTGCGTCTTATGGTGAGGTGCGTCTTATGGAGCGAAAAATACGGTATATTGGTGTAACAGGAGGGTAGATAAGCAGGATATATGTACTGACAGAGAAACAGGTACAGTGGTTTAACGTTGTATAGACTAGTCTAGAAATCAAGCAGGTACAAACACACCCAGCTATTTGGGGGGTGGGAGGGGGAGTGAGGGTAGGGGTACACCAACTCCCCACTGCATAAAGATCGTGCCTGTAGTAGATGTAACAAAAAGCATAATTATTATTCAGGCTAGGATTGGAGTCGCTTAAATTGTACCTCTAGGAGCGTTATCATTATGTTACTTTACCGCATCAATAGTAGGTCATTTAGTGTAGAGAGAGATAAAAGCAGAGAAAGGAAAATTAAAATCATAAGAGAAAATAAAGAAAACTTAGTGCTCGGTATTTATTTATAAAATATTTTACCAGGAAAGATACATTGAGATTTCTCTCGTTTTCAAGTATGTCCTGGGTCCACAAACCATTGCATTGATACATTATGGTACAATAAAATACAAAAACAATATTAATACACAATATATGCAAAATTTAACATAGAACAGGTAGGAAATATATAATCAACCATGACACGTGCATTCTGTTTTGAGGTATGTAGAGAGGGATCTCTTAAAGGACTTTAGGCTTAGGGAAGATTTTAAAGTGTGCGGGAGGTCGTTCCACAATTGCGGCTCTCTTTAGGAGAAGTTGGATCGGGCTGCTTTCTTTTTGTATTGAGGTAGACTAAGTAAAGTGTTGGTACTGGATCGGAGCTTATAGAAAGTGGGAACAGCTGGGGAAAGCATTTTGTTCAGGTAGGGTGGGAGCTTCCCAGAAAAGCTCCTAAACACAAAGCTGGAAAGATGAAGGGTGCGTCTGGATTCCAGCGACAGGCAGTTTAGTTCCTTTAGCATGTCACAATGGTGGGTCCTGTAATTACATTGTAGCACAAATCGTCAGAACGAGTTATACAATGTGTTGAGTTTATTAATGTGGGATTGCGGTGCAGATGCATATACTACATCCCCATAATCAATGATTGGCATCAGCATTTGCTGTACAATCTTTTCCTTCACTGTAGGGCTTAGGCAAGATTTGTTTCTGTACAGGGCACCTAACTTTGGATAAAGTTTACATGCAAGCTTTTCTATGTGGAGGCCAAAAGATAGATTGGGGTCTAACATCATACCCAAGTATTTGAAAGAGTGGATTGTGGTCAGTGTACCATTTGAATTTGTTTTGATTGATAGGTGGGAATTGTGTAATTTGTGTAATTTAGGTACTGTTCCAAAGATCATTGTGACAGTTTTGTCAGTGTTCAGGAAGAGTTTGTTTTTTGCGTTCCACTTTTGTACCTCTGTAAACTGGTCTTGGAGCACAGCCTCAAGCTGCGGTAGATTGGATTGCATAGATTACTGTGTCATCTGCGTACATATGTACATTTGAGGATTGGCAGACATTAGGCAGATCATTTAGAAATAATGTAAATAGTAGGGGGCCAAGAATGGAACCCTGGGGAACACCACACGTGACTGGGAGAGGGAGGGAGTCGCTGTCAGAAATGGACACATATTGTGAGTGATCCAATACATACGATCGAAACCAGGTTAGCGAACGATCACCAATACCTGAGTTTTTGAGTTTGTGCAGTAGAATGTCGTGGTCTACTGTGTCAAAGGCCTTAGCAAAATCAAGGAAAATAGCTCCAGTTAGATCTGCTTGTTCCATGCCAGGGCAGTTGTAGATAAGTTTTAGATCAATGATTTGTTACATGTGTGTTTCATTCTGGCTGCACAAGTCTGTTAATGCTGTTAAATAATAGTTGACAATATTTGATGGGTAATTAATGATACTCCCCCTAGACAGACCCTTATTTAGTTCCTTTATAGGCTTTGTTATGTTTAATAATCATCGAACATTTTCTAAATTGACTCCATAGTCTGTCGTTGATTATTCCCAAGATCTTGGGTAGTGGTAAAATCTGGGTAGAACTATAAGGCCATGGCAAAGTATTCTGGTGATCACAAAGGACAGATGTTCCAACAATGAAAGTGTAGCAATATTTCCAGAAAGACAAGACCGTGACTGATAAGAAAGTTCTTTCTAGTACCCAACGTCGCATTGTGGGATGAAGGTTACATTAACACAAATTACCAACTTACCAATCCCCACCACAGAGCATCGGCATACGTTTCAAATTCTTCAGGAGCAGGTTCACCAAGTTCGTTTACTTCCGGAACATCTTTCTCAACCAGGTAGACAAGAAACGATGACAGAATCAGTGTCAAGAAACCAATATACCAGGCAGTGATAAGCTCCTACGAAAGAATGAGTTAAACAGTGACAAGAAGAAGACCTGATTTGTAATCTTGATTCACTTAGAAATATCTTCATAATTATCTTTAACATTTTCATATATTTATTTTAAAAATGGTAACACATTCAGATTTTGTATGTGCTATATAATATCAATGGTTGCGAAATAAGTTGGCGTTTTCTAACTGCTAATAATAATAATAATTACTCTCCCCTGCACTGCACGATGTAAACACTAGGGGTCGCTAAATGCTTTTATTTTTATATATACTAAATTTGGGTTTTAATTCACTTCAATTCATTGTTTAGAGAACAAAATCCAGTGTGGGCAAACATTATAAATGTCTATTTGTGAAAATAGATCAACAAGAAAAATAGATTGTCAATATTGTTTTCTAAAGAAGATGAAAATGGTTTCTGGGAAGTCGGACACAACCAGCCCGAAGATAATAACAAAACTACAGAAAAACAGATAACGGGATCATTAGATGAACAAAATCTGTAGAAAATAGAAAAATAGCTCGGTCAATACTTTACATTGTATGACGTCACCGTCAATAAGCCTCCAAAAACAAGAGCTGTGGCTTCTCCAGAATGTGGGGGTGCAGCAGTTTATAATTTATTGTAAGCTTACGGAGTGTAAAGGGGGAATTGGATTTAGGGGTGTCATAAGATCACAAGAAACAAGCAAATTAAAATGTAGCAGCGTCATTTCCACACTAGCATCCAGTAAACTAAATAATGCAAAATTATAGAACATAAAGTTACATAGTCCCCACCTGCCAGATCTCTATCCATTGCTCCTTTGCCCTGAAAATCATTGCATATCAGCCATCTATTACATTGTTTTTTGGGGACTTGTAGTTACTGTGAATATTCAAATAGTTTGACAGGGTTTATTTATACAGCTTACCTTGCTATGTGAACAAATGGCTGATCCTAAAAGCTTCCATGTCCCCCCTCTCCTGTCCATTCGAAGCATCCGTAGAATTTGAAGGAATCGCAAACTACGCAGAGATGTGGCCAACACGTTCCCTTGGCTTTTTCCTACCGCCACCACAGGTATAGAAGCAATCAGGACAAAGATATCTACATGAGAGAAAATACAAAAAAAAAAAAAGGTTATAATGGAAGGTCTAAAGATCAAATCTAGGACAAAGTTCCAATTAAAGAAACACTCCATTGACAATTGTTATTTTTACTTATTAACTGTTTAGTAGGTATATGCCCAAATAAAATATGCATGTATATTTCCTGTACGCTTTCTTTGGGGGTATAGGAAAAAAAAAAAAACATCTTACAAAAGCCAAAGACCAGCTATCTGCAACCTCTGTAAGCTCTCCCATCGTTCCACAACACAGACGCTCATAGAGCGTTAGCGCGCAAGTGATCGCAGCCTCCCAATGCTTCTCAATACATTCAGAAGGGATGAAGGCAGGCACGCTAACACAGAGCCTGCCTACTACTTCTGTTAGCTCTGTGGAAAACCTCCCCGGATGCCTGACTGATGGCAAGGGAGATGTTTCTGCCCCAGTTATATATTTTCTAAATGGTCAGAATTTTTTTAGATTCCAGACAAACAAAGTTTTATGCATCTGAAGAGTTCATTTAAAGAGCAGTAACTATGGAAACCGGTAGAATGTTTGTGCTAATTGCCCCAGATTTATGCTGTATACATAACCCCCAACTAGAATGTTTTCATAAGGTTGGTTCAAAACATTTACCTTGTAGAATTAATACAAACGTGTCTCCAACACATGTTTATCTTTTGTACATTCATGTGTTGTATAATTCAAAATATTTCAGTTTTTCTTTGAAAGAAAAATAACTTTTTTTGATAGTGTTATTTATAAGTTTCTTATACTTTACATTCTTCCTTTTATTTCTTTGTTTTTGTTTTTCCATATAAATCCATGGTATGATGATGTTTAGATTTGCACTTTCAGTATGGTTTTCAATAGACATGCATTGTTCCATTCACAGTAAAGCAGTGAAGTAGGATTTGAAGAGGTTTTCTAAAAGCAGCTCCCTGTATTAGAGCTGTAAATGCAATAAGTGAACGATGCAACAGTGGAGAACATCATGCATTAACACGTACAATGATCTTATATATAGTCACTTACAACTATGGGACTTATTAATTAAAGGGACACTGCAGGCACCAGAATTTGGTAGATTATGGCCTCGTTAATACGCTGTATTATTTTGCATGCTCAAATCTTTTTAGTTTTTGCAGAATGCTGCACCATAAGCCTGTCCCTTTAGCCATGCCCCCTCACTCCAGAAAAAGGCTTCCTCGTGAAATGTATGTACACAGCTCAGCCACTGACAGTACTGAGTGATCTGAACAACAAAACAACCTGCATTAGATGGAGAGGACATCCAGGGAGGCATATAGTAAGGATATCACTGACTGTTTATAGTTCATCTGACAGTTTGAAACCAGGTTGTGAATTACACTCACTGCTGTTGCAGCTGAGACTGTGTGCATACCTTTTATTAGGAAGTATTTCTGGAGTGAAGGGGAGCGCCTAAATTATGGTGCAGAATTCCAGGGCCGCCATCAGGGCATGACAACCGTAACGGAGGGAGGGAGCTGAAGAGGAAGCACTCAGCCAGGGAGAGTGCTCCCTCGCGCGCCCGCCGGACCAGCCGCCGGGTGTCACCACTGGACCCCAGGGAATCCCCTCAGCACTCCTACAGGTAGGGAGGCTGGGGGGATGCAAAAATTTTTTTAAAAAATTGTATGGAAGGAAATTTGTGGGGAGGTAGAGGGAAGCCGAAACCTGAGGGAGGGAGGGGAGGAAGGAAATTCCGAGGGAGGGAGGGGGGAGAGGGAAGGAAACTTGAGGGGGGTGGGAGAGGAACGTGAAATCTTGAGGGAGGGAGGGGAGAGGAAGGAACCCAGGTGGTGGGGGAAATCTGGAAATATGGGGAGAAGAAGGAAACTGAGGAGGGGAGAAGGCAAATGAGAGGGAGGGGGAGAAGGAAATCTGGAGGAGGGGAGGGAAGAAGAAGGAAACTGGAGAGGGAGGGAGAAAGAAGCAAACTGAGGGGAGGAGAAGGAAATTGGGAGAGGAGGGGGGAGAAGAAGCTGAAACTGAGGGGGGGAGGAGTAAAGGAAATTGAGGGGGGAGAAGGAAACGGAGGGGGGGAGAAGAAGAAAATGGAGCCGGGGAGAAGAAGGAAGCTGGAGAGGAGGGGGAGGCTGCACAGAAATTGAGGGGGGGGGTATGGTTGCCCGAGGGAGAAGAAGAAACTGGAGGGAGGCGGGAGAGAAGAAGGAAATTGAGGGTGGGGGAGAAGAAGGAAACTGAGGGGGAGAAAAAAGGAAAAGGGGAGAAGAAGTAAAACTGAATGGGGAAAGCAGCTGAAGGAAATTGAGGGGAGAAGAATAAACCGGATGGTGGGGAGAAGAAGGAAACCGAGGGGGGAGAAGAAGGAAAGGGGGAGAACAATGAAATTGGAGGGGGAAAGAAGAAGGAAATTGAGGGGGAGCAGCCGGAAGGAAATTGGAGAGGGGGAGAAGAAGGAAATTGGCAGAGGGGAGAAGAAGAATGGAGAGGGGGAGAAGAAGGAAATTGGAGGGAGAGGGAGGGGGAGAAGGAAATTGGTGGGGGGAGAAGGTAATTGGAGAGGGGGGGAGAAAGAAATTGACGGGGCGAGGGGGAGAAGGAAATTGACATCCATCACACACACACAATGCACCCCTTGCACACAGAAAAAAACACAATGCATTACACACAGACACACATACACAAGCAATGCATCCCTTACACACAGCAACACACAATGCACCCCTTACACACACTCAATGCATCCCTTACAGACGCACACACTGCATCCCATACATACACAAACTCACCTTACACATACAAACACAGATTCACACAATGCATTCCTTACACACATCAGGACATCCCCCACACACACACTCCACCCCCTGTGAACAAACTCATTGGTGGAACATGAAGGTGGACCCTGGGACCCAGACCTTGAGCTGTGTAAAGGGCCCTCAAAAAAAATGGAGCTGCTTCCCGTTCTCCCAGAACATTGATTTTTGTGACCACAGTTACAAACCGCCTCCAGAGAGCCTGTTCTACACCAGACCAGTGGAGCCAGACGGCAGCTAGAGCCCATCATCATCCTCATCTGGTTGTAAGTAGGCAATCTAGTATATTATTTGTGGCACTAATCTCTAATTTACCTCACATTAAAGGGACACTATAGTCCACAGAACCACTGCAGCTTAATGTAGTGGTTCTGGTGTCTATAGCCTGTCCCTGCAGGCCTTTTAATGTAAACACGGCGGCACTGCAGCACTGGTGTTAGTTAACATGACAGATCATATGGGTGGGGCATTGTGATGTCACATGGAGGGGCGGCAAATTTTACTTTTGCCTAGGGCGGCAAAAATCCTTGCACCGGCCCTGCAGACACTGTATCCCTGTGGGCGGACTCGGGGGGGGGGCAGCACTTTGGGCGGACTCGGGTGCAGGCACCAGGGGGGCCCAGACCTTGAGCTGTGTCAGGGCCCCCAAAATTTCTGATGGCAGCCCTGCAGAATTCTACAAAACATTTATTTTTTTTGTGTGCAAAAACTATAAAAATGTGAGCATGCAAAGAATACAGCATATTAATGAGTTCAAAACCTATTAAATGCATTACAGTTGAATTGGTGCTTGAAGGGTCTCTTTGAAACCTGAAGCTCTGTAAGCTTGCAACTAACTTGCTTAACATAGCCAAGTGAAGAAAATTATATTGGTATTCATCATTAGCATTTATACAATATTGCACAGCACTTTACAGTTATAGAAAGGGAATATGAAGAAGGCCCCGATCAAGGAAGGTTGCTATATCATTAGGGGACACTTTTGGTGGGGTGGCCTGGTCAGGAATCATACCTGGGTTTCCCAGCTCCAACCATTGACTCCACTGTTATACAAGGTGTCACGGCAAGGGTACATAATTTATTATTACACTATGGGATATTGCTATTTACTATAACTTGTGTAGTTCATCAATAATTTGATATCTGATTAGAGGACAAATGGCAGAGAGAAATAGCTATTTTGATCAAAAGGGGCTTCTGCAATGTGTGAAAAGGATTGCCCTTTTGATCTATCAAAGGCACTGCAAGGTGAGATGTTTTACACTTGAGCCGCCTATATGTCTAGTTTCAAAGTAAACTAACTGACTTTGATCATAGGGCCTGAAACTCTCAATTGATAGTTCAATCCTTTGATATGTTAATGGTCATTAGCCTTGTTCCAGTATCATATCCAAAGGAAGGAAAAATCACTTATATTTACCCCACAGAATTATAATTAAGCCTAATTTTTTTTATATTTGGAATGTTACATGCGCCATTTTCTAAACAAGCCCAAACATGAGTGGCCTGACTTGACCATAGGAAGGAATTGTGATGTCCGTCCTATTGGATCGTGGGTGGGGCGTGAGACATGTCTAGGGAATGAGAAAATAATAACAAATTCGTAGTTGCAATTATTATTTCTGTGGCAGGTACATAAAAGATTGTTTCCATGTGGACTGACGTTGGTCTCGAGCAAAGGAGGTGGTCACTTATTATTTCTATAGGTACGTCTTAACTCCACCCCTGGGTAAGACTTGATAATCCATAGGGTATATATCCAATGATTTGGAGGGGTGTTGGTGTACTTGCTTAGGGCCAAGATCTAATTTTGAGCGAGTCACCATGATCCTTCCTTGCCAGAGACCCCCTGGGCAGAGGTTTTACTTTGAAAACCTAAGTGAGTAATTAGGACTTCTGTTATTTTATTCTGTTTTTATCTGTTGTTGGTGTAAATAATTTGTTTATCATCTATATTTTTGTATGCACTGTGACTATTATTTGCTCATAATAAATATTTCTTTATTAAGTTCTGCCTTTTTCTGGTAAAGAATCACGTTACCTGAATAGACTAATTAGTATTTTTGCAATTCCTTAAATATTGTCCTAAGTTGAATTTGGTGGGTTTTATTATTAGGTTTACCTGGGGGACCAAGGCACCCCATTTATGAATTGTCTTGGTTGTGGCAGCATTAAAATAGTAATAGCTATATTATTATTTTTAAGTGTGGGTGGTGTTAAGGGGGATTTTGTCATTATTTCCGGTCTAGTGCAGACAAGTAGTGAACTTTAACCCCTTCGCCACCACAACTATGTCACGCACAGTCGTGAAGTAGGGTGCGTTCGTGACACTTGGGACCCCATATTTTGTTCTTAAAACTCAGCCCAAGAACTAGAGCAGGGGTAGGCAACCTTGGGCATTTCAGATGTTGTAGACTACATCTCCCCTGATGCTTTGCCGAGGATTGCCTACTCCCGGCATAGGGCATCCAAGAAGGTATGTCTGTATTATCAATATCAAACTCCTCACATGGAATGAATAATGAGGGATTCACACTTGATGGTAACCGCCAAACACTGGTGAGTTGAGATACCTCACCTTGGAATTTAGCAGGGAGATAACTTCTAGGAGCTCTCAGATTAGCTGATTTTCTGCTTGACCCTAAATGTTTCCATACTGGGCTCTCACTAATTACATTATGTTTGGATTTAATAGCAGTGAATTTAAATAAGTTAAATTACGTGTTGTTACCATGGTATACACAATCAAAAAAATCTTCAAATTATGATTTTAATAAACCATACCTTGCATTGTGAGAGCAGATCAATGAAATGTTAATATATAAAAGCTCACCAAGTAAACATAGCGGTTTCCTTGCAAACTTTAGCCTTCCCTTCCACCCTTTGTAACGACAGCAGCAACCAGCGGCCCAAATCCTTAAGGCAAATTCTGCTCCAAAAATGACGAGGGCAAACGTTTCCTGAATGAGAAATCACATAGTGAACAAACTGGATTGGATTGTCTACACTTTGATATCACATGTCAAACGTCCTCTGGTAAACTATCTGAAACTAGAAACTATATGCAATTTCTACAGTGTAAATATACAAACTAACAGTTTTTGTTCCTCTCTTTTTGTTTGGGGTCCACTTGGGGGGGTCTAGCTATTAATACTTAAGTTCATGATCCCATAATGAAACATTAATTTAATTCTCAATAAAGTCAGTGTTATTTGTTTAGATCAAAGGGGAAAATTCTAAATTAAAGAAAGCCTTCAAGCAGTTTAGAAAGGAATCATCAGTTTGGCATTCGATCAGGTCAGATCTTCAAAGTGCCAGGAGGTGAGAATTAAAAATATTATATAAACTCATGAGCCTATCGTTTGCTAGCTGAAGGCTGAAATTAGACTAACCTTAACTGGACTGTCAGTGTTATTGTGAAGGAGGTTTAGAACCCAATACTAGGATGTGGCCACTAGGTGGAAGCATTTTATTAAAATACATATATGCATATTTATTATTTTTAAAAAATTTTTATTACTGCCATTTATAAAGCACAAATATATTCCGCAGCGGTGATCTGTCAAGGACAGAGACAAAACAAAAAGTCGTTATTTGTTTGCAGGTGGTCGTGTTGTATCATCTGTGGATCAATTTTTTTTTTAAATTTTAAAATGAAAGAGTTTCGGAAATATCAAGGAAATAAAGCCTGAGTCAGGAAGTATATAAAAACAAATTCTACCAACTTTAATGGTTCCTACCCGAAAATAATGTAACAAAAAATAAAACCTTTATTGGTCCATCTAAAGGGGGAGGGGGGGCACAGGACAAACGTCACCCTTACAAGTGTCCATTCAAAATGTCATAGTCAAAACTGCGCATTCACACATATTTTATGTAATTGTATCAAACCTGCACTGGTGCTGCAGTCATAAGAGTCAATGCAGCTTATTTCATCTTCATATTAAAGGATCACTATAGTGACAGGAAAAAAAACTCGTTTTCCTGGCACTATATAGTCCTTAGGTCCCCCCACATTCAGGGCCCCCCTCCCGCTGTGCTGAAGGGGTTAAAACCTTTTCAGCCACTTACCTTAAAGGACCACTCTAGCCACCCAGAGCACTTCAGCTTAATGAAGTGGTCTGGGTGCCAGGTCCCTCTAGGATTAACCCTTTTTTTATAAACATAGCAGTTTTAGAGAAACTGCTATGTTTATAATATGGTTAATCCAGCCTCCAAATCCTCTAGTGGCTGTCTCATTGACAGCCACTAGAGGCGCTTGCGTGATTCTCACTGTGAAAATCACAGTGAGAACACCCAAGCGTCCATAGGAAAGCATTGTAAATGCTTTCCTATGAGACCGGCTGAATGCGCGCGCAGCTCTTGCCGCGCGTGCGCATTCAGCAGAAAGGCAGGATCGGAGGCGGACAGGAGGAGGAGAGCTCCCCGACCGGCGCTGGAAAAAAAGGTAAGTTTTAACCCCTTCCTCTCCCAGAGCCACTATAGTGGTCCTTTAATCCAGCGTCGGGCTCCCTTGGCGCTGGTGACCTATCCTCCCCCTCTGACGCCAGCTCCCGAGTGAAGCCAAATGCGCATGTGCAGCCAGAGTCGCGCGCGCATGCATTCAAACCGCCCGTAGGAAAGCATTACTCAATGCTTTTTTTCTATGGACATTCTGCGTGCTCAATGCGATTTTAGCATTGAGCGCTGCAGAAGCGCCTCTAGCGGCTGTCAGGACAGTCACTAGAGGCTGGATTAACCCTGCACTCTTCTCTGAAACTGCTATGTTTACAGCTACAGGGTTAAAATAAGGGGGACCAGGCACCCAGACCACTTCATTGAGCTGAAGTGGTCTGGGTGACTACAGTGGTCCTTTAAGGGGTATGGTATTTCCATATATAAGGGGTTACCTCACTTCTGTGAAGTAATATATTGGCATCACAGAGCTAGCTGGTAAGAATGCTAGCGTTCTTTCTTCATATCATTTTTTATAGTTTTTTATGGGTCGGGTGTGTCATTGGAGAAATCTAATACGGACTCGATGCTGCCCCCAGCTGGTGGTACAGGGCATGAATAGACATTCTGAAAAGTCTGTTTTTCTAATCATTTTGCAATAATCTGCTAAATGTTCAATATATGATTTGCGTAAATTAGAATTAATCCGGGTGACAGTAAAACAGTGTTGGGTTAAATGAAAGATTTATTTTGCGTAGGTCACAGTTAAAGCAACAGGATTTATTGATAAAACACCAAATTCGAGTAAAATAAAAATGAAATGAGTTGGATTAAAAATATTTCAACTCAAATTTACAAACAGCTTGGATGTCTGATACTGAAATTTGTATTCTAGGTTTCTCTCTTCTCTACAATTCACAGTTTAGTGAATACATTAGAGTAAATTAGTCAAGCTGCACTCGGATACTGCTAAATTACTAATCCTAAGTACCAGCTAACCCTAACTATCCTAAGTACCAGCTAACCCTGACTATCTTTTGCCCTAACAATGATTGGAGTATTCATAAGTAGACTTGTACTCGGTGAGAAATTTGGCTCAGTTGAACTATTTTTCCATAAAACAGAAAAAAAATTGTGACTCCTGGATTTCAGCCAAATATTGGAATTTCAGCATTTTGCATCTGAGATTCCGATTCGGGAACCGAATCTGAAGAACCAAAAAGGCGCGGAAATGAGCCAATCAGTGTGCTCTAAAATATATACATAATATAAACTGTACTTTTACAAATGCACAGCAAATTTCAGACAATATCTGAAGTAGTCTGGCCTTCAGTGGGTCCACGCTCAGAGCGGCTTTGGAGACCCTAAACCATTTGCATGTCATACTGATCCCATCCAATAACAGCAGTACAAATCCAAAATGCAGGCCGGGTAACCAGAAACCCCAGTTGAGCATTCCAGGCTTGTTAGGCCTCGTCAGTGTGGTCAGTGATACTCCTATTGGCACAGTGAGCCAGGGGTCCATATCTGGATTACCCTTTTACCTTAGAGCAAGCCTGTCAAATTCAAAGTCTGGCACGGGCCATATAAACAAGGTTTAAGTTTATGTGGGCCGCAAAAAAAAAATATATTACATTTTCATAGAAACGTAGGTTTATTTTAAAAAGTACAGTATAAAAAAAAACACAGCAACCCCCTCTACCATGCTGTTCCAAATCTGATCCTCCCGCTGACACACACACACACTGACACACACACATACTCACTGACAGACACACACACATTCTCACTGGCAGACACACACACACATACTCACTGCCAGACACACACATACTCACTGCCAGATACACACAGACACACACACACACTCACTGACAGACAGACACACACATACTCACTGACATACACACATACTCACAGACACACTGACAGACACACACACTTACACATTCTTGCACACACATACTTTACTTTATTGCTCCCTACCTTTTGGAGCCCATTTAGGGCATCTTCCTGGGGTCCTTCTATCTGTTTCTCACTGCTCCCTCGCGCGGTTTAGTGATGCCGGGTGCCGGAATATGACGTCATATTCCGTCGCCCGGCTTCACTGCAGACGGCGCGCGTGAGGGAGCAGTGAGCTCCCTTGGTGGCCCTTCTCCTCGGCCGGGTAAGTTTTAGCAGAGTAGGCACCTGCAATGTGGGGAAAGCAGGTGCCTACTCTGCTATAACACCAGCATGTACTTGCGACTGGCCGGGCCGCAAAGATGCTTGCCTTAGAGAGACAACGACTGTATTCAGGTGATTAAGCAGATTTTAATCTGAATTTAGGTTTAGTAAATATGAGAATTTGGGTTTAATAAATATATGAATTTATATATGAATGAGTTGCAAATTTATATATGAAGATTAGAATTTGGTAATTTTTAGCGGAACTTGTCTACATCTGTTGTCTGCAGCCTTTGCAAGCCCTCCCCTTCTAACCCCACCCAGACTTGTTGTGGCTGTCCAATCACAGACTTCACAATGCAGTTCAATGAGAAATCTTTGCAAGGCAAGTGCTCTGAACAATTGCTGCGCATTGCACTTAGCTGCACTGAGCTAAACAAACCAGGACGTAACAGGACCGGTTGTCTGATAGTCAGAGGGTGTAGCAAGGTTAATTTATAAAATTAGAAAAAGAGAACACACTCTTCACACATATAGCATTTCAGCAAGCAAAACTGATTTCAAGTTATAACGTATCAAGCAAATATTGTTCCATTGTTATATATACTTACTAAAAGCAGTAACCAGTCCCCAGACACATCCTCGTACTCTCTGAAGGTTGTAAGAATGGCTAGAATCAGACATCCAAGTACTATCAAAAACCTGTAAAACAAAAATCGCGTTACTTGACGTACAACCGCTTCCATATTTCAAACCTATTTGAGCATGCCAACCAATAAAAACAACTGTTGTAAGAAATATTTTATTTTTAAATTTAATTAAACATTCTAAACAAAGAATCAGAAAATGAGAGATACTGGCTGAAAGGAATATCCACATTTCAATTAGAAAGAATATATATATATATATATATATATTTTTTTTTTTAATTATATTATTATAGTACAGAATAAGCTGCCAAATAGCGTAGCACTCTATAGCTTGACAGTGATACAGGGGTAATATGGTCATAAAAAAGGTGTTAAGGAGTTAAGGTGCTCACAGGATGATACATTTGGAGAAAGACAAGTATTGCTTTGAGAAAACCTGTGACACTCTACTGATTACTTTTGCACAATTAATTAGCCAGTTCAAAGAGTTGGCAAACAGCGCGGCAGTTCAGTGCAGATAATGATGGATGCAAATGACTTCATGTGTGACTCTAGCCAAACCGTGCTGATGCAGGCATGTGACAACAGCTGGAGCAAGAACGAGAGGTGTACGCACTCTCCAACAAACCTGTGCCGTTTTTATGTATATTTTTGAGGGGGGAAAAACAGTGTCCATGCGCCATAGTTATAATTGTAATGGAAAATATAATTTGTTTTGTTTTTAATGCTTTCTGCAAAGGTTTTTTTTTTTAATTATAACTAGTCGGTGTAATTCTTGGGGGGGAATGTCAATATTTTGTTTCTACTTTCAATGCTTTATTAATATGTACTTTGTCTGAGCTTAAATAATGTAAAACAATCGTAGTAACACAGTTTGACAATTTGACAATTTTCTGCTCTGTTTTTAAGAGCTCCAATGTGTTACAATATTTCACAGATAACAGTTAGATCTCCTAGATCGTTCAATAGTGTGCAAGACCATCTTCCACTGCAGAGTTAGATTAATAGAAAATCCATAAGGGCAAACTCTTGCTAAACAGATCAATGGCTTTTTCCACTGTAAGCAGATCGGGGAGACACCAGAGAAAACAAAAAACAAAACAATAGCTCACTTAGTAAATAGCTACTGAAAATAGTTGGAACAAATAATCTGCTGCCTCTTAATGGTTCACCTTGACAGGTAAGGATTTATCCACACAGATCTGACTTGCAACCCACTCAACGTCAAACTTGTTATCGTCAAGTGATATAGCCATCTTTGTATTTGAATAGCTAATTACTAATAATGAGTTGGTAGTAAAGCAGTTTGCAGCCTGCTATATAGTCCATTCGTGTCCCAAGAAGCATTGGCTAGACTAGTATTAAGCTGTCTCAAGGGTTTACTTAATAAGTATAGGACTACCATTTATGTAGCCACTAAATACACTGAGTGAATTTTAATTTTTAATTTTGAAATTGATTAGTTTTGTTCTTCAAGACTATAATTGGGCCGTGTTATATGTAATAAAGATCATCCTTTTTATATTTATTTATAGTCTGATGATTTATTGTAGTCCCTAGACTTAGGCAGTTGTAGAAATAGACTTGTGCATTTGGGTTCGCGGTCAGCGATTTGTCCAAATTTCGGAACTCTGAATTGCCATATGGTCGATTCATGAAACAAATGAAATTTGTTATTACAGTATCTGACTCAATTATCTCCAGGCAGAGAGGAGGGAATTATCTGTTTGTACTGGGAGTGTCACAGTTTGGCACTGTATTATTATTGGCTGTACGCTTTGTGTCCCTGTACCCCACAAGGTCCATGTGGGAGGTCCCCTTGCATTGGGGCTTGCATAAAAGCCAGTGTGGCACCATTAAAATGATTCCTGTTACCCCCTTCCTCTAGTTTCGGCTGATGTTTGGGTACCTGTCTGCTTTACTGGGAGAATCTACTTGGGAGGCTATTATTTAGTATGGAAAATCGTTCACTTCAACACCCAAACTGCGAGCTATAATCACTCATGCTCTGGCAGTTCGGGAGGAAATAGACGAATGGGTAGCTGTTATACCAGCATTCGTTACAATGCGTATTATTTAAATTTTTTAGACAATAAAATGGATGTACAATTTATCTCTGATTATCTACAGGTCAAAGAAGGCCACGGACAAATTTGGCAGATAATTTATCTTGTGATCGAAGGTCGGAGAAGGACATGGACAAATTTGGCAGATAATTTAAGATCTGATTGACAATTCAGGTTTGTTACTCTTTGAAAAGGTGGACTATACATTTCTTCTAAATGGATAACTGGCCGATGGCTAAAGCAGAAAAATGAATGGTAGACAAGCAGATCAAAGAGAAACTGATATAGAACTAAACCACACAAGTTGTACTACATGTCCACAAACGGCTTGCTTTGCACGTTCAGCAAAGTGTACAATCTTCCTTGGTAATGTATCACTTAACACGAGTTCTTCAGTTTCACTCTATCCCTTTTCAATTCTACACGTTCTACACACTTCTTTCTTAAACCTAACCTTCTTCTTCTCTCTTACAGATTGCTCTTCTTTCTATCATAAATGTATTCAAGCTAGGCATTCTTTGCCCTTTCTTTCTATACACATTTATTTGTATGTCATTTATCTATTGTTTTATATCACACTGTAAAATTGTTGACGCTATATACATTGAATGATTAAAAAACGGGTTTACTCTCTCTATTTGTAAGCTCCATTTACTAAAATACCTACAACACTGGAATCCACCAGTTTCTGACAAACTGTTAGTAATTAGCCACAGAGAAGCTTTGCAACATTCCCGTAAGCCACAAATATTATTTATGTGCCACAATATACTGTTTGCTTTTTTAAACTTCCACCTCTGTAATCATGATGTTGGGATTTTTTAATAAAAACCTTATTACAGCTTTAAATCATAGACGAGTTGTTATTTGTGTATTTTCAATATATATAGATATAATGTTATATTATCACGGTGGGTTTTAAGTGTTGGTTTCATATAGTGCGTTATCTGTATTACGTATATTATATTGTGATCTGAGTACGGCATTTGTCTTATAAGCATTTAGGTTTATAGTGTGTGACAATGTTTAAAATGTAACTTCAAGAAGTGGCAATGTTACAAATATGGAAATAATAAAATGTCACCATTGATATGATTAAACAATTCCCCAGATTACCCCCAAACACCCTAGTTGACAGTTTAGTGCAAGCTGTATAGTCCCAGCTGTGCCATCTAATTAAATCCATTTAGAATTTCTGAATGGGTGAATTGAGCCTGGTGACCTCTGAAGATGGTGGATTTTTCACAGTGACTGGTTATTAGGTCCACCATACAAGGTCGGGGTAATTAAGAAGAATTTAATGATGTGAATTAAATGTGAGATTTAAGGAGCCACTGGCCACAACACCATATAGAAAAAGAAGACTGCATGAGCTCAAAAGGGTCTAGTGCAAGGATAGGCAAACATTGGCACTCATTATGGTTTTAACAGCATTATGGGAGATGTAGTCTACAACATCTGGAGTGTTGAAGGTTGTCTACCCCGGTCTAGGGAATAATTTATTTGAGGATGAACAGGAACGTTGAACTCTACAATACTGGTGCATTTTTTTATGCATACACTATATATACTGTTTTATTGCTATAATCACTTGCTTACAACTTGGCTTATACTGGGGGGGGGGGGGATTATTCACTAAGTGCTGAGTTGTGGCATAGATCCCAACACTGTGTGTAGGACTTCATGGGTGTCACCAGTAATATGAGTTGGACAGACCCACAGAAATATCGTGACAGCTTGGCCAGAATGCAAGGATGGTAGACAAATACAGGACACCAGGGCACTAAATCAGTACAGCGAGAGAGTACTGAAAATCGTGACTGTCCTGCCAGAAGCAGGATTTGGTGAGTTGAAAAGCAGAAAGTAAAATGTAGGCCAAATAGCTGACTGTTCCAAAGCAGCTAATCTGAGCTCTTTTGATTTAATTTAAATGTTGCAATTTACAGAACTCATTGTTTAGTGAATCAAAGCACAGATCAAATTGTATGAATGCTGTGGGCCAAACAATACCTATTTCAAAAAGCAACATGCTATTTCGTGCTTACAGATTTTAATGTTATCAGTGTAGTCCAGGAAGAACCTTTTATTACAATCATTGTGTCCATCGTGACGATAGCCTTTTATCTTACAGAGCAGGTTGGTGAATTGACATAGCAAATCAAGACTATAACAGAATGCATTGTGTCCAATCTACCAACGCACACCCACTGTAAATAAACTAACATTGGGAACAGCAACAAAAGGAGCAATGGTTGTCAATTATTTCTTCTTAATTCCTATGATGCCTTGGGGATTACAAGCCAAATCAGCATTGTACCAATAATTAGCAATATTAAATGATCCATACTAAAAAAAAAATTAAAAAAAAAATCATCAAACTTTATTATTTATTTAATATTTTTTAAATTATTTGGATTTTTTTTTTTTTTACAGAAAATGTTTTGGTGAGCAAGCTGGAATATCAAATAATACAAAAATGTAAACGAATTTATGTGTGTGCATTTGACTTCATAGTGTTAAATGCATTTAAGCCATTGGATACTGGCCGGAGGAGACTGTGTTTCAAGAGGGAAAAATCTATGTTTCTTTACTAGATATGAAAACGTATTTATATAAACTCATCTTTTTTTTTGGAGAGACAGAAAAAAATTAATTAATGTAAAACATGGGATGTATAGCTATAACATAATCATTATACATGATCATTTAATGTGCAGGTTTGTTACATTAGGAGGTAGAAATTCAGAAAAGGGGAGTAAGCCCACAGAGGCCATGTCTTATTGGGTTCAGAGCTTCCCTAAAAAGGGCAAGCCGTCTGATAATTGTGGCATGTCAATCTGCTGTGCTGGCCTGACCTTCTCATCTGCTCTATTGAACTGCGCCTTGTCAGAAATATTAAATAGTAGGTATCTCGTAAAATCAAAATTGTGAACATGGTCCTATCATAATTATTATTGGCATATTAATAGTCATAATAATACTTATTAATATTTGTAATAATAATAAAATCATTACATTTTCACAATTTTAACTAAATATTATTTGTAATATTTTGTCCCACAATTATCCCTACAGCATGTGACTTGCTATACCTATGGGTTGAATGTCTTGTATGCTCTTGGCAAAGCGTGTGTCTAATAATTGCGAAATTGGTTAAATTAAAAGTTGGAACAGCAGAATAGAACCATAAATTCAGGACTGTCCCACCTAACTCAAGACTGTTAGGAGGTATGGCATTTATGTAAATTTGCATTATTATCATGTTTTATATATTTGTTCATTCTTTCCAAAAACCGATGGCAAATTATATTAAATCTGCAGACAGTTCCCTTTCTCCTTCCTTCCAAAGTTCTACCATGAAGCACTGTATTAATACCAGCTACTGTGCAGGGCAGAAAGAGGAAGGGGGATAATTTTTGAATGAATGTATCCTCTGTGTGAGGTGCACAACTAGAGCTCAGGTGAGGTGAGAGTTGTTTATTTGATAAGAATTTGTTTTGCCCACTAGACCAAAGTGAAAGGAAACCTACATTAACCACAAAAGAAAACAGGCTGCACTTAAACTATATTGAAATACTGGACAGCTATAAATATGCATACCATTTTTTAATTTTATAAAAAAAACTATAATAAAATGAAATCTGATGCCCCCTTTCTTTTTCCTTGTGTAAGTTGACCTGGTTTAAACCAATTTAGGTCTTTGTCAAGAACAGGTCCTCAAGGTTCCAGCATCTCACAGACAGTGGCAATAAATAGTATAATACAGGTATAAGTAAACTTACCTCCTGAATGGGGGATAACCCCTAGTGAATAAATTCACTAATAATAACAAATACTAATCAGGAATATCAGGAGAATTAGGACATAATATAATTGTATCCTTAGGAGTGGGAAACCTAGGGGGGGCTAGACAAGGATAAAGGGAAGGGATAGATAGTAGTCCATAAAAGGTGGGAATCCACCCTAGGGTGAAAGAAAAATAAAACGTAACTTTTAATGAATATTTAACGAATGCAGTGCTCAAAAACTATCACCCAAAAGCAATACACACTATATACAATATAAACCCAAAGAGAGACCACATGTGGACATTAGTGATGGCCAGAAGTGAGGGGATTGTTTTCTAAATAGTAGGACTCACTCAAAACAAAGTGTAATAGCTAGTACCTACTGTGTCAGGTTTTATGATGTGATTACATAAGTCTACTGGGTCTCTAAATAAAAAGGGGGACTATCCTCCAAATGGACCATTAGCCTATTGGTATGTGTCCTAATAAAAATAAATTAACACTAAAGGATAATCACAGTTAAACCTCATCTGATACAGTAGCCTAGTAGAGGGGAGAATGGTATAAATCATGATGTAATGTGCTGTTGACACATATTAACAAAATACACAATATTGTAACAAAAACTGTATATAGACAGCACAGGTATTGGCTGAGGTGCCTGGTAGCGGGCTGGATAAATGCAGGAAAAGGGGGATGCCCTATAGTAGAACTGTGCCTTCGAGGGCACCCCTTAAACAAAAGTCAAAGTCCCTTCACACAGGTAAAAAGATACCACCCTCCTCGACTTCATAATAAGATTGCCAAAGTAAAGTTGATCATTTTAGCAAAACCTGCTACAAAGGGTGATCGGAACCGTTAAGATAAACACTCCGTAACTGAAGGTAGATTTAAACTGGTCTCTATAGTTGTGGCTTAGTGGAAAGTATGACCACTCATATTGCAATGGTTGAAATTTGGATTAAAACATGCTGCTGATTCAGTGGCTGGGAGTAGCGTCTGTCAGTACCCCTGGCGTGCGTTTCGCCAATCTGAGCCAGTCCTACCGTTGCAATAAGGCACTGTTTAGAAGACAATCCCCTCACTTCTGGTCATCACTAATGGACACATGTGGTTTCTCTTTGGTTTTATATTGTATATAGTGTGTATTGTTTTTAGGTGATAATTTTTGAGTACTGCAATCGTTATATATTCATTAAGAGTTAAGTTTTATTTTTCTTTCACCCTACTGTGGATTCCCACCTTTTAGGGACTACTATCAATTCCCTTTTCCTTGTCTAGCCCCCCTAGGGCTCTAACAGATAGTCTATTCATTTGCCAACAATCACCAAACCTCCTGACTAGATAATGCTGACAGTAAATCCCATTCTGTAATATCTGCTGTGACTCTGCACATGTAACATACGTTTCCATGTATGTGCAGTCTACATAAAAAATTAGCACCCTAATTTAGCATGTGTAGGTGAGTGCAGCCAAACCCTTATTTTCTCATATATGTATATATTTAGGAGTCTAGCCAGCTCCATGGGTTTTGCACCCCTCCCTGTTACAGGTGCCTCATCTCAGGATCCTATTTAAGCATTGTACTGCAGAGACCTCGAGATGGAAGGATTTCCCCAAGTGAGAAGCTCATTTAGCAGACAGAGTAGGACCTGCCAAAGATGGGGTACATTGACGTTGTGGCAGGCTTATGCAATGTATGATCATATACTGTAACTAAACCCCCATTATATTTTTTTGCCTAGATTAGGTGTTTTTAATAAAACTGAAAATTGTTCAGCATTAAAATGACTGTTTAGAAGATAAGTGAGTGCGCTGGAATTTCATTTTTACTGTACTTATTGGCCCCCAGCAGCACCCTAATTTAGCATGTGTAGGTGAGTGCAGCCAAACCCTTATTTTCTCATATGTGCAGTCTACATAACCTGCTCTTTTAGCAATGATGGAAAAGCATGGAATACACTCTTGTGTGTCATATCAGATAGATGACACCTCTCCAAATTAGGCCTTGTGACCTTGCATCTCCAGTCCGACCATTTAAATTGTTGGGGGGAACACCAGTGCATTATATTCGTTTTTTCTTAATCAACACGTTTTATCTCCAAAGGCATAAGTAGACAATGCCTTTCACTGTCAATATTGTTTAAAATCAAGCCCAGCCTGTATTCATTTTATAGTGCAAACAGTGTAAACAGTGGGAGTGATGTAAGTTAATTGAACCAAGTAATGATATTAAGAGGAAACGGGTCAATAACCACACTGAGTCCTAAAGGATGACGTGTTTTTAATCTAAATGTCCATTGTTGCTTTACCTAGCAATTTGATCTTTTCAGCCTGTCCCTGGGTTTTTTAAGCTGTTCTACTGCACTGAATTTTAACTCTTCATCTTCATAAATCCTTTAATGCATCTTCGAACATGTTCTCCTAACCTAATCCCAAGTTCCTAAGCGTGCACCTGGCTCTCACAACATGCTGAAGTAAGTCCATGTGGTCATTCTAGCAGAAAAACAATATTGGATGAGTTATACGTACGAACATTATTAATATTATATTATAGTTATTATCTGTTGCATATACTACATGCTCACTTGTGACCATTGTTTTACACATCTACTACAGGCTATACAGGAGACCAGGGTACACATCAAAAGTCTTCATTGTGATCCACAGAAATCCCCACCACCATGGACCATGATACCTTTGGTTATCAACACTCAGACAATTCAACAAGACAAGTGAAGGAAAATTCCAATCATCGCATAGAGTTTTAGAACTCCATTTGTGGTAACTTTTTACTACTTTGTGCGTATTTTTATTTATTTTTTTATTGGCAATAATTGCTCAATGCAAGTTTATAAAACATATAAATCATTTGATAGGTAGGCAGACTTAAAGGCAACTGGATTTTCTAAGATCTTTCATATATACCTTTTTTCAAGATTTCAGGATGTCTTTACCAATTTAGAAACTAATCTTAATATTGATAAAAGTATATGCATTATGTAATCGAAAACTTTACCATACAACCTTTTAAAGAAAGACATGTATTCATTTATTGTTTCCATACTGTGGAACACACTTTCTTTTTTTCACTTTAACTGTTAGTTTTCACAATGTGTCCTTAGCAGAATAGGAACCTAGATATATATGGTCTTTGGAGTGTTTTTCGATATCTTACATAGTTCCATCTACTCTTCAATTATGCTTAAATGGACACTGTAGGCACCCAGAACACTTCAGCTAATTGAAGTTGTCTGGGTGCTGTGACCCTCTTGCACTTTGTGCTGCAATGTAAAACATTGCAGTTCCAGAGAATAGCAATGTTTACATTGCAGCTCTAATTCTGCCCTCTGTGGCTGTCTACCAGACAACTGCAGATTTGTTTAAAAAAACTTCCTTTTGAAAGGGAAGCGCGTGACGTCAGGCGCATGGGCGGAGTCGGATTGTCGAAACCCGGAAGTCATTCTGGTAATGCAGATCGGAAGGAAGATATGGGGGAATCCTGACAGATAATAAGATATGAAAGAAAAAACGATTATAAATAGGATGGCGCAAATGGGAGAAGGATCTTAGTACATGCAGCAACCACCAACAAAAACAAATCCTGGTAAAACGATTTGAACATAAAATAACTTACAGTAGTGATGGTGCGCAACAACAAAAATCGTATTCACTATGGACCTCTTATAGAGAGTGAAAGTTACCCTGTGTACATGAAATGAGGTGTATACAGAGTGGAAATATTATAAGTAATTGAAACACAAACACTGGTTGTGGTAAAACAAAGCCCAATCTGTAGGTATACTTGCAAACATGGAAATCACTCCTATTAAGGAGACAAAAACAGAAAGAGACACTAGGAGTTCTCTTTCTGTTTTGTCTCCTTAAAGGACCACTATAGGCACCCAGACCACTTCAGCTTAATGAGGTGGTCTGGGTGCCTGGTCCAGCTAGGATTAACCCTTTTTTCTATAAACATAGCAGTTTCAGAAAAACTGCTATGTTTATAAATGGGTTAATCCAGCCTCTAGTGGCTGTCTCATTGACAGCCGCTAGAGGGCTTCCGCGCTTCTCACTGTGATTTTCACAGTGAGAAGACGCCAGCGTCCATAGGAAAGCATTGTGGACTGGCTGAATGCATGCCGCGCATGTGCATTCAGCCGAAGAGGAGGAGGCGGAGAGAAGGAGGAGACCTTCCCGCCTGGCGCTGGAGAAAGAGGTAAAAAAAAAAACGAGTATGTTTTCCTGGCACTATAGTGGCCCTTTAATAGGTGTCAGAGTGATTTCCACATTTGCAAATCACTCCCCTTTTTATTTTCTGTACCTCAATAAAAGAAAAAAAAATAGAAAAAAACAAAAGGAAAGTGACTTCTGAGCAGAACTGAATTTCTTCCATAAGACTTTTCTCAAATAGTGCCCGAATCAGTGGGAACAAGTTCACATTCAGGTTCACATATTGTGTGTGACTTCATCAATTGCACATATTTCATTCAGCAGAAAACATGATCCATTCAAATCGTACAGGACATGTAGCCAATCCAGCTGGTTAACACAACAGTAAGAGAATAAGAAAGGAGAACATTCAGTCGCCCAGAGGACACAATCAGCATTATTCCTAAAGTATGATTTCAAAGTGAATTTTACATGTTACATAATACCGCACTCACTTGTGTGCTGTATTATTTAGATTTTCTTGGTGTATATTTTAGAGGTTATATATTGGAGGGGGACATCAATACCGGCACCAGTCCCACAGTTGAGTGCAAACACCGCCATAATTTCTTTAAATTTTACATATTAGAAACATGCTAGATGGCAGTACTTTTTTTTATTTTTATGGTTTTTTTTAACCTTACCTGCTATGCTTATAATTCAGCTGTTGAGCGTAACATTTTACATTTACTTTGAACTGGTGACAATTCACACTTGAATTACCCTGCTTGAAAAAAGACACACAGTATATGTTGTGTTCTCACATCAATGTTATTCTCCGGGAGATCGTCTTTCCCCATAACACTCATTTTACACACTTAGAGTGGAAATTTTTAGAGCCAAATTCCAGATCTGAAGCATGCAAGTTTTAACGCATTGCATGCCAAAATATTTTATTTTTATTCAAAAGCAATGCTATGTTTTCTAATTTACAAGTTCCATTTTTGGGAATCTGACTACCAAATATGTATATTGCTATATTTTCCATTTGTACGATGCATATATTTTTTTACTTCCAAACATTTTTTCTAAATGCTTTTGGATAAATAAATACAATTTATTATTATTTATTTATTATTTATAAAATATTTTACCAGGAAAGATACATTGAGATTTCTCTCGTTTTCAAGTATGTCCTGGGTCCACAAACTATTGCATTGTTACATTAGGGAACAATAAAATACAAAAATAATATTAATACACAATAAATACAAAATTTGACATAGAACAGGTAGGAACTGACTCACACCAATTTTCCTCTTTGTGTTTTTTTTCACCTATACTCCATCTCCCTAAAAGTTCTGCCTTGTCTTGTTAACACTAATCTCAATGAGACTTTCATCTAAAACCGTAATGCAGCCTCCAACCTGGCCGCCCGACAGGAACCGATAGGCATCAATCCCACACACGACCAAGAGAGTAGCAACCTAGGTATACCCACTCCTACACACAGGCTAACTGGCGTTACTCCTCCCCACCCCCCGCAGCCTCCTTAGATTAGGGGCCCCTCACCCACCCGCATCTGCACTCACCGGGTTACACCAAACTCAAGACCACAGAGCCACCACCGCACTGACAACCCGTACTGCTCACCTGACAGATCCCTTACACGATGCGACTAAACCCTGGAAACGAACCTAACCCACACACCGGCATGGATCAATAACCGCCTGACTCGCCACCCACACACCTCCACATACCTCACTGACCATCCGTAAACACCCACCATAGGACCACCCCACCAGTGATAATATATGCCTGCTATCACTATACCCTAAACCCCAGGTCACCTGGTTGCCCTATGTGACTGACAACTCTGACGAACAAAAAGAAAATGCTTACTGTCCAATACGTATGGCAGTTGCAAACTTTACTTCGCACTACATAACGCTAGCTTTCATCACTCTAAACCAACACCATACAAGATGTAATGCTGTCATGTTAACGCATATATGTTATACTGTGTTTGAATACCTGACTGCACCTGTTGTTGTGGCAGCGCAGTCACGACTGTCTACCTTATGCACTAATAAAATAAAGAATAAATAAAAAAAAAAAAAGAACAGGTAGGAAATATATAATCAACCATGATAGGTGCATTCTGATTCATATATTTGAATCACTTGAACACAATATTTACAAGTTAAAAAATAATTTGGTGTAACATTATTTTATCGAAAAAGAAAGTTTTTTGTTTTTTTTAAATGTAATCTCTAAGTGGTCAGACAGGTGAAATGCTATGAATATATTTTTTATTAAATGCATTTAAAATGTTTATTTTCTGATTTAACAACATCCCAGCACACAGTGAGACAATTAATACGCTTCTTGGGTTTACTGGCATGTATAATGTGATTCATTTAATGTGCAAGACGGAATATGAGATGTTTGAAAATGCATTTGCTCACCCAGTGGGATTTAATCCTACAAGACTGCAGCCAAAAGCCATTATCAAGTAGTCTATTGGAAAGACAACAAAAAAACTCTCAGAGAGGTTTCATGCTCTAAAAGCAGAGATTGGGGCAGAGTTGTGTAAAAGGTTTAAACCAAAAGGAGAATAGATGGGAAGAGGCACTGTTTGCCTACTGTGACAAAAAATACATCAATAAGCACTTCAAGTGTTTTAAATGTTTTTATGTTTAACATAATTTTCTGCATTTTGGCTTGTAAATATATGGGGGGAAAAACCACTTTCTGCAAGAAAAAATTAAATTAAATAATTTTCCTAATCTATAATGAAAAGGCAGCAATTTGCATAATAACATCTTGCCATTTCTTAAAGGTTGTTATTTGACTGTTCCTGATTATTTCTGTGTTTTAGAGAGAGAGAGAAACACACACACAAACACTTCGAGAAGTCCTTCTTGGGCATAGAAATTTGAGAAATCATGTTTCCACAACTATCCCAGAGTTCCAAGTTTGATATGCAAATGAGCACAGGCAAGCAGACTTTCAGACCTACACCCTTAGTAATAGACTGTTTTAAACACAGCTTTAAAAAAATAAAAAAATAAAGAGGATTGGTGCCAGAAACCATCCATGAACTGGAGTTTTGACTCTGAAGGTCTCGTCAGCATGCTTCCTGTTCTGGTGTGGAACTTCAAGTCTCTCTGAGAGCGTATAGCTAGGTAGCAAAATAAATATGTGACCAAACATGATAAAACTCCCCACAGTGTATATACCCATAATTCCTAATAACATGTTCTAGTATCAGCTTAAAGGCAAACACTGTCCCCCCCAGCGATAAAAAATCAAAATACAAAAAAAAAAAAGTCAGAGCTAAATAAATAACTGATATAATTATCAAAGTTAAACATCAAGCTTTAAAATCAATATTTTGTTATGGGTAAAGTGCATAACTACAGTAATAAAGCGGCAATTGTCTTCATCAAGCAGTCAGTGACGTACCAGTTCATAAAGAGAAGTTTATAATGGAAAACTTGTGTCCACGTGAATAGATAAAACGTATCACTTCCTTTAACACTCTGTAACAAGTGTCGCAGTCAAAATGCTTCACCTTCAAGGGCTTTTCGGATATTACTGCAGTGCAATGTTGCAATATGTGCAGTATGACAGGCAGATGTAGAGGGATAAAATGTTAAAAAAAAGCGTATCTTCACACGTTTACTCGTTTACAAAAAAAGCTATTAAAAACACTTAAAAAACGGTACAGTGAGACTCATCCCTACATATAACGGCTGGGTAAGGCATGGCACTCATCTGCCAGAGGCACAACTGGTCCCTGGAGGACACCAACACTCACAAAATGAGATATTAAATAGAGCCTTTCACCCTCTAGTACTCCTATAAGTCACAAGTAATCAGCCATCAATTTGATCAAATTGTTTTATTATTTAAATCATAAATAGAAAAATATACAAAACAAGTTAATTCACACACTGCTAAGGGGAACCTGCTCTGTGCTACAACGAACAGTGACATTCCTCAAATGTTATTCTTATATCCGTATTCCAAGACCTCAGTAATATAACAAATCCCTGTTATTGTACCCTATATGTACAGCTATACTTACACTGTTAAACCCTGTTAATGGATGCACAAAAATATCTGTAATTAGCAATATCCAATTCCCATATCCATATGTTGGCCCAAAGCAATCTCCATATCAGTAAAAATGAATAGAAGATGTCACACGAAGAGACACTGTAGTAGTCACCCAAAATAGCAATTTAAAGCACAGTCCTTGTTTCCAAGGAAGAAAATATAAGTAAACATGTATCCGAAATTAATTTTTAAACAAATATTTGAGTAAAATACTATACAAAAATACTATACTTCCAGGGAGAAAGTGTCAGGTTACTCTGAAGTAACCCATTCCCCCCGGAAGAGTCCTAACGGCGAAACGCGTGTTGGGACATTACTAGTATGGTGTTGGGTCAGTGATAAGGGACGACATGCTTTAAATATTATACGACAATACCACCCATACTTTATTTATTTTATCCTTTTTTATTTACTTTATTTGCTTTACAACTGAACTCAGACACTACTTATTTAGCCAAGAGGAACTTCTGGGGGTGACCAGCATTTGTTAAAGGGTGCCCTCGAAGGCACAGCAAAGTAGGGAAGCTAGTTATTATTCTTTCGATCTAATGCAGGGCTTTCTCCTTGCTTTACTACCATATCTTCTAATTCGTTATTTGTGTCTCCTCTCCTGGCCTATTGGATCGGCTACAATTGTAACTTCTATCCTCATAGTTACAAAACTTTGCAGCACTATTTAGTTTCACACTTTGCAATACATGGTATAATTATCTAACTATCACTGAGTTTCAGTGAGAAAATATTGGATATTTATTAATATATTATTTCTTATTTCTTTCTAAATTTTGTTAAAATTGTGTTTATTTAGATACTTCTTATGTTTTCCCTATTTGCTTGTAGGTTCTTTTCCTATTATAGTAATCAGGTCGATATACTATACCTGTTACCTAGTATTACGCTAATTAACTAGCACTGAGACCAAGCACTTTTATCTAACATTTTATATAATTGTATTAAAAGTTACGTTTTATTGGGGTTACTTTTTGCAAAGTGGGGCTTACCTTCTAAACGGCTCACTCTTCTGTTTTTCCTTATCAATACAATATTCGAGTAATCTCACTCATGGCAGGTAGTACGAACTTCACACAGCAGGGGAGAAAGGTCTGCGTAACAGCGAGATCTGGTCCTTAGGAGGGCTGTCAGGCAGACCTCTCTCCTCTGCTGTGAAACATTTATGCTACCTACCATAGGTGAGATTACTCCATTTACGCATTTCGCCTGGTGCATCGGGCTTTGCAATATTAGCAACAAGTCAATATATACCTTATATAGAGACATACTGGATATCGCATTCACCAAATAACCCAGGTGCTCTGAAGCCAAGGCACTCCGTGATAACAAAAATAGCAGCTTTATTGGGGCAAAAGCAGCAAAGTTTCCACCCTATCGGGTCTTTATGAACCCAATAAAGCTGCTATTTCTGTCATCCCAGAGTGACAAAAATAAGTGATAATCAGATTACAACACAAATACAACACCCAGTGAGACACTTAGGGTATACTTCCCAATAGTAGCATCTAGTAGCAACAATACAATTTTTCCTTGAGAAATCTATAAAAAACAGACATTGCAAAACATAGTGAAATATGCATGATAATATGATTCAAAATAAAATATGAGATGTCAACTCACAAGTGTAGAGCCGTACCAGGCTCTATATAATCAGCGCTGGGGTGCCAATAACTGGCTTCGAAAATATTCCAGAGGCAGGATCTTGGCAATAGTAGAAAATGTATTAAAACAATAATAATAAAAAATAGGACATATGTAGGCAGTTGGTATAATATCCACTACCACAAAATAAAAAGTCCTTATAAAAGGTCCAAATTGCAAACGCGTTTCAACTGTAAAGTCTTCCTCAGTGCAGGATAAATCAGACCTGGCAGCATATTTAGTTTTATCCCTTTCTAGAGTTGAAATTTTCGTGTCAAATCTTCTCTCCACTTCCGTGTCGTGGTAAGCTTCGTACATTTCCGGAAATTTTTATCATTCCAAGTGTGACGATACCAATCTCGCCACATTGCATTGGAGAAGCCTGGTTGCTCGCCTGTTGCCTTTGGACTATGGCCCCATGTTAAAAGACTTCTTTTCCCCTGCAGAAAAGGCTTATTTGTGCGTTTCTGCCCGGCGGTAGGTAGATTCAATCTACCGAACTAACGCACGAATGACTGGACCACCTGGGAGCGGGAGTGTATCGGCAATTTACCTCCCAGAAGCTGCGGTTAACCGCAGCTCATTTGACGAATGCGGGGTGGCCTTTGTTCGGTTGCCGAACACGTGGCGGCGGCCATTTTAAAGTCCCGAACGGCCAGCGGTGTTCAGCGTCCAAACTGTGGAACTGTAAACGGACACTTATTTGCGCGAACACCGCTGAGCCTTCAGCCTCCTTGCTTCTGCATTCGGTCATTTAACTGGATGCCTGTTCATTCGGTAGTTTAAACTGTATGAACAGCATTACCCCAGATAGCCATCCCGTGGAGTCTATTCGTATGGAGAACAGACTTTGTGAACATTTTAACTCCACAGCGATTGGACTGTGTGCACAGGATCTGAGCGCTATTCGGTACTTTTGTGCGCTCAGATCCAAGCTATCTGGGGATGGGTTGCATGTATATATTTTGTGTGATAAATGTAATATTGTGTATTTTATTGTGTTTTAGTGTTTTGTTGTAACCATGTGGGTAATGGAGTTTTGCCTCTGTCCTTGGAGATAATTGTATTACTTCCCAATTATCTCCAGGATAGAGGGGAGGGATTGTAAGGTATTGGGGGAGTGTTTTAACTATGCCTGCCTGTGATTGGTCATTGTACTATTTGTGTCCCAGTCTCCCATTTGGTCCCCTAGGGGAGTGTCCACCAGGTGGGAGACCTGCATAAATAATGGGCAGGTATCCCTCATTAAACAGACCACTGCTTGACCCTCAACACGGAACTCTGTCTCGTTCTTAGGGGTATTTACTGTATGCTGATAGAGACTGATTGCTAGGAGTGTAAGCAGCTTGGGTGCTTTTCCTATTCGTCTGCTAGCAGCTATTCGTGAGGTTCCAGTTCGGGGAGTTTGGAGTGCTATTTTGTAGGCAGTTCGGGAGTTTGGAGCATTCCCTTATTTTGGGGTTCTGCAGTAGCTGTGCCTGTGTTTCTGGAAGGGGAAGATCTCCTAAACGGCTTTTAACCCTTTTTATGCCTGAGGGTGCCGTTACACCAAGTTTACCCGTAATATCGTTTAGAGTGTTATAAAGGAGGTAAAATATTGTATCAATGTAAGTGGAGTCATATTTTCCATTCTAAACTTTCTTTTATGAACTGGTATATCGTTGACTGATTGCTACTGTATTAAGGCTGTGAATTGCTATACATGTTTTTACCTTTGCCAAAATATTTCTTTTAAGGCTTGATTCATAACTCGATAATTATATCAGGTTGTTATTTATTTTACCGCTAACATTTTTTTTTCTTAAACTCATGTATTCTGTCTGTGAGATCAATCAGGTGTAAATCCGAGTTAAGAAATAGAATGTCGGGAATTATCTCTAAAGTAGAGCTTAGTGGAGTTTTGTATCTTCCTTTAAATCACCTACAAAACAGTTCATAGACTGTATACCATTTCGCTATTCCGAGACCTCTTGAAATGGAAAACCTCTGATTAATTGTCTGTGATATATAACTATTTCATGTAAACCTGCCATTCAGTGAAATAAGGCTGCTGGATTGGATATGTGATATACTAGCTCATTTTGAGTTTAGCTGATCTTTATTACTCCTACCATAAATGCCATCCTTCGGACTTAAGAAAAGGAATTATAGCGCATACTGTCCCCAAATGGTTTCACTATACAGGGAGTGCAGAATTATTAGGCAAGTTGTATTTTTGAGGATTAATTTTATTATTGAACAACGACCATGTTCTCAATGAACCCAAAAAACTCATTAATATCAAAGCTGAATATTTTTGGAAGTAGTTTTTAGTTTGTTTTTAGTTTTAGCTATGTTAGGTGGATATCTGTGTGTGCAGGTGACTATTACTGTGCATAATTATTAGGCAACTTAACAAAAAACAAATATATACCCATTTCAATTATTTATTATTACCAGTGAAACCAATATAACATCTCAACATTCACAAATATACATTTCTGACATTCAAAAACAAAACAAAAACAAATCAGTGACCAATATAGCCACCTTTCTTTGCAAGGACACTCAAAAGCCTGCCATCCATGGATTCTGTCAGTGTTTTGATCTGTTCACCATCAACATTGCGTGCAGCAGCAACCACAGCCTCCCAGACACTGTTCAGAGAGGTGTACTGTTTTCCCTCCTTGTAAATCTCACATTTGATGATGGACCACAGGTTCTCAATGGGGTTCAGATCAGGTGAACAAGGAGGCCATGTCATTAGATTTTCTTCTTTTATACCCTTTCTTGCCAGCCACGCTGTGGAGTACTTGGACGCGTGTGATGGAGCATTGTCCTGCATGAAAATCATGTTTTTCTTGAAGGATGCAGACTTCTTCCTGTACCACTGCTTGAAGAAGGTGTCTTCCAGGAACTAGCAGTAGGACTGGGAGTTGAGCTTGACTCCATCCTCAACCCGAAAAGGCCCCACAAGCTCATCTTTGATGATACCAGCCCAAACCAGTACTCCACCTCCACCTTGCTGGCGTCTGAGTCGGACTGGAGCTCTCTGCCCTTTACCAATCCAGCCACGGGCCCATCCATCTGGCCCATCAAGACTCACTCTCATTTCATCAGTCCATAAAACCTTAGAAAAATCAGTCTTGAGATATTTCTTGGCCAGTCTTGACGTTTCAGCTTGTGTGTCTTGTTCAGTGGTGGTCGTCTTTCAGCCTTTCTTACCTTGGCCATGTCTCTGAGTATTGCACACCTTGTGCTTTTGGGCACTCCAGTGATGTTGCAGCTCTGAAATATGGCCAAACTGGTGGCAAGTGGCATCGTGGCAGCTGCAAGCTTGACTTTTCTCAGTTCATGGGCAGTTATTTTGCGCCTTGGTTTTTCCACACGCTTCTTGCGACCCTGTTGACTATTTTGAATGAAACGCTTGATTGTTCGATGATCACGCTTCAGAAGCTTTGCAATTTTAAGAGTGCTGCATCCCTCTGCAAGATATCTCACTATTTTTGACTTTTCTGAGCCTGTCAAGTCCTTCTTTTGACCCATTTTGCCAAAGGAAAGGAAGTTGCCTAATAATTATGCACACCTGATATAGGGTGTTGATGTCATTAGACCACACCCCTTCTCATTACAGAGATGCACATCACCTAATATGCTTAATTGGTAGTAGGCTTTCAAGCCTGTACAGCTTGGAGTAAGACAACATGCATAAAGAGGATGATGTGGTCAAAATACTCATTTGCCTAATAATTCTGCACTCCCTGTACTGAAGACCAACAAATGATGTCAACGTTACATCTATGTTTAATGTAACGTTGTAGTAATATAACAATTCTATAAAATGCTCAGCTTTCTAAAATTTAGATTGCGGTTGTGAGAGGGGAATGCTGTTTAATTAATTAAAGGGACACTGCCGGCACCAACATAGACACCAACACAACAGTTATACATTTGATTGGTTTTGGTATAAATAGTTACCTATATTTCTTCCAAGTATAGGTTTTGCTTAATAGGAATAAATGTTTTTGCAACTTTTTTTCATTTTAACCTTGCCTCTTCTGCCCATTCCTCCTCCAAGTGTGTAATAATACAATAGTTTATACAATTAAGATGTAAACCACAGTTTTCCATGAGTTGTGGGTCAGACAATCACTGTCATAGGTAAAAAATAAATAAAAAATAATTCAATGAACTATAAAATTCACAAAACCTCTGCTGTGCCAACAATGTCCCGCTCTGCAGGCACTTTAACCAGAGCATATAAATAAAAGCAAGAGGATATTCAGCGCTTGTCCAGTACTGGTACAGTCCAAAGAGCAGCTAGGTCACCAGATCCAGGGTTTCTCTTATCCTGTAGAGAAGCAGGTAAAAATAAAGAGGAAGGTGTAACGCCTGTAATGTCCTTGGATTGTGTATATAAAACCATAAAAAGGAGGGGAAATAGGAAACTGATAGTGAAGTACATAAAACATACAGTAAGGTGAGGGTAAATAAAATGACATGCACTCACACTATATAGGAACTTAGGTGCAGCTCCAACGTAGACGCTTGGGCGAGATAATCCCCGTCTGAGGATATGGTGGAGTCAGGGCCAGATTAAGAGCACAGTGGGCCTGGTGCTGACAATTATGATGGTCCTAATTACAGTATCTTATCGACCAAAAACACTAAAACAATCATACCTCCCAAGCATCATGAATCTGATGGAGTTGGTGTTGGAGGGAAACTCAAAGGATGCAGCTATAAGAAAACACATACTCTATGCTTATCTCTCTCTCATTTATGTTTTCATCTTTCAAGTAAATCCATAACCCCTAACAGCAGTGTCCGTGAAGCAGGAAGTCAATGGCGGGGTAAAAGGGTGGTCCACTGACACGAATAACATGACTAGACCTGCCAAAAGGGGTGAGCATGCCCAAAAAGGGGGCATGTCTGTCCAAAGAATTGGAAGGCCAGCCTGGCGTGAATGCATGTCAGGCTGCCTACCAATCATGCAGGCTGTCCAACTAAGGGCATACTAGGCAGACAGCACCCGGAGCTTGACATAAATGCATCAAATGATGCGCCTACTCCAAGCTTTCTAAGGACTGTCCGCTAGCACTCACATGTCCACTTGTCTCCTTACCTTCTTACTAGCAGGCAGAAGCTCCTGGTATATAGTCTGGTACAGAGTAAAGGTGTATGTAGTGAGTGTAAAAGAAAGGGGACATGCTGTAACTTCCTATCCCTGCTTCTCTCCACACACAGATTAACCCGTACTGGCCGGTGCTGGTATTGCAGAGTAATCTCTGTTTATACTAAACAAAAACACCTGCAATTGTATTGTCGGTATTACTGGCAGCCTCAAATACCGTCTCTGCCAGTAAAATACCAGTCAGGTGGCAAACCTAAGAGTAGTGTGTAAAAAAAAAAGTTAAAAGATTTTTTTTTAAATGGTCCTATTCCATGGGCCTGGGCCTGGGCCTGGGCCTGGAGCTGCAGCTCCATCAGCCCCTATGTTAATCTGTCCCTGGGTGGAGTACAGACTCTATAGGAGGTTCTTGTGGATGCAGCTTCTCTTGCAGATATATAGAGGGGAATCAGAGATATTTAGTGCAATATGCCAGACTCAATATGAAAAATGTATAGATGTAAAAGATGTGCACTCATGTGTTCTAGAGCCTAGATTGTGGCTCCACAGGTATGGCATAAAGTGGTATGATTCCCACTCTGGCATATAGGTGCTAGTGGTAAGTAAAAGAGAAAATAAAACCACAATAGTATAAACTGGAAAAAGGGAAGGATAAAATGATATGGATAAAAACTACTCACATTTGATAGAGCACATAGGGACTGCTCTGTCCAACAGGCTTAGATGGTATTATCCCCAGCAAGGATATTGAGTACAGTGTTGGACTCCTGTACTTCATATCCTTGGTGGGGATAATACCAACTTAGTATGTATACAGTCCTTTTCCAAATGAAGCAAGACCTTGATGGTCTACAGATGGCTACAGGTTCAGGAGACACAGAATTGCTGGAAAATTACGTTGTCCTAGAATTGCAGGTCTCAAATTACCCAATGTTATTACAGTTGCAAGAAAAATGTGTGAACCCATTGGAATTGCCAAGATTTCTGCATGGATTACAAATAAAATGTGGCCTGACCTTTGTCCAAGACTCTAAGTCATAGTTATAGACAATATTAATTCTGACTAAACTAACAACACACATTAAGTTGTA
Source organism: Pelobates cultripes (assembly GCA_933207985.1). Lineage (NCBI taxonomy): Eukaryota > Metazoa > Chordata > Amphibia > Anura > Pelobatidae > Pelobates > Pelobates cultripes. Next base: position 315,055,733 of record OW240915.1, read on the forward strand.
GTTTTCAAATAGTTATTGAAGACATTGAGAGATCATTCACAGTGCTGACTGAAAAAAAAGTAAATTAACTCTTGCAATTAATAACTTATAGATAATCCTTTGCAGCAACCATAACAACCACAGTTTCCTGTAGCTACTTTTTAATATATTTTGGACCATCCCTCCATACAAATCTGTTTCAGTTGATTAATATTTCTTGGTAGTCTTGATTGCAGAGCACTCTTAAGGTTACACCTCATCATCTAATTTGGTTTATGGTCAGGACTCTGACTTCGCCAGTATTAACCAACAAAATCTTCGTTCTTTCTACCAATTCTTTAGTTAATTTACTTGTACGCTTTGAGTTATTGTCTTTTTGTTTCATTTTTCCCTCAATGATTATAAAGTGTCCAGGCCAGCAAAGACAGCAACACAATCCCAAACCATGATGATCCTCCGCCATGATTTACAATTGGGATGAGATTTGGGTGTTGGTGTGTAGTGACCAGTTTTTTGTCTGCACATAGCATTTTCCCCAAAAGGTTCAACTATTTTTTTCCCACAAGCATTTGTAACATCCAGATCGTCTTGGGAAATCTTGAGGCATGTCACAATGTTTCTTTTAGGCAGAAGTTGTTTCCTTTTCAATATCCTTCCACGAACACCATTCTTGTTTAATGTGATCCTGAAGTTCTGGAGGTCTTTTGCTATTGATCTCATGTACCTTCTCACCTCTTTCCGCATTTTTCATTGTCTTGCAGTGATCTTAGCAGGACACCAACTCCTAGAGAGAGCTTTCATCATTTGTAGACTAGACAAACTGTCTTACCATGGACTGATAAACACCCAAGTCAAGCACAAATTCTACTGAACATCTACTATATCACTCCTTCCCCTACCAACTCCATCACAATAGAGAATTCCCCCAGAAATGCTAGCTAGAAATTTCAGCAGGCACATATATGTACTCATGGGCACTAAAGTGTATCTTTTCACACTTAAAGAAAGACTCATCTCAACGTCCAAACACTTTTTCAGGTTCATGCAAATTACAGACGTGTCAATCAGGACAGAATTAAGAGAGCTACACAAGGTGGTATGACCTTTTTTGAGGACATCTGTGAAAAGTAAATGTCATGGGGTAACAGTTCCGGGTTCGGCACTCCGCTGTGCGGAACTGGACCACACCCCTCTCTGACGCGGCTCTGATGGTATTTAGGGAGACCGCCCCAGAGAGAGGGTGCTTGGTGATTTGTGTGTGAGCTAGTGCGTGAGCTACTACCGCAACACCGCGGGCTCAACAGGCTCAGCTACTGGGAACTGCTTCCGCCAGACTTACCTCTCCTCAGGCTGTGGCAATGTGGGTCCTACTTCCGAGTATGAACGCCAGCTTCTGGGATGCGCCGGCTCTACAAGCTCTGAAGAAAACTAGCCGTCTGGCTAGACAAGTATATCCTAGCCGTCTGGCTAGACAGGTATACATCATATGATAGAGGAATGCTGGAAAACGGAAACTCACTTTACACGTGGACCTTCTCCTTACTATTGGAGGACTACGAACCTTAAGTATAACTCTCACCATGCTTATTTACTATGAACTTTTTCTTGCTTTGCAAATTCACTCAATGCTTCAAGCTACTAATTACATGGAGGACAACTCCCATCATGCTTATTAACTATGAACTGCTTCTTGCTTTGCAAATACTCTTAACTACTTGCTTAATGTTACTATTGAAGATTATTCTCATTAACCAAAGAATGTTACTTAATGCATCTCTAAGGAAATACTTATTAATGAACTTTGTGTTGTTGATTAATTGCACATCTTCTTTTTGGATTATTGCCTAAATGCAATTCATTAAGCTAAACCTTATTAAAATGTTGTTTGAATCAAGTTACCAGCAATTCTCTCTTTTCTTAAAGCTATAGTATTGATACTTTGGAGTTTCTCCATATCTTCACTAATGTAATTAGGGAGGTTTACAAGCTGCAGTTGAGTTCCAATCCAAATCACACAAGTAGCCTAACAGTAAGTAAGCCAGCAGCTATTTGCACTAGCTTGGAGCTTGGAGAGTGGCATAGACAGGTACACACAAACAGGTATACACAGACATAGACATACACACACAATCAAGCACACACAGTCACAGACAGGCAAAGACAAGCACCCACAGTTACAGACAGGCACAGACATACATACACAGAATACCAAAGATGTAACCTGCCAATGCTCAGAATTGGCTGTTTCTGTTTCAGCAGGGCTGGTGGCCACAAGCCAGCTGTGGGGAGAGCACTCAGGCAGCATGCCACCAGTCCTGTGTTTCATGGTCTCCACGTCTACTCTTCTGCCAGGCTGCTCTACTCTTCCTGCTGATGCCTCGTCTTCTCACCCAAGAGTGGAAGAAGCATGGTGATAGAGACAGACACAGGGAATACTACAATGTCATATGTCTCTACCACTGCGCTGCTTCCATTTCCAGCTGACTACTAGACTCACCAAGGAGAACTTGAGTAGGCAGGCATAGCAGAGGAAGTCACCCTCCCCCCCACCCTCGAAGTCACTGATTCCAAATATCTGAATGGGTAATACTCTAACTTATTAGGCAAAACACAAACATATTTATGTTGTAGACAGTGTGGATTAAAAGGATTCTATCTACATATACGGTGGATGTATCCTCTGATGATGCCGTACTGTGAGACAGATAAAGACTTTGTGGAGGAGTTCTGCCATAGACCCTTCAACTTGGATCTCACTTACTGTATAATAAGTTTAAGCTGGTTGCACGTAGGGCCATGGTTGCAAAGTTATAACCTAAAGATCGTTGTTTTTACTTTCATTGTTGATTCTATCTGTAAGGGAATATGTTCTTTATACAAAACTGAGGCGCTCTTTTTTCATTATGTACGGGATATCTCACTTGTGAACTAGGCTCGTTTATAAATAAAACGTTACGAATAAATAATTAAATAACAACACTGTGAGCATTTCAAATCCTCACCAGCATGGTCAATAAGCAAACATATATCCAGGGTTCTAAAGAGGTATATTAACAAAAATTATAAAATGTATCCTGTAACCATACATACATACCGCGGTCGCAGGGGTCGCACCTCTGACCGGGTATGTACGCCACTTTGCTAGCCTCTCCTCCTGGGGGGCCCAGGAGCTGGCCACCTTAGGGCCCCCCCGAGGCTGGCAATGGTGTTACATGGGCGAGGGAGCATTCTCCCCATAGCACTCTCTGCCCAACTTCTTCGCGCGCATGCAGTGATGCCGGAGCCGGAATATGACATCATTCCAGCTCCGCCTGCAGGACCGGGCTAATAGAGGCTGGATTAACCCTCAGTGAAACATAACAGTTTCTCTGAAACTGCTATGTTTTCAGCTGCAGGGTTAAAACTAGAGGGACCTGGCACCCAGACCACTTCATTGAGCTGAAGTGATCTAAGTGCCTATAGTGGTCCTTTAAGTGTATGTATCTGCATGCAGTGGCGTACATAGCGTGGTCGCAGGGGTCCCATGGATCGTGTGTACGCCACTGCCTGTAACACTTCATTGCAATGAAGTGGTCTGGGTGCACTGGCCCTGTATGTTTAACCCATTAAAAGTAAAACATTGCCGGTGAGCAGAAAGGAACAATGTTTACTTTGAAGTGCTAAACACACCTTTGTGCATCAGGTCCCCAATGTTCCCAATGTTCCTCCATGAGGTGCATTGGATAGGACAGTCAGTGGAGAAGGCCATGCCTCCTCGATGACATTGCGGGATGCGGAGATGTTAGCATGCCAAATCTGTAAGTCTCGGCACTGGAAAAAGGTAAATAGATCCTTTATTTAACCCCTTAAGGACACAACTTCTGGAATAAAAGGGAATCATGACGGAATATTTCCGTCATGTGTCCTTCAGGGGTTAATTATTTTTTATTGCAAGTGGTGGGAAGGGGCTTTATATAACTAGGGACAGAGCACTATATCACTAGGAATACAGATTTGTATTCCTAATTCTATGATGTTTCTTTAAATAACATGAAGACATTTTAAAAATGAAACACATTTAGTTGGTAGCCTGTGTTTTTTTGCATTCTCGTTCGTCTAGTTGAATTGTGGTCACAATACAGCTGAGTGCACTGATGTGTTGTAAGTAATTCCTCTACCAAGGGAATCTCCCTAAATTATTTAATATGCTCAGCCATTGTGACCTTGAAGTGTTTCTTTCTCTTCCAGTTAGGGTACATGAACAACACAAAGTATATATCTTGGAACAACGTGTACATTTCTACAGGTGAAGAAAATATTGTTTTTATTGAAAAAAAATAATTTAAATTACTTTGGTAAAGTGCATGCCTACAACGTACATTCAATTTAATAGAAAATCCTCCATGTTTTCAAAAATGTTAAATGATTTTAAAAAATCACAGGGTGTACTACTATTGAAGACTTTTGTATATTTTTACACTTAACATATGGCATTACCATACAGTAACTGCAAGCATATGTTTTAAATATATATGAAACGAAAAAAAACAATAACCAAAAATAAAACCCACACAAGGTATTTTAGCATAAACATATTTAGAATTGTGTTGTTTATTTCTTATTTTATATTTTTAATTTGTAAAGCGTTCTAGATAACAGCATATAAACCTTATATAAAGAGGAGGCAATTTAATAGATTTAATAGGTTTCGAATGGAGAAACCTTCCCATTCCTTTTTACAAACTCATACGCATCTACACTGTGAACTTTCACAGCATTTAAGTGAGCACATTTTCACCCATGGTACTCCCGAGGACAAGTGAAACCATTTTACACTTTTAAGAAATTACTCTTTGTTCCATGAGGATTTCATTTTTCTTGGGGGAACTCCAGTGAATGCTTTTGTTATAAGTCCAGTTTTTGCATTTTTAGCAATAAAATGTGGACAGTAACATTATTATATTGTGAATTATTTTCTTGCCTCTAGTTGAAGGTGAGCTATTTTTACAAAGCAAATTTCGCCACCTCAAATGTCCTCTCTGGGAGTTCTTTAGACAGAGTAAAAAAAATTAAGCATGGAGTCCTTAATCAGTGTTCACGCAAACTGATATTTTAAGGTCAATATGGTCACATATGTAAGTTCCCATTAAGATCAGTAGAGAATCATCCCATTCACTGTAGTTTGAAGAATATGATATTTGCAGGAGCGATGCTGCAGGTTTCTGGTAACTGTAGATAGCTTTAGAAAGCAAACCATGGCCTCATTCAGAAACTAACTGGAATTTTGTGAATGTATGCCTAGATATAGAAACCCATAAATGTATCTGCATGTATTGACCTTGGCTTCTAGGGAGTAGATTATCTGCAAATAACTCCATTTATCTTTGGCGTGTAATATGTTCAATAATATACTGGTAGTTTGGCTTTGCATGAAAGTGCAAAAACATGTGATTTGTACAATATTTAAAGGGACACTATGGATGAAGGGAGACTCACATGTTCACTGGCTTTCCAACGAACAGGGATGGTAACATGAAGACCAGGGCAGCGAGACAGAATAGGTAAGTAAACTACATTTTTTTACTCCCTATAGGTAGGAGCCAGGGGGCTAAATACACATGTGTATTCCTAATTTTATAGTGTTCCTTTAAGGTGCAATTACATTCAGTGTATAATAGTGTAATTTATTATATTATTTGGTGTAATATATAATGTTACGCCCCATAAAGGTGATCGCTTGAGACCAGAAACACTTCGATACTGCAAAATAAAAGTGCTATGTATAAATTATCGAGAAGTTAATTTATAAGATAAAGTGTGTCAGATCAAAGTGCAAAAAACAGTGCTTTAATTTATAAAGGGTTTAGGAATACACTCCAATAAAGCTGTGTTACACTGAAAAATACCAATTGTGCTGGAGATGACTACACAGGAATAGAGACACTTCAATACCTCAAAAACTGGAAAATACACAACAGTACAAGCAATATAGGCATTGGAATAGAGACAAAAAACAATTCAGAATTTCCCACTCCAAAGCAATTCTCACTGCATTTTACATCTTTCAAATACCGGTATTCTTTGGAGAGTACCACTTTAATTGTGCACTGCGAACTAGTCTGGTTTGTATGTTTTTCAGAAATTTTCAGAAATAGCAGAAACAAATAATGCAAACCGGATAGTGCAATCTAATTGCAGCAGATAAATATTATTATTATTATTATTATTATTGGTATTTACATAGCGCCAACTTATTCGGCAGCACTTAACAATATTATAAAAGGGGTAATTTAACAATAATTGAGACAATTACAAAATGTTACAAGAACAGTAGGTTGATGAGGACCCTGCTAAAACGAGCTTACAGTCTGGAGGAGGTGGGGTATAAAAACACAATAATAAGGGCATCAAGAGGGACAGCAAACAAGCAAGGTGGGAAAGTAGCAGAACTGGAGGTGAGAGTGGAGTGTGGCCCTTTGGGAGAGAGCAAGAGACAGGTTTGTAAAATAGAGGTTACTCTGAAAGGCTATAAGCTTTTCTGAAGAGGTGGGTTTTGAGGGGCTTCTTAAATGATTGAAGAGTAGGGGAGAGTCTGATGGGGTTTAGACAAGGAAAGGCAGACTGTTCAAAAGTAAAGGAGCTGTCCGTAAAAAGTTAGTTAGGGTGCGAGCAGTGGACAGGAGAAGGTCACCGGTAGAGCGAAGAGACCAAGAAGGGGCAAACCTATGAATCAGTGAAGAAGTATAAAAGCGGCTTGAGTTGTTTAGAACTTTATAGGTAAGGGTTAGTATTTTGAATTTATTCCTACAGGGCTCAGGAAGCCAGTGTAAGGATCGACAGAGGGGCGAGCTGTGAGAGGAGACACAGGAGAGAAAGATCATCCAGGCGGCAACATTCATTCATATTGTAGCTGGGCAGTTCGGCTTCAGGGGAGACCAGATAGTGCTCACAAGGGACATGCCAAGCATCATAACCATCATTATACTGTGTATTGTAGTGCTAATGATGCAAGGACCCTCTTTCGGGATAACATTTAAATTTACACCTCTGACAGTATTTAACTAAGTGTACCCACACAAACAGATAAGTAACTCCAGAGTGAGACTTACCTGAAAATGTATTCTAATCTACTACAACCGTGTACTACAGAATGTTCTTCAATCAAACAGGGACATATAAATGCCCATGTCACTTTAAGAGCTCCATATTCTGGAGCACTCCAATTGGGGGGTGTGAATTATTATTATTTTTTCATTATGTGTTTAGTTTTTAAATTTGGTTGTTATATGTCACTGCAATTCAGTTGTGCCAGTTTATTTTTAATTAGCCAAATTTTACACCCGAAGAAGAGGTTTGTCAAGCAGGACTACAACTGGTAAATTTACGTTAATTATTTATATAGTTTATTTAATCGGACATACTGCCCATCTCCAAATACTTGTCTTATTGTCTAGACATTGTATCTACAGTTGGAAGTGGATGGGTGGGAGTTTGAGCATTTTAGAGGTGAGAGGCATGGGAACCAATAGCCACAAGGGCGATTTGATTAATTTTCAATGACGAAGGTTATCGCCATCCCGTAATCCTATTTAAGTAAGGATGCGGGAGTCAGATTTTTTTTTATGAAGATTATAGAGATTTGTCTAGCAGGTATCATGACCAGAGGATTAGCCATGCCTTGGTTCCGTTATTACTTGGCTCCTTGCCAGTTATTATTATACTGCCTTTCACTCCATATTTGTATCAGCATGGTTTTTAAATAGTGCTAATCTAGCTTAATTGCTTTCAATAAAAAAACTGAAATGCAGTTCAGGGTCATGCAGCGGCCGTGAAATCCTTCAATTCTGCGGTACATTTAGACACGCTGCACTAAAAGATTTCTATATTAGGTTTGTTTCAAAACAGAAATCACAGAACGCAGCATTAGATCAGAATGACTTTACTGAAGTTTGGTTTATTTCTGAGCAGGAGACCAGGAAATGTCCCCCAACAAACAGCTTAATGTGGTTTGCTGTAGTCAATGACAGTCCAACACAGGGCGATACATGACAACTGTTGATCGGGGATGTCCCCAGTTCTCCTGTTTCAATATTAATTAGGCTTCAATAAATTATTTGATTATCAATATTGAAAATCTTTCTTTCTTCTCTTGAACAATTGTGGCAAGTGTAAGTGTTGAGTTAGTGAAATCTTAGTGGTTCTTTTGTAAGGTAATAAATGCTAAACGTTATATCTGTTGGGAACGGTTTGCTCATTTCTTAAAGTGAATGACAGCTCTTGAATGAAAGTCTTGGAATGCATAAAATATGTTACGGGTTATAAACACAAATTATGTTTGCTTGGAATAATATTTAGCCTTCAGAGATGGTATGCCAAACATAAGAAAGAGTTTAAATAAGCACAGGTTTAGCGAACGGTGCTACATTTCAGTTCACTATCATATCAGAAAGTGTATTTAGCTTGGAAACCACAACCTAACCAACAACAAAGAGGCGAATTTGATCAGATGTTAATGGCTCCGACCGTGAGCGATGGGTAAAATGTGACCGAATGAGAAGATAATTTTACTAGTGCACAGTGTGGCATTTAACATTTCATATCGAAATGAAAACATATTATTTGTTTCATGATTAGTACTAATTTCCTTTTGCTTAAAAAAAATAAAAATTTCAGGATGTATTTGGCCAATGGATTTGTAAAAGAAAATCCATACTTGTACTCAAAGTGTAATCAGAAAATACAGAGAATATATTTATCAATATAAAGGTAACTTACAAGAAGAAATTGGCAACTGTATATGTGTATGGTTGGGCTGAAGTACAATGGAAAGAGAGTCCAATATCGCTATAACGCTTATTGTCAGACTGTGCACCGTGAACTGAACTGTCTGCTACAAAGTATTCATGGGATGAAAGGGTGGATAAACCATAGTCTCAGTACAAATCATCATTAAACCCAAAACATGCAGAGGATGCAGGATTTTAAGTGGGGCCGAATCCAGAAACTAACAGCAAACACCTGAAAGCTATTCCTATATGCCATGCAAAGAGGTGGCAACGGATATCAACTGGTAAAAGAAAATAAGGCAAGAAGGACATTGCGGCTTCCTCTAGAGAAAATTGAAAAAATTGAACTGTTAATATTCTTTATACAAGTCTCTAGTAATTATTACACAGTGACAATATAGATCACTAACAGAAGAACAAGAACACAAAGAATGAAAACTCAGTTCTTCATGTTCCACAACACAACTTCTTCACGGGATCTTACAAAAGGGACCAGGCACTCAAGCAAGTAAGTAAAGCAAATGTTTTATTCCACGCCAGGAAGTGGTAACTTTTTGGTTCCAATGCGTCTTTGTCTTTGTCAAGCAGTTAGTGCCTGATCCCTTCATGACATGATATGCAGTGACGGTATAGTAATTCAGAAGGTGTATATAGACCGCCCTAGATAGACATGCGCTGACATATGGACATCTTTATTTTTACTGCAAGCGTTCTATAGTCATGCAAGTAGGTGACTCTGTACATCAGGAAACACAAAACGAATGCATAGCGAAAATGCACGGTAAGGACAATGGCCGAACCATAAGGGAATAAATTAAAAATACTCTATATATTTGGGTAATTAATTTTTTTCCAGGAGTTTACTGACATTTACCGTAAAGTATCCTATGCACACACTCCATCTCTCACTTGTAATAATTGGGCCCAATAAACAGTTGAAATGTGTGCTATTTACAGAATTCTGCAAGTAGAATAAGATACGTTCCCAGTAACCTACATGTTGCTTAGATGCTCCAATAACCATTCAATTAAAATGTGCGTCATTAAGAGAGAATGTTTATGGTGCTTGACTCATTTATACAGTACACATACTTAATTATTTCCTATAAGTATTTAGCTGAGGATGCCACATTTAAGGACATGCATGGTTTCTGACCTAGAAATTAGGCTGTTAGTAATATAGCATAGCTAATTATTCTTCTTGTAGATCAATGTTTCTTAACTTGTGAATCAGCAGACAAATTTGGGACCCCCAGCCATTTTCATTTGGTGTACATGAGTTGGAACAGGACCATAACGTTGGTCAGTCCCCAGGAGATGGATCACAGTAAGCATTTTATTTCTACACTCTTTTTGGTGGCTGTGAGATAAAGTTCTATTCTGTATGTATCTTTTTTGTGTCTACAATGAGTTAGTGCACAGCTTTCCAAACTCTGTGGTGCAACACATTAGTATGTCGGCCATAAAATCTGAGCGTGTCGCGCAGAGGTGTCCGAAAGGAAGGGGAGCGCAGTGAACAGTGTTCCCCTCCTGCCGGTCACTCCATGTAGCACGGCCGAGAAGGCGGTCTGCGGTAGAGGAGCTTCTGTTTCCCAGTCTGACAGGAAGTGCTCACTGAGAGCACAGAACTGCTTCCTGTCAGACGTGTGTCACGGACAAACTGGATCCAACAGGCAAATATAAGGAAAGCAAATACTAAAAGAACAACAAGCGTATTACCGGACCTTAGAATGGCCAGATTAAACGCACCAAGAATAGTGCAAGACAAGGCGCGGTCAGGGATACAGGATTCAGAATAAATGTAAGGATAAGCCAAAAGTTAAGGACAATTAGAAGGGAGAATAGTCAAAGGTAAGCCAAGGTCAAAATGCCAGGAAATACAAGAAATAAACACGCTCTTGGATTGACCACAAAATGGAAACCACGACAGGGCATGAAACAATTGGTAAAGTGAGTTTAAATAGCCTAAGAAGGGTTTGTGTCCCAATAATGTGCGAAACCAGGAAACAAAGTCAGGACGGTGGGACAGGACTTTAAATTCAGGACTGTCCTGTCGAAATCGTGAAGGCCTGAAGTCTTTCCAGAAATACTAAATCATTTGAATGGCTTGTGAAAAATATAAAATTTAGCTCATAATTGGTAAATTACACACCTGTCTAGTAGCATCATCATTGTAACCTTAAAGGGACATTGTAGGCACTAGAACAACTTTAGCATAATGAAGCAGTTTTGGTGTATGGCCCTGTAGTCTCATTGCTCAATTATCTGCTATTTAGGAGTTGAATTCCTTCTGTTTTTGTTTATGCAGCCTTAACCACACCTCCCCTGGGTGTGACACAGCCTGCATGAAAAAATTGTTTCATTTTGAATCATGTGTAACTTATAAGTTTTTATCTCCTGCTCTGTGAATTGAACTTTAATCACATACAGAAGGCTCTTGCAGGTTCTAGCAAGCTATTGACAGTCCAGGAGATAGAAAATTCTAAATTTGCAATAAAGGAAGTTTAAACATTAGATGTATCTTTACAGGAAGTGTTTAGGAAGGCTGTGTAAGTTACATGCAACCTTGTAATATGTGCACATCTAGCTGATATCACAGTAAATCACAACTGGAATCAATGTAACGTTTTCTGACTACGGTAATAAATTTACAAATTTGGGTAATGATCATTTTAAAAACTGTCGCTTTCTAGCTCAATGTTTTATGGACGTTGAACGTACCTCAAACAGAGACATATTAGCGTAGAAATACTATAGAGACAGACATTATGTTTGCCATATTCCATAGGTGTGAAAAAAACTGATAATTAACAGAGCTGTAAGCAGCGACAGGGGTGGCCTAACACAACAGCAAGGATACAGCACATGCACAAATATTGTAGAAATATAGTGAACAGGTTGTAGCATTAGCTCAAAAGTTAAATAAATGCAAATTTATGCAATCCTAGGACACCATAAATGTCACCTGCTCGCATGGAACATCTGTCTTTTTTATACTGTTTGGAGATATTGCAGATATTATGTTTAACCAGTTGTAACAGTGTTCAATAGTGATATTAATGGAATGTTATGCTACTGTGCATGTTGGTTGCAAAACACATGATCTAGGTCACCAAGCACAAACGTATGGACTCAGCACATGTGCTACTATTTCAGATATCATATGTTGAACAGGCTTTAACATAGTTTAATAGTAAAAAGAATACAAATGTATGTAATTCTAAGACACCGTCAAGGTATTTGTTTTCCTGCGGCCATCTTGATTTTGATATTGACTTGCTATGAGAAATCTTGGCAGAGGAACTAACTGAGGACTTGTGTCCTAAATGTCACATTGTACTGACTAACAGTTTTAGAAAGGAAGATGTAAAGAACATTGCGCAATCCAACATGATTGCTGAACCAGGTTATCCTGATCAAATGTGATTCTAGGTCACAGCACAACCTCATATCAATTTGTACATCTGTAACATTTTAAGGTTAACAAATTTAAACCTCAGGGGATATGATAACATTATACAAATATATCCAGGGCCAATATAAACCATTGTGTGGAAATCTATTCACAAACAGGACTTTACATAGGACACAAGGTCACGCATTTAGACTGGAAGAAAGAAGATTTAGTCTAAGGTAAAGGAAAGTTTTTTTTTTATCATAAGAACAATAAGGATGTGGAATTCTCTGCCTGAAAAAGTGGTTTTATCAGAGTCCATACAGATGTTCAAACAGCTACTAGATGCATACTTGCAAAAACAGAATATTCAAGGATATAATCTTTCAATGTAGGGTAATAACTGCTTGATCCAAGGATTAATCTGACTGCCCTTATAGGGCCAAGAAGGAATTTTTTGTTAGAAAATTCGAAGTGCTTAAAACTGGGGTTTTTTTTACCTTCTTTTGGATAAACAGCAAAAAACAAATGTGAGGAAGGCTGAACTTGATGGACACATGTCTCTTTTCAGCCTATGTAACTATGTAACGTAAGCAGTTCTGGAGATAGAGATATCTGAATATTGTGCAAAATTGGTTACCATAGCAAAGATGGCTGTCAGGTCATGTAACCAATGACCTTTATGCTCCAAAGAATATAGCACAGCGTAGGTCTCTAACACTTAATGAGTTTTCAACCAACGGTTGAGTTTTAAAAGGTACTGGAAAAAATACAAATAATAATAATAAAAAATAATGTCAACAAAAACAAAAGGTGGTTAGCAACTTTGTTACTTGGCCACCTGGAAAAAATATGTGCGTTAAGTGAATAGTGTTGAGCTATGGCTTATTTCTTATTATTCTCTGGATTAGATTTGTGCAAGAATGTGTTTTTTTTTTCGGAAAGAAATCAATTTGTATTCATCAAAATCCTTTGAATTCAATCAGAATCTGGTCTAGAGTCATACAGCGCTAGTATATTAGATTATATTTTCTTGCCAGTTTGGACAACCAAATGAATTTTTTTAATAAAACAAAGTAGGGGTAGGGCAACAACAATTGCAGTTGAACAGTAAAAGTTATCCAGATAAATATTAAACTTATGTATAGTCCCAAATCAACAAAAAGTTTTAATTTTGTGGTAAAAAATACTTGGTATAACGTAGATCTTTTGAGCCAGAAGACTTTGCCTTTGCGTTTATCAGACGTCCATATATAGAGAGAGGGGAGATACAAGCAGGAAAGGCCAATAGTGCCATATGTCTGGTATTATGAATATAATAAAAAATTACGAAGTTACAATCACATTTGGTAGAGCTCAAGTCAGCTCTAGCGTGTATAGCGGATATGATGTGAATGTTCTCAAAGGTGGAGATATCAGGGACCCAGAGATAAAAAATAAAAAAGGCAACACTAGTGCTCTCAAAAAATATGAATAATCAATAAGATGTAATAAAATTCTACTCTTAAAGATAGAGCAGGCTCACTACTCTATGATGACAGCGTCGGTGGTATGATCCCTACCTGGGATTCTTTGTAGTAGGAAATAGTTGATGCCAGGTAGTATGTAGAGAACAAATATTTTAAAGATAATGGCACAAATAGCAAACGTAGTGACCAAAATCTATTTCTTAGTTTAAAATAAAATTAAATAACATCCAAACGCGTTTCACCAATAGGCTTTATCAATGGAGTAAAAACATACAGCCTAGCTTCATAGGGTTTATATAGGTATAAAACAAATTAAAATTGGTGCCAAAATGTCATCTTACAATCATAAAACAGTATGTATTTGCATGCAAATAACAACACAAGACATCTAGATAGAGACCCAACATTATTAGGTTATCTAAATATATATAGTTTTATATAAAACAAGGGATTTATTAGTTTTTATGCGACATAGATCACCGAAACATGGGATGCGTGTCATCAGTGCGTCATATTAACCAGCCGCTAAACCTTGCATTCCGTTCGCCGTCACGATAGCTGACCGCACTAGATCTATTCTTGGCAAAAGCAGAGCGGGGAGAGGGAAGTAGTTGGAGCCGAATGCGTAACAGCGGCCAATAGACAAATAATACAAGCAAAACACATATGGGATACAGCTGTGGAATCTAAAAAGAACAGAGACAAAACATAGTGTAATACAATTTTAACAAATAATGTGCGAAAAGATGGCACATAAAGTAGAAATATTAATAAACATTATTAGATAAAAAATTAAACAGATCAAAGTCTGCATTCAGACCATGGGGTGCTAAAGTCTGTAAATTAAAAACCCACTCCATTTCACATTTTCCAAGGATATTTTTTATATTTTCGCCTGTCCAGGGGGTAACACATTTTTTATTCCAATACATTTCAGTTGTTTAGGAACACTGTTATGTATAATAAAATGTTTGAATACTGAGTGATTTGGATATCCGGGTATCTGTTTCGACAATGTTCTCCTAATCTTATTTTAAGACTCCTTGTGGTCATCCCAACATATTGAAGGCCACAAGGGCACTCCAATAAGTAGATTACATTTTTCGTACTGGAGCTGATAAAATCTTTAATGGTATAAGTCTTATTTTCTCTTTTGGGTGTTTTTTTGATTTTATGGATCAGTACTTTTACATACTCTGCGGCGTTTGAACTTGTAGAAGCCTTTAGCCTCAGCTTTTTAATAGTTGAATTTATTTTCTTTAAACTTAAATGGCCATAAAATGTAACAAAAAGCCTTCATATTTCATATACGACAGCTCAGCATAGACTGCAATTCAATAGAATTTCACGAATAAAGGATTCATAGGATTTTTTTTTTATTAAAAAAACAAACTTTTTTTCCCTTCAATAACCTGTCCAGTACACAATGCCTTTTTTTACCCCAATATTGCCTTAGTCTTTCTTTTTTGTATTTATATGACTAAAACATTGTTATACGATTCTATATTGCCATATAAGCAAATGTGTGCAAGAGAAGACAGCTGAATGTCCTGTGACTATCAGAAACGTCTTCACTTTGCTATCATTGTCCATAGATCACTGGGTGTTAAGCATTGCTAAGGGCACAGTAATAATTGGCACATAACAAGCACTGCAAAAAACAGGCTCTGAGGCTTCTTCACCGAGAAGGTCGATGCAGGTACTCTACAGAGCTAATCATGTTTAGGATATTACATGTTAAAGAAATCAGGGGCAGGTAGCAAAATTATTGTCGAAAAATTTATGTCAGCCTGAAGTTTTCAGTTGACTAAACGGGGCATACTTTAGTATTTTCTCTCCCCTTTGGATTTATGATGAGGGTGATTATTATAATCAATTACTAAGAAGAATAAATGCACATCAAGATGTCACTTTTTAAAAAGTGGACAAAGTTGGACCAATCACTGTGGAAACTGATGTAATCTAAAAGAATGTTAATATTAGATCCTTGCAATACTTTTCAGTTAGATGGTAATTTAGAAATCGCACTCAATTACCTCCTCATTTCCTTTACATTTTAAACAGCAGCTGCAATTATCCTTTAACTCTCTCTGGACATCAACTCCAAATTCCCTCTGCCACCTCTTGTCTCAATTCCCTATTTTAATCTTTAGATTTAAAACTCACAGGAGGCTATCTGGCAAATTACCTTGTATGAAACAGCTTTAATAGCTAGTAGACAATAATAAATCTCCCCTCCTTATGGATGTGGCATGATAAGAATAAAATTGATAAGAAAATATGTGAAAAAGTAATAGCATTTAATATATCATGTTACAATATCATTTCTGACTAATTAAAAACCAGGTGTATTTTTTACACAGAGTGTAGCCCACCTTTACATTCACTCAAATATAGAGATCGCATCATGGAAAACATTTAACATCTTAGAAAACATTTAACATCTTCTTAATTGATATCCAAAATAGTTACAAAACCACAAAAAGAAAACAAAAGTAAAGAAAACTAAAAATATATATAGTGATGGCATTGGAGGAGCTGGTTGACTTCTCTACCACGTTGGAGTCCGGCTTACAGAAGCACTCGCCCTGCTGACTGCGATATGGTTATTTTCTGCTGACAATTTAGAATATTGTGTTCATGAGCTATCTATATTGCGCTTACAAAATAGTTAAAGCTTGCATGCGATTTAGCAATCACACTGTACTATCTAGTGGGCACAATGTACTAAATCACCATCACGAGATACTACAGCATGCACACAATGTTGATCACGAGATAATACAGCATGCACACGGTGTTGATCACGAGATACTACAGCATGCACACGATGCTGATCAAGAGATACTACAGCATGCATACGGTGTTGATCACGAGATACTACAGCATGCACACGGTGTTGATCACGAGATACTACAGCATGCACACGGTGTTGATCACGAGATACTACAGCATGCACGCGGTGTTGATCACGAGATACTACAGCATGCACGCGGTGTTGATCACGAGATACTACAGCATGCACACGATGCTGATCACGAGATACTACAGCATGCACACGGTGTTGATCACGAGATACTACAGCATGCACACGATGCTGATCAAGAGATACTACAGCATGCATACGGTGTTGATCACGAGATACTACAGCATGCACACGGTGTTGATCACGAGATACTACAGCATGCACGCGGTGTTGATCACGAGATACTACAGCATGCACACGGTGTTGATCACGAGATACTACAGCATGCACACAGTGTTGATCACGAGATACTACAGCATGCACACGGTGTTGATCACGAGATACTACAGCATGCACACAGTGTTGATCACGAGATACTACAGTATGCACGCGGTGTTGATCACGAGATACTACAGCATGCACGCGGTGTTGATCACGAGATACTACAGCATGCACACGATGCTGATCACGAGATACTACAGCATGCACACGGTGTTGATCACGAGATACTACAGCATGCACACGGTGTTGATCATGAGATACTACAGCATGCACACGGTGTTGATCACGAGATACTACAGCATGCACACGATGTTGATCACGAGATACTACAGCATGCACACGGTGTTGATCACGAGATACTACAGCATGCACACGGTGCTGAAAATTAAAAACTTTGTATGCAACACTTTAGTAAGAAAAATATCAGTGCAATCCATCAATTGGGAGAAATCATCTTCTTCGTGGAAGCATACGAGCTGTTAAACACGTACCTCCCAACAGTTTCCTAAATAAATGTATGCCACCTCTGATTTGTTCCCTCAGATCTGTCATTCAGGGACACAAAATAAATGATCCGGGAAGCAAAAAGCGAACATACCATAATACTCACTTTGTGCTAACTGATCTCAGGGCATTGTTTAACAACACAAATGCAAGAAGATATTTGATATAGCCATTAACATTAATATTTCTGTTCACTTAACTGTCCCCTTAGTTGAGAGGGGTTAAAGCCCAGAGGAAACTTTGGAAACTTTGGAGCTTGCTGGATTTACGCCCAGGAAACTAAATCTTAATTCTCCCAAGAGCTTTCTGGCATTACTAACATTAATTTCCATGATGTAAACTTTTCAATATTTCGTCTCCATTTCCCTTACTTGTTTTTCTTTCGGTATTATTATGATCTTGTGTACTTCCCACGTCAATCACAGCGTACAGATGTAAGAATTGTCTGGGAAACGCTAAGTACAAAATGGAACACCATTCAAAACATCAACAACAACAACAAAAAAAGCGAAAAACAAATACAATTTACTTGTCTAAACCTTTAAGATGTTTTGAATGTAAAGTGAGAAATGTTCCAAATTGCGTCTAGAATTATGTCTAGAATTGTGCTACTGTCTGAAAAATGATTATTATAGCGAGGGCACATTAGGTGCATTTGGAAAACTGTTAATTAGAATATATAAAAAAAAAGAAAAATTGCAAAAGATTTCTAAAAACATATAATAGACATTATTCTGTTGTAGCATTCTATGGATCATTTCCCCTTAATACTTGTCAGGATTACTGTTTGATCCAGCACGTAGAATTGTACAGCACGGATGACAAATAAGTAACGTATTACCGGTCCTTAGAATGGCCGGATTTAACGTACAAAGAATAGTCAAAAATACTAGCCGAGGTCAGGGAACACAGAAAGGGACACAGCGATGAGGAAAGCCAGGAGTCAGGATACCAGAATGTAGAGAAGTCAATAAACAAAGCCAAAGTCAAAAACCAGGTAGAAAACTATAAACAGGAACGCGCTCTCGGACAACCACAAGGGAAACCACGACAGGGCACTGAGCAGGCTGAGAACTGGGCCTAAATACCCATCCTTTAGTTCTGATAGGCTGTAACCGGCCTTTGACCCCAAAGTCAGTTACCAGGTTTCATTTGCATAATTGCTGCTCAGCATTAACCCTTCTGTGGATTAGGTTGCTGTTTGGCACAACTTTTCCTGTGTGGACAGTAAATGTCATTAATCACTTTTCTCTAAGCGGATGAATACATGACACCAGGTTTCATTTGCACAATTACTGCTCAGCATTAACCCTTCTGTGGATTAGGTTGCTGCTCGGCACAACTTTTCCTGTGTGGACAGTAAATGTCATTAACCACATTTCTATAAGCGGATGAATATGTGACATTACCCCCCACCTGAAGAACGCCCACCGGGCGGACAGGACCAGGCTTGAGAGGAAATTTAGCGTGAAAAGCGCGGATCTTACGGCCCGCATGCAGGTCAGGAGCCGAAACCCAAGAACGATCAGCAGGACCGTAACCTTTCCAAACAACCAAGTACTGTAAAGTGCCCCGAGAAAACCTAGAATCCACGATAGAAGATACCTCATACTCTTCCTGACCACCCACCACCACCAGAGGGGGAGGAACACAAGGAACAGTATATCTATTGCAGACAAGAGGTTTGAGTAAGGACACATGAAAAGTGTTGGGAATCCCTAAAGATGCAGGAAGAGCCAGAGAGTAAGACACTGGATTGATCCTACGAAGCACTCTATAGGGACCAAGGAATCTGGGGGCAAACTTCATGCTAGGGACCTTAAGCTTGATGTTGCGAGATGACAACCAAACCCGGTCCCCCACTTGGTACACCGGGTTGGCACTCCTACGCTTATCAGCAAAATGTTTGAAGCGTTCAGCAGCAGCCCCTAGAGCAGTTTGAACCTTAACCCAGGTATCCCGAATGGAGGCCAGACGCTCATCCAGAGCAGGAATGGCAGTATCAGAAAATACCGCAGGGAGAACCGTAGGATGCCTACCATTATTGACAAAAAATGGACTGTGCCCAGAGGAGTCATGAACAGCATTGTTTCTAGCGAACTCGGCCCACGGGAGTAGTTCGGACCAATTGTCTTGTGTGCTATTAATAAAACAACGCAAATAAACTTCTAATGACTGGTTAGCCCTCTCAGCTGTACCATTGGTCTGTGGATGGTAGGAGGAGGAGAAGGAGAGATCAATCCCCAATTGTTTACTGAACGCCCTCCAGAACCTGGACACAAACTGAGAGCCCCTATCAGACACAATATTGTGGGGGATGCCATGCAAACGGACAATTTCACGTATGAAAATTAGGACCAAATCTTGCGAAGATGGCAACTTCTTGAGAGGAATGAAGTGAGCCATCTTAGAAAATCGGTCTACAACCATGAGAATAGTAGTGAACCCAGCAGAGCTAGGAAGCTCAACAATAAAGTCCATGGATAGGTGGGACCATGGAATCTCAGGAACAGGAAGAGGCTGCAACAGGCCACAAGGAAGTGCATGAGTCACCTTAGAAACTGCACACACAGAACATGCCTGCACATACTCCTTTACATCTTTCCTGAGTGAATCCCACCAAAATGATCTAGTGATCGCGGCAGTGGACTTATTGATGCCCGGGTGTCCAGCAGTTATATTGTCATGGAACACTTTCATGATATTAACCCTTTCACATAGGGGAACGAACAGTTTATCACACGGTTTACCACTGGGCGCCTGAGGCTGGGCCTCCAGTATGGTGCCAAGCAGTGGAGAAGACAGTGAGAGGACAGTAGTAGCAATAATACACTCTGGTGGAATAATAGGAGATGTCATCTGTTCCGGAGCTGACTCATTATCAAATTGCCTGGACAAGGCATCAGCCTTGGTATTTTTAGAACCAGGTCTATAAGTAATGAGAAAGTTAAAACGTGAAAGGAACAGTGACCATCTAGCCTGTCTGGAAGACAAACGTTTGGCATCCCCTATATATGCCAGATTTTTGTGGTCGGTTATGATCAACAGGGGGTCCTTGGAACCCTCCAAAAGATGTCGCCACTCCTTGAGGGCAAGAATAATGGCCAACAGTTCTCTATTGCCAATATCATAGTTGCGCTCAGCAGGAGACATCTTTCTGGAGAAGTAGCCACAAGGATGCAATGGTGTTCCCTGGCTTTCTCTCTGAGAGAGAACAGCCCCTACCCCTGTCTCGGATGCATCAACCTCCAATATAAAAGGTTTACTGGTGTCAGGATGTTTTAGTATGTCCGCAGAGGCAAATCTTTGTTTAAGAGTCTCAAAAGCATTCACAGCCTCTTTGGACCATACCGTGCTACTAACCCCTTTGCGAGTCATATTTGTGATTGGGGCTATTACAGAAGAAAATCCCTTGATGAATCTTCTGTAATAGTTGGCAAAACCAATAAATCTTTGAATGGCTTTTAAACCAGAGGGTAATGGCCAGTGTAGTACAGCCTCTAGTTTTTTAGGATCCATTTGAAATCCCAATGCAGAGATGTTGTAACCCAAAAAGTGGACTTCAGGCTGGTCAAATATGCACTTTTCTAATTTACAATAAAGTTTATTTTTCAACAACGTCTGCAGAACCTGTTTCACATGGGAGTGGTGAGTTTGAAGATCAGGGGAATACACCAAAATATCGTCCAAATAAACCAAGACAAATGAGTAAATGAATTCCCTGAGTACATCATTTATAAAGTCTTGGAATACGGCCGGGGCGTTGCATAACCCAAATGGCATTACCAGATATTCATAGTGTCCACTACGGGTATTAAATGCCGTCTTCCACTCATGATTCTCTTTAATTCTAACCAAATTGTAAGCGCTCCTAAGGTCAAGCTTAGTAAATACTTTAGCTCCCTGAAGTCTATCGAACAATTCGGAAATGAGTGGAATAGGGTATGCATTTTTTACAGTGATTTTATTAAGTGCCCTGTAGTCTATGCAAGGGCGTAACTCACCACCCTTTTTCTCAACAAAAAAGAATCCTGCACCAGCTGGTGAGGATGACTTTCTTATGTGCCCTTTGCTCAAGGATTCTTTGATGTATTCCTCCATTATTTTACTCTCCTGGGGAGATAAGGCATAAACTGCCCCCTTAGGTGGCATAGCGCCTGGAAACAGGTTAATGGCACAGTCATATGCTCTGTGGGGAGGCAATACATCGGATTGAGCCTTGTTAAACACCTCCTGAAGTTCTCGGTATTGTATGGGAACTCCAGGAGTTTGGGGAGTGGTAGTGGGAAGGTCAATAGTATCCAATCTCTTTAGTACTGGTTTTATACATCTCCCCATACACTCTTTACCCCATTCTAATATCTCCCCATTAGCCCAGTCAATATAGGGATTGTGCTTACTCAGCCACGGAAACCCTAATATGATAGGACATGATGGAGAAGTAATAACCTGAAACGTCATCTCCTCCCTATGGGAGGCCCCAATGGAGATCGTAATAGGGACAGTTTCGTGGGTTATAAGCGGTTGTGTGAGTGGTCTACCATCAATAGCCTCTACAGCTAGCGGCGTAGGTCTCTCCCTGACCGGTATCTCATTACCCCTAATAAACTGGACATCAATAAAATTTCCAGCAGCACCTGAGTCCATTAGGGCACTGCAAGAAAACTTCTTGTTATCAAGGGAAATAGATACCTCAAGGAGGAATCTACTTTTGTTTTTGTTAGAGGACAACTCCATCACACCTAAGATCTGTCCCCTTAAGGTTCTTAGGTGCGGAAGTTTTCCGGACGCACTGGACAATTAGTTATCATATGTCCCTTTCTACCGCAATATAGGCATAACCCCTCCCTTCTCCTATACTGTTTTTCGGCCTCTGACAGTCTAGTGACCCCCAACTGCATAGGTTCGGGTTCGGACTGTACAGGGAGGTTAGACAAAACAGGTTTAGAGAATTGAGGTGCTAGGGACATAGCCGTACGTCTGGTCTTGCTTCTGGTGACTTCTCTGAGTCTTAACCTATTATCAATATGCATGACAAACGTAATAAATTCGTTAAGACTCTTAGGTAATTCTTTAGCGGCTATCTCATCTAGTATAGTCTCTGAGAGACCCTTTTTGAATGCTGAGATTAACCCATTGTTAGTCCAGTCTACCTCGGAAGCTAAGGTACGGAATTCAATAGCATAATCCGAGATAGACCGGTTACCTTGTCTGATGTGCATTAGGGCAGTGGAGGCGTCATCCTCTCTACCCAATGGCTCAAACGTGAGCTTGAATTCGGCAAGGAATTCCTGGTAATTATGAGCTATGCTCCGATTACTCTCCCACAACGGATTAGCCCAGGCAAGGGCCTTGCCCTTTAATTGATTCATTAGATAACCAATTCTTGCTCTGTCCGTGGGGAATGACCCTGGTGAGGCCTCAAAATGGTACTCCACCTGATTAAGAAAACCCCTGCATTCCTGGATATTGCCATCAAACTGTAGGGATGGTGATAAGGAGATGCAAGGAGTCCTATTAACAGTGGGTGGAGGTAGACAGGGTAGAGGTGCTATAGGAGGAGACGCTGCAGGCTGCAGATGCTCCGTTCTAGCGAGAAGCGTACTTAAAGCCTGAGTGAATTGATCCATGTGGTGATCATTCTCCTCTAATTTCCTCTCGCAAGCAGCTATGTGCTGACACAGTTCTACAGGATCTATGGCCATGTCGTAATGTCAGGATTACTGTTTGATCCAGCACGTAGAACTGTACAGCACGGATGACAAATAAGTAACGTATTACCGGTCCTTAGAATGGCCGGATTTAACGTACAAAGAATAGTCAAAAATACTAGCCGAGGTCAGGGAACACAGAAAGGGACACAGCGATGAGGAAAGCCAGGAGTCAGGATACCAGAATATAGAGAAGTCAATAAACAAAGCCAAAGTCAAAACCAGGTAGAAAACTATAAACAGGAACGCGCTCTCAGACAACCACAAGGGAAACCACGACAGGGCACTGAGCAGGCTGAGAACTGGGCCTAAATACCCCTCCTTTAGTTCTGATAGGCTGTAACCGGCCTTTGACCCCAAAGTCAGTTACCAGGTTTCATTTGCATAATTGCTGCTCAGCATTAACCCTTCTGTGGATTAGGTTGCTGCTCGGCACAACTTTTTCTGTGTGGACAGTAAATGTCATTAATCACTTTTCTCTAAGCGGATGAATACATGACACCAGGTTTCATTTGCACAATTACTGCTCAGCATTAACCCTTCTGTGGATTAGGTTGCTGCTCGGCACAACTTTTCCTGTGTGGACAGTAAATGTCATTAACCACATTTCTATAAGCGGATGAATATGTGACAATACTATATAGAGAGCATGCTCATTGGCTACTTTTATACTTCTTACCCCTAATACGTTGGGAGTCGGGCGAATCGTTTGGGAGTATTTAAAGCTGTACTGTCACGTCTCTGGAATTTATATCATTAAAAAAATTATCTTTTTTTAAAGATGATCTATTTATTTTAAATGTATATTAATCATTTAGTAAATAACATCATGATCCATTTCAGACAAGGCAAAGTTAGGGCAAACAACGCAAATGAAGAGGAGAAATAGAAATATAGTCTAATTTCTCATCTGTTCTCTATGCTGACTGCCAGTGCAAAGGATAGAACTTAGAACATTGATTGTCAGGGAACAAACATGAAGGTGCCCAGTTTCAGGATAAAAGGAGTGGATTTACACAATTCATTGTATTTTTCACACCTCACAAATACATATTTGGTACATATAGTGATCAGTAACATAATATTAACAGGGCACTATAGTCACCAGAACAACTACAGCTTATTGAATTTGTTCTGGTGAGTAGAATCATTGCCTTCAGGCTTTTTGCTGTAAACCAAGCATGTCAAACTCAAAGTCTGGATTGTGCCACATAAACAAGGTTTACATTTATGTGGGCCACAAAGAAAAAAAATACTGTATATTTTCATAGAAATTTAGGTTTATTTTAAAAAGTTCAGTATAACCCCCCTCCCCCAGCATCCCCCTCTACTAAACCACAGCACCCCCCTCTACTAAACCACAGCACCCCCCTCTACCACCCTGTGCC
The DNA here is from genome assembly GCA_933207985.1 of Pelobates cultripes. Classification (NCBI taxonomy): domain Eukaryota; kingdom Metazoa; phylum Chordata; class Amphibia; order Anura; family Pelobatidae; genus Pelobates; species Pelobates cultripes. The sequence continues at coordinate 315,080,190 of OW240915.1, forward strand.
AAATCTGATCCTCCCGCTGACACACACACATACTCACTGACAGACACACACACATACTCACAGACAGACACACACACATACACACAGACAGACAGACACACACTCACTGACAGACACACACATACTTGCTGACAGACACACACACTGACAGACAGACACACACACTCTCACTGACAGACAGACACACACATACTTGCTGACAGACACACACACATACTCACTGACAGAGACACACACACACATACTCACTGACAGAGACACACACACACAGACACACACATACTCACAGACAGACACACACTGAGACGCACATACAGACACACTGACAGACAGACACATACATACAGACACACACACGCACACACTGACAGACAGACACACACACACATACTCACAGACACACACACTGACAGACACACACACTCTCTCTCACTGACAGACACACACACACTCACTGACAGACAGACACACACATACTTGCTGACATACACACACTGACAGACACACACACACACACTCTCACTGACAGACACATACACATACTCACTGACAGAGACACACACACAGACACACACATACTCACAGAAAGATAGACACACACACTGAGACACACACACATACTCACTGACAGATAGATACATACATACAGACACACTGACACACACTGACAGACACACACATACTCACTGACATACACACATACTCACTGACATATACACACACTGACAGATACATACATACAGACACACTGACACACTGACAGACAGACAAACACAATGACAGACACACACATACTCACAGACAGACACACTCACAGACAGACACACACACTGACAGACACACACACATACTCACAGACACACACATACTCACTGACAGACACACAGACACACACACACATACTCACTGACAGACACACAGACAGACACAGACAGACACACACAGGCTGTATGCGGCCCGTGGGCCGCGAGTTTGACCTGCTTGCTGTAAACACTGTCTTTTCAGAGAAAATTCAATGTTTACATAACAGCACAGTGATAATTTCACTGGCCACTCCTTAGATGGCTGCTAGAGCTGTTTCGTATCTCAGTCTTGTCTAGTATGCATCACAACATATCAGTATCTCTTCCGTCTGCATGCAGACACTAAACTTTCCTCATAGAGATTCATTGATTCAATTCATCGCTACGAGGAGATGCTGGGCTGCCAGGGCTGTGTTTTACTTGTGTTGGCTCTGCCCCTGATCTGCCTCCTTCACAGTCTCAGCCAATCCTATGGGGAAGCATTGTTATTGGCTCAGAACAACACTTCTGATGATGTCAGCAGACATCTTGCAAGTCTGAGGAAAACAGGGACAAAACCATCAGCTTCAGGCTTGAATACAAGTAAGATTTTACTATATTTAGGGAGGAAAGAGAGGGCCAGGGGGGCTAGATGGTGGTTTTAACACTATACGGTCAGAAATATATGTTTGTGTTCCTGACCCTATAGTGCTCCTTTAAAAATCCTGTGACGTGACAGTTCAATTTTAAAAAATTTACAAATTTCAATTCATTACATGGTTACATTGACTGAAAAGAGACATGCGGTCATGAAGTTCAGCCTTTCTCACATCTGATTCTGCTGTTGATTCAAAAGAAGGGGGAAAAAAACAGTTTGAAGTGCAACCAATTTTGCAACCAAGAAGGAAAAAATTCCTTCTGGACCCCAGAATGGCAGTCACATCTCTCCCTGGATCAAAAAGCTGTTACCCCACTAATTAGAAATTATATCCCTGTAATTCATGTTTTTGCAAGTATTCATCCAGTTGCTGTATAAACATCTGTACAGACTCTGATAAAACCACCTCTTCAGGCAGACAATTCCACATCCATAATGTTTATATTGGGGGGAAAAAAAACTTTTGTTTGCCTTAAATCGCTATTCAGCGATGTGATATTCTACTCACATTGTATTGCTTTACAGAGTTTTGTACAAACACTGAAACATGACTTTCAATGCCTATTTCAAGATCATTTATAAACATGTTAAATATAAGGGGTCCCAGAACAAAACCCTGAGGAACACCACTTACCACGTTTGTCTAACTTGAAAATGTACCATTAATGACAACTCTCTGTACTCTATTTTTAAGACATAGTTCTGCCCAAGAACAAGAATTTCCATCTGGACCAATTTCTTTAAGTTTGAACACAAATCTATTGTGTGTAACCACATTGATCATCTTGGCAAAAACCAAGTAGATCTAATACACTGCAACAGCCTAATCTATACTTCTACTAACTAAAACCAGGCTGATTATTGCTAAAAAAAAAATATTGGTATAGTGAATTAAGACTTATTCTAGCTCAGCTCCCAATAAAGAGCTAATTAACCTCTGGTTCCCCCTTAAAAGGGCAATTTTTAATGGCTAAATCTTTTCCTAACACAGATTTGTAGATTATTTCATATTTATTGTTGACTTTGTTTCAATGAATGCACATCTAACTGTCCATGGAATACCCCATGTGCTCCTTACCCTCCGTTTCATTGTTATTGTGTTTCTTAATTTATTCTCTATTTTAACTCTTTTTTCCCTATTTTAATACTTGTTTGTTTGGGGGGTTTTTTTGCAATGCAAATTAATTTAAATTATTTTCCTTGACAGATAATTTGATGATGTAATGGTTTTTTTATTGAGATGCCTGCAAGGTGTACCATACAATCAGTTCACATTGACATAGTATAAACAGGCAGTGGTCATTTCAGATTATAATAGTCCAGGGTCAGAAAGACAGTTCTCATTTTATCTAGTGAGGAAGAGATAAGAAACAGACAAGGCAAACGTGTCGATAAGTACGTGTAACAGGTTAAACATTCTAACCGTGGATGGTTATAAAAAAGGACAGGCAGTAGGCAACTATATTTTCTGTGAGGGCCTGTGAGCCCGAGGTAATCCTGCTCATCTGTGCTGAGACCTAATGCTCCTTTGTCGATATTATACCTTTTGTACCATCGTTGTGCTATGTTTGGTGTTTTACTACTTCGGTGCAGAGGGTACAATGCAATCGATTCTGGTACATAAGTATGTGCCTTTTAGGGTCTGCTTTAGGAGAGCTCCTTGATTTGTTGTTGTTTTTTTTTTAATCATTTGTTTTGTTTGTAGAAAATTGTTTATGAGCGGTTGACTTGGAAATATTTTTCAGTGACATTTCTTTTGGAGGTGGTCCAAAAAAAATAATTTGTGAATTCGATTTTTAGAAACATAGATAGAAACATAGAAACATAGAAACATAGAATGTGACGGCAGATAAGAACCATTCGGCCCATCTAGTCTGCCCAATTTTCTAAAAACTTTCATTAGTCCCTGGCCTTATCGTATAGTTAGGATAGCCTTATGACTATCCCATGCATGCTTAAACTCCTTTACTGTGTTAACCTCTACCACTTCAGCTGGAAGGCTATTCCATGCATCCACTACCCTCTCAGTAAAGTAATACTTCCTGATATTATTTTTAAACCTTTGTCCCTCTAATTTAAGACTATGTCCTCTTGTTGTGGTAGTTTTTCTTCTTTTAAATAATTTATTATTTTAATTAATTTTATTTTGAAACCAAGTAGTCGGCATGAGAAACGGACACGCAGGTCCTCAGCTACAGATATGTTTAGTAAAAAGAAAACAATAGTGAGAAAAAACTAAAAAAATATTTTGTTAGCCACGCAGGGCAAAAATAAGGTGTAAGTTGGTTTTAAGACTCCTAAAATCTCTAGAACTCTGAAAGTTTGTCGAAACTGTAATACCTAAAGTGGATTAAGTTTGGTATTCAAGCAGGCTCTGGTTTTCTAACTATGTCACATGTAGAGTCTCATGTGCATTATCTTTCCACCATAGACTAGCACCAGAGTAGAAGGAAAAGACGTGGCTTAATAGGAAGAAAAATGAAATGTTACGCATTGCTGTTTTATACAAAACAAAATGTAACAAACAAACTGACTTCTACTGTTAATCCACGGATTTCCAGAACTGCTCATTTGTGATTGGTTATTTTACGGAGTAATTTGTACTTTTATACAAGATTGGGTTTGTTTGTACATTGAATAAATTGGGAATTCATTGTGAAATCCAATATTGGTATGTAACATTAATCCGAACACCTTCTGCTCCATTTGTTATTTTATTTTCAATTTGCGATAGTACTGAGAGCAATCGCTACAAAGGTTACTAATGGGCTATGGTTATCTCTCTTCTATGGTCTGTTTGCTACCATTCTGTTCCCTTGGCACCTTGTGTATAGAATCAATTGTCCACACATGCATTTTACATGGCTCCCTCTCGACTCCAAATTGCCCCTCTGAACTGTACATCATGTCTCCGTTTCTCAGTACGTGCTATACTAGATTCCAAAGAAAAATGGCTATTCTGCAAGATATTGGAAATGGAATCTTAGCTCAGGGAAATAATGAAAATATCTATATTGAGGGAGGAGGAAACGTTTTATTTTCTTTTTTTGTAAGAAAGCAAAATGTAAAAAAAATCAACGCATTCAGTTCTGTAAAAACTAGTAGGTACACTGTAACAAGTCAAAGGACTCCTGCCATGGATTTGTGAGACTTCCATTCAAACAATACTGCATGCTTCTAAAAGCAGATTCCCGTGCTCTAACAAGCAAATATGTTTGTTCTTTTCAAATAATTTTTATTAAAGTTTTTTTTTTGTATAACAAATGATAATAATACAAACATTGTATTAGGGGTAGGAAAGGAGGGGTAACATGGAAATGGGAAGGGGTATCCATCCATCAATGAAATAAACATATTAAAGTAGAAGGCAAAAGGAAAAATGTTTTACAACAATGCACTTTAACAATAAATATATCAAAGACCATAAACTGTTTTGATTTTTTCTTCCCATTTATCCCAGTTGTATTTTAGTATTGGGAAACCATGCATATTGGCTCTGTGTGATAGTTCATGTGCCTTATTTTCTAAAATCAAATTAAAAACTTCTCTGAGAGATGGCACATTTTGAGACTTCCAATGTCTAGGTAAACAGGATGTAGCAGCGATCAGAATGTGGCCTATGATTATTTTATCTGATCTATTAACAGACTCCGGGAGTTTTTTAAATAAGGCTAGTTCCGAGGTTAAGATACTAATGGTTCCGTTCACTTTAATAATCAGATCGTGGATCATTTTCCAATAATTAATTAACTTGGGGCAAAACCACCAGATATGAGCCATATTGCCCACTCCCCCACAGTCTCTCCAACACCGGTCAGAATACATATTGTTCATGTTATGTAATCTAGACGGAGCCAGGTACCAGCGATATAAGATTTTATAATGATTTTCAAAATGGTCGGTGCAATACGAAATGCCTTTCAAACCTGTAAAGAAACCGAACCATTCTACTAAATCGTACTGGGCACCCAACTCCGTCTCCCATGACAGCATATGTTTTAATTTAACTAAGGGCTTGGCATTATGAGATAAGTAACATAAGGATATAATACCTTTACTAGCGGGGCTGTATAAAATAACTTTCTCTAAAGGAGATATCTCAAGTGATTTATAGTTTTTATCTGTTTCAGGTACCTGGTATAGTTCTTTCAATTTATCAATGATTATCATACATTCCAGTTCACATGCATTCGACAATCCATACTTAAGCTTCAATTTTTCCAAAGAAAGAATAGCATTGCCATAGAAAAAATTGTCCAGATTAGTTATAGAGCAATCCTTTAATAATTCTATTTTTAAGGATGGTATATGATCTTTCAATAATTCAATAGGCATTGCTCTATATAATCTGGGAGACTGGTCGTTTTTAAAAACAATGTCCCAGGCCTTAAGCGTAGTCCTGGTGGATAAAAATAATTTTGTAATTCCAGGTCTTTTCTTGGGATTTAACCAAGGTAATTCTAATAGCCTAACCGGTGAAATTTTTGATTCCTCTATCTCCATCCATCTGGGTTTATCATCCTGGTTGTTAAAGCTCACTACCACTGCAGCGTTAGTGGCGAAATAATATTTGCGGATATCGGGGACACCGATACCGCCGTTCGATTTATGGTGCTGCAGGGAAGTGAGCCTCACTCGGGCAGGCTTGTTCCCCCATATAAATTTCAACATCGTCGAATGAACTTTATTAAAAAATGATAATGGAATGGACAGAGGAATGGTCCTAAAAAAATATAAAATTTTTGGGAGTATCGTCATTTTAATAGATGCGACCCTCCCCAGCCATGAAAGCTCCATCCCACCCCATCTCTCCATCTCTTTTTGTAGGTCTGACCATGCTTTCCTCAGGTTGTGATTGTGCATATTAACCAAATTTTTGCATAAATTAATGCCAAGATATTCCATATAATCAGTTCTCCAATCAAATAAATATGATTTCTTAAGGGCAATGGTTTCCAAATTGTTTAAATGAAACGGAAGGGCTTGAGTTTTGGACTCATTTAATTTGTAATACGATATCTCACCGAATTGAGTTAAAATATCCTTGAGGTGTCTCAAAGATTCTTTTGGGTTTTTAATAGCTAGGATTATATCATCTGCAAACAAACCAATTTTGTGAACGGATTCTTTAACCGCAATTCCTACAATTTGTGGGGTTGTCCTAATCAGTTCTGCCAGGGGTTCTATCGCTAAAACAAACAAAATTGGAGATAAAGGGCACCCCTGTCTCGTCCCGTTGGTTAGAGAAAAAGTTTTGGATGTGAAGCCAGAAGCTGAGACATGGGCGGAGGGTGCGCAATATAACGCCTTAATTGCTGTGATAAATGATGATGATATGTTGAACCTATCTAATGTTCTCCATAAATATCCCCAATGTATCCTGTCAAACGCTTTTTCTGCGTCTAGAGATAGAAGCAAAGAAGGCGTTTTGGTCATATTGATGTGCTGAATCAAGTTTATGAATCTTCTAGTTCCGTCTGGCGCCTGTCTATTCTGCACAAAACCTACTTGATCTTTATTAATTAACAATGGGATTAGTTTGGTTAATCTATTAGCGAGAACCTTAGAATAAATCTTTGAATCATTATTAATCAGAGAAATGGGCCTAAAGTTAGGGCATCTATCAGGAGTTTTTCCCGGCTTTGGCAAAGTGACTATTCGTGCGCACAAGGACTCCTCTGGCATCTTTCCCTCTGACTTATAGGAATTGAACAATTTAGTCATATGGGGAATTAAAATTTCTGGAAAAGTTTTATAATATAAAATAGTTAATCCGTCGGGACCAGGGGCTTTTCCAGATGGCATAAGTTTAATTGCCTCAGCTATCTCTGCTGCTGATATTTCACATTCTAAGCTTTCTAAATGTGCTGGAGACAGCCGAGGCAATGACACTCTGTCTAAGAATTTATCAATTATTGTTGTAGAAGGCTGGGGGAGGTCCAAATTACATTCTAAATTATAAAGTTTACTATAATACTCTGCGAACATATCACTAATTTTAGTTGGATGAAACACTTTTTGCCCCTGATCATCAATTAAATATGCTATTTTTGATTGGGCATTCACATGCCGGAGTTTGGATGCCAAAAGAGTTGAGGCCCTGTTACCTTTTAAGTAAAATGTTTTCCTGAGACGTCTCACCATAAGAGATGTACGATCTAAATTAATTTTGTTGATTTTAGCCTTAATTTCTCCTATCATTGCTGATAGGGAGGACGATGGACCAAATTTATTAGCTTGGTTCAAATTATACAGTTCTTTTTCCAATGTTCTTAAATTATTGCTATTAATTCTCTTCAAGTAAGACGCTCTAGAAATAAAATGACCTCTTAACACAGCCTTATGCGCATTCCAAGTCACCTCGCCAGGAACCTCGGGCGAGGCATTCTCCGAAAAATAATCACACAAAGCTTTCTCCGTCAGTGACTTATTCACAACATCATTTAACAAATAATCACCTAATTTCCAAGTTCTGTTAGGGGCTGATGAAACAATTTCGTCAATATGCATTATGATTGGAGCATGGTCGGACCAGTTAATGTTTAAGATATCAGATTTCAAGATGTGAGGAATTAAAGCACCCTGGACCATAAACCGGTCCAGCCTGGAATACATATTTTTAGAGACAGAATAATACGTAAAATCTCTTTCATTCTCATGCAACAGTCTCCAAGGATCGTATAAGCCACATTCAATCATATATCTGGAGCATTTATACGCTAATCTGTCACTGTCCCCTCTAAGCTGTCGATCACGGTCTTCCCTAGCGTTATCCAACTCTCCATCCATCACAAAATTCGTGTCACCACACATTACCAAGTTGCCTCTCACATTCTCATTCACTAAGTCCATCAATTTCCTAAAAAACTGCAACTGACCGGTGTTTGGAAAATACATGTTCACAATAGTATATTCAATAGTATTGAGTGATCCTATCCATATTAAATACCTCCCGTCATCGTCCGTTATAACTTTGTTTGTCAAGCATGCTACATTCCTGTGAAAAAAAATCGAAGTACCTCTAGACTTGGATTTATAAGTGCAATGGTATTGAACTGGGAAAAGCTTTGACATGATTTTATGGTCTTTATCATCTTTAAAATGTGTTTCCTGTACACAAATCACATCTGATTCGTTGGATTTTGCTTCTTTGAATAATAATCGTCTCTTGTGGGCGGTGTTCAGGCCTCTCACGTTAAATGACATATATTTTAAGACCATGGTTTATAGAACAGTAATAACTGATAAAGGGTAAAGGAACATTCAATCTTGTGAGAGTCCCAGCCACCACCTTCCAAGAGAGAAACATGCAAGTCCAACAAAGCTATTAAAGCAAACTCAAGCTGTGTGCTTGTGTGTACAGGAATAATGAGTAAACAGATGATTACAATTTGCTGATGCCACGTATTATGCATTTTTGTATGAAGCATTGCAGTGTTTCGTGGTCTAAAAACATTTCTACTGAACTTTAAATGATGAATGGACAAAAAATATAAAAAAATAAAAAAGGGGAACAAAAAACTTGGATATATACCCCTATCAGGGGTGAAACAAAAACAGTGAAAGAGGGCCATGAGGGAGAACAAAAAAAGTTTCTCCATCTCAGGGTGTTAGGCCCAGGTTGGGGGGAGAGAAGGCTACTGGGTGCAGGGGGAGCTAATGTAGGTAGTAAAAAAACAAAAAGCAACTTTTTAAATATGACAATTGAAAGGGTAAAAAGCACAGAACAATTAAAAAAAAAAAAATATATAAAATAAAATAAAAAAATAATAAAATTAAATAAATATGAAATTATATATAAAAAAAATAAAAAATATTTTGATTGTATAAGTATAGAAAGTTTTAAATAGAAGGATCAGTTTCTAAAATAAACCGAAAAAGGCACAGGACAAATAACCGTTAGTGGAAGAACTCAGAAGTCTGTCATAAAAAGGAGAAACAGATCAAAATTCAAAGTAATCCCGATAAATCGCCGGACTGGAGCAGGACTCAATGATGACCATAGAAAAGGAAGACTATGTCTCTTTGAGCTGGGATCTCAGGAAGTGTCTGATTTGCTTCTCTTGCTGGCCTGAACAGGAGTAGATGGCGAGAGTCTATGAGGCGAAACCCGACGTCCATTCATAGTATTGATGAGTTCCATTCCTTCTTCAGGCAAAGTGACTATAAAATTCCGACCATCCATGCGGAAAAGGACTTTAACCGGGAATCCCCATCTATATCTTATCCCTCTTCTTCTTAGCTCCGCAGTGAAAAGTTGAAATTCCCTGCGTCGCTTCATTGTTTGAGCAGAAAAGTCTTGAAAGACCTTCATGCTGCTGTAATCTCCTGTGAGACCTGACGTGCGTACTGCACCTAGAAATTCTTCTTTAATGTGATAGTAGTGGAATCTCACTATCACGTCTTTGGGTGCAGCTGGAGGAGCATTGCCGGGTTTGGGCAATCTGTGGATGCGATCCAGTAATAGATCCGTATTTTTTGCGTTTGGAAGAGCTGACTTCACCATTGTCTGGAAATAGCTTTGTAATTCCTGGGATTCGATATTATCAGGGATCCCCCTGATCCTTAGGTTATTACGCCTACTTCTATCTTCAGCGTCGGCAAGCTTTTCTGCTTGTTGGTGCACTTGCTTTTGGAGCTCTTTTACGGTTTCAACCAAATCCAGATGAGATTGCTCTTGAGAATGCAATTTATTCTCTATTATTTCTGTACGCTGATTAATGCCCTCCATGGCTCCATATAATGTGTCAAAGTCATTTTTAAAGTCATTTTTCAAATCAACTCTCAAATCTTTAATAAGTTGAATTATCATGCCAGCTGACGGTGGCAGGTCTGCTGCCAATTCAAGTGGCATATTAGGATTATAGGTCGCAGCTTTAAATGTGGTAGTAGCCATATTGGAGGTGGCAGCGGCCATCTTGGAAGTGGAAAATACAGTATCTGGACTGTCAGCCATCTTTGTTGTGGCAACATAACGTGTTCTCTGTGGTAGTGCAGAGAAGGCACTTTTTTGGAGCACTTCAGCCCCTATTTCCATAAGATTTTCATCTGGGCTTACTGTAGCCCTTGCTGCCCCTTTAAATACTTTGGGTCGGACAGCAGAGGCCCCCCCCGCCGGGACCGACAGCCTGGAGGCTGAGGATCCCGACGGGGAGCGTGACCTCGCACTGCCCTCCCCTTTACTAGCAACCCGGTCGCTTTTGTAAGTGAGCGACCGGGCTGCCCTGGAGTGAGACCGCGAGCGGCTTGGTGGGGGGTCCTTGCCGCTCGCGGGAGACACAGCACTGTGCTCCGAGCATGCCGAGTGCTCGGAGCACTCTGAGCCGCACACAGGAGTGCCGGCTAGTGCGGTCGCGGTCCCGCCGCCCTCAGGAAGCTGCGGACGGGTCGCGGCCGCACAAGCATAAGTTTTGGGGAGGGAGACCGGGAGGGAGGTAGGGAGGGATTTCCCAGACGCCACCAACGAAAGTTTAAGCGGCGAAACAAGCCGCGAGCCGGATTTGGAAGCAGGGGAGCGAGCCTGGGAACCCTTACTCACCCCAGCCGCTCCTGCTTCCATTTTCTTCGTCCCAGGAACGGATTTTTCTGTTTTCTTTTGCTTCTGCATGATCAGTGCTAAGTTGACTTTTTGTATTTTCAATTAAAATTGGTACATTCAGATTAGAATTGTCACTTTAGGAACAAAATTGTCCCCCTTGTCCAGGAGCCTCTCTATAACGTGGCCATCTAAGATGGTGGCCAAGACACGCCCCCAAATATGTTTGTTCTTATCGTATGCATGTATAGCAGAGTATTCCAGGTTGTATTTTGATATAAACTATATTTATGGGTAAATTAAGATGCACTGATGTACATATTGTGACTGTCTTCCAGAAAGTGATGTAATTAGAGTGTCACTTATCAAGTGTCTATGTACCATACACATACCACATATAGCACAGCACAATACCGCATTTATAGACTTTTTATGGTGGTTTTTAAATCTAGTTTGTAGTTTTGTTGTTGATTTTGTTAGTTTGTGGTTAGTTTTTTTTTATAAAAATGTTGCAAACATTTTCTTTCCTTTGGGCATGTTGGGTATCATCATCATCAAGGGTTATCCATTAAAGTATGAATTCAAAATGAATTTCAAATTTAAGGCCAGAGTAGTTGAACTGAAATAATGCCCGGCTTAGAGGATTATCCAGTTTGGCTATTTTGACCTTAAATTTTACATTCATTTTGAATTCACATTTTAATGAATACCTCTGAGAGAATTGGAAGGTCTTCTCTTTCTGAATAGAATAAAGCTGGGAGTTACAGGGTATATATTCTGATTAGATGCTGATATCACATTGCCATCCAATTGTTTGTTTCTGTGTCTTTTTGTTTCTTTTTCGCTCATTTGTTTGCTTTTGAAAAGTCTGTCAGCTCACTAAGGGAGAATTACAGCTACGTACATTATAGCTAGATTAAATGGTGGTTATATTAATCGGAATATTGATTGAATCAGAATAACGAAAATTAAAGTTTAAAGTCTCCTTAAAGTCACACATGCCATTGCTACTGTTAGAAACAGTATATTCACTGTGTTAGTCATAGACTTTTTAAAATAATATATGACCCCAAGGATGCAGGGGGAGTTGCAGTAAGTAGGGGTATCACATCTGTGTGCGTTGTCATGCAGGTATTGGATACACAAAGTATACTGAGCAAGCAGGTAACTAGTCCTTAGCATTGCAGTTAGGGGCATTGCTAGATAGCAAAGAAAATAGGGGCTTCAGCCCAAGGGTAAATTTTATGGCCTCTCGCACATATTGACTTAAGCCACTGCTGAATGTAGCGCCTACTATGCCCAAAGTCCAAATCTAACCCTAAAATATTACAGAAATCACATTGTGACAGCAAACCTTTTATTGGATTCAACGTAGTACATGAATCTAAATTTATAAACTCCACACCGGCTTTATTTACCCCCTAGTAAGGCTGTATTAACCCCTTATTAAACTTTATTATAACCCAGCAGTACCTAAAGACTGGGCAGGTTAATTAATGCCAAATATGGTTCATAAACGTGGCATGTCACAAATGATGCCACTGGAGGTGATATGACTCTCTTAGGATTACAGGGGAATCAGGTCTAATGATGAAAGGGTAAGCTTGTAAAGAAAACAGGATTTAGCAATCCATTGAAGAAATTAAATCCACTGCTCATTCTGACAAGTCACTGTCTTTGTGTTCCAAGTAAATCCATAGCATGACATACAGTGGAAGAAATGTCAGCCACAGCAATCTACACATTTTGGGCATTTTATTTTAAAAATGGTGCACATATCAGATAAAAGGCTTTTCAGGATCCTATTTGGGGGTTTAACCTATGTCAGCCCACCACACACCTGACCGCAGAAACACTAATTGCTACATTAGTATATTTTTGCCAGCCCCTCCAACCTGCAGGACCTTGCAGAGAGAGCTGCTCAAATCCACTTTAAGCATGATTTTATTCTTTTAATGCATGAAATAAAATGTAATACAAGATTTAATATTGAAAGGTTTCATATTTGCTGAAGTCAGTTTTTTTTTGTTTGTCTTTTTATCAATAATGGCAAATATTGGCTTTTCTAACGTCCCAATTCATCATCGTTAGTGAAGTATTGGATGATGAATAGACTGAGTGTATGCAGATCTCTTGAATACAGCAGGTAGAAGAATGGAACACTCACATTAACTCCGTTGGAACCAGCGCTATTGGAAGCAACGAGCTATAAAACAGCCCATATGATTAATGATTTGCTATTTCTGCTATATTATTGCCATTGAAACGCTACCTTCACATGAGAAAGAAAAAATCTAACTAATAAAAATAGAACCCACAAAGAAATAAAACCAGAAAAAAAATATAAATCTTTGCCAACCTGAGTCTTGTACTGTAACTACTGGGGGCATTGTCTGTTAGACGCCTGAAATAGATAAACGGAAATGTTCTGAACTGCAGTAACCCTCTAATTAATCTTTCCTAACCTCTCCAATTAACTCTGTCACTGCTGGAAGATAACGCAATGACACATTGCTTCGTCTGAGGTGCTAACACGCCTGCATAGCAAAAATAGGTCAAACTACAATATTGGGGTACACAAAAACAAAACCCGAATATCAGCTATTCATGTAATCCTTGATGTCAAGGGACTAAATAAAACGACATGGTGTACTGGCCAGCTACGGGGGTCAAATAAAGGGAAAAGTAAAATAAAATACCAAGAAATCATTACAAATACATACACTGGGATCACCCCATCCGACTGATAAGTGGCAAAGTGTTTATATACACAACAGAGGCTGTTAGATGCCCTTGGCCCATCCACTGCAGCCGTGGCTTGGAGATTCAATCAATGCTTTCCGGTGGGGTTTTCAGAGCTTGAGGACGTCCAGCGTCAGTTAGGCGACTTAAAGTCCGGTAAGATCCCTGAAGCGTCTCTAGTGGCTGTCTGGTAGATAATCACAAGAGGCTGCCCTTAGTACTGCAATGTATACATTCCGGTTTCTCTAAAACGGCAATGTTTTACATTGCAGCACTAAGGGCAATAGGGACACTGTATCCAGACCGCTTTAATGAGCTGAAGTGGTTGGGGTGCCTATAAGTGAAACTAGTTAAGAGCAAACAGATGTTTGACACAAATAAGGAACCCAACAGCATTTGGCTAGGAAGCTGTAAGAAAATAAGGGCACACAATAACTCCTCTTCAGTAAACGTATGTTTTGTTCTGAGCTTTAACATGGTTGCTTTGACAACAAGTGAAGAGGTAATCATTTCTTAGCAGTTATCAGAGGCAAGTTGTTCTCTTGCAGTTTCTGTGCTCCTAACATCTTTCAGAATGTCAGGTTACACATCAGCACAAGATACATTTTATGAGCTTTTCAATGTAGTTTATTTTATTTATTTTTTAAACTTTTCCTTTTCTGACATTTCAACTTTGGGTAATCAGACAATTATTAACTAATTCTACAGACACGTCTCCCGGATCTTTGTAAAGCAAACTTTCTGAGCAGAAATGTATAGATATTTTCCAGACACACGGATTTAATGCATTTTATAACTTTTGGTTTGATTATTTAATATTTTTATTTTTTGAGATTGTTTTTTTTTTTTTTTGGAGAAGTCAATTTCGTATATTTATTTTTTCTTTTCAGCATTCAACATTTTTTATTTGCTAAGTTGAGACATCTTTCAAGCAGACGTGTCATGTCGGTTTTTGGCATATCAATCTTCTTTCTTCTCAACTTGCCAGCATTCAATTTATTTTTCTAAACCATAACCATAAAAATCTGCAACAACATTTTGTCTGAGAGCACCTAACTCAGGTTATCTGTTTGTCGTTAGTTGAATAGGATAATACGGTTAGAGCAACACTCAGGTATCAAATAAGACCGCAGCTTGCGCTCCTTGTAAGCCTCTGATTGGTTTGGTCCAGGTGTTGACCTTTCCAGTTTAATAAGATTACTTTTTGTGCATACACACACAAAAAAAAATTCTTCATAATAAATAAAACTACTATAAACAGGCAGTGAGGTAGTGAAACTATTATCTATAATCGAATTGCTTGCTTTGTTTTTCTTACTAATTCAAAATATAATTTATTATATAAAAATTAAGTCATAGTCAGTCATCAGTAAAAAAGCATTGATGAGATAGCACCACTGGCAGCATCGTATCTGCTGTAAACTACGTACTTTTGGGGGCAATCAATGTCAAGTAATTTTTTTAAATTTGACATATATAATATAAATGATCAAAATTGGCAATTTTAGGGGTGGAGTTATCACGGGATCTGATAGGACGCACTTTTAGTAAGCTCCAATCTGCAACCTACCCAAGGTGACTTTGTCGGCGAATATTAGGGGTCATACCTGTCCCAGACGCTCTCTGATACCTGTAGACATAGGGAAGTGCTCCAAAAAGCTATGGGCGGCACAGGTAGGAAGTTCCCCTGATATTGGGGAATACATGGCTCGCGGCCTAGAGCACGGCCACGCCAGCAAAGGGTTTCTCGGAGGAGCAGGAAATCGACGATCTTAAAGATTTTCCCCCTATATAATCCTTCCTCTGACAAGGAGGGCAACATTCCCTCCACCAAAGGTGATGTAAAAACGCTCCTGAAGGAGATGAAGTAAGTACAGTACAGAGGTGGGGAAGGTGAGAGGAGAAGTGCATACTCTTGGGGGACGACTTAAGGAGGTGGAGGGGGGTTGTAGAGTTCCAACATTATAATAGTTTTTGGGATTCATGCAAGGTAAAAATACATTTAATGAAAATATTAACCAGATAGGTAAAAAATAGCTGAATTGGAAATTTTTCTAAAGTGGTTATCAGATCCTGGGGGGAAAAGCAAGTAAATATAAATTGACCTTTTTTTACATAATCCAACCTATTTTCCCAACCCCACAATTTTTATACATTTAAGTACAATTGAGGTGAAGATAAATGTTATGCAATTACATATTAAAAGAAAACCAGAATTAATTTTTGACAGCAGAAATGTTTTTTTTTTTACGAGTTTTGCCTGCCATCTTGTTTTTGGGCAGTATTGTGCCCACAAAAAAACCAACATACTCGTTGCTGCATTTAATTATTAGAATAATAGTGCATTGAGACTATATGTTGGCAACCCAAGGAGGGACAATTACTATTTTTCACCTTTGCCACCGCTCCCATAGTAGCTATTTAGGCCTACTATTAGCATTTCCATGGACAATTTAATGCAGTGTCTGGCTTTATAATTGACCCTGCAAGTCATCTTGACCCCCACAGTTCAATACTGCTGTATAGTAATTGTTGGAGATGCCTATAATGTTCAATGTTATGTTTCTTTATCTTAGCAAATTCATAGTTGCCACATTAAGATTCTGTATTTGTGACTATAAGAGTTCAATGTTGTGTTAGAAATGCATTATTGGTGGAGATGCAATAACCCCAGTCCTTGAAAATGGCTGTGAAAGCCAGGATACTGACCTGCGTGCAGTTCAATTTAAAGAAGGACGCTTAATTGCAGAAAAGCAATATAGTGAGATCAAAGATCTGTTATTTATTGCAAGTTCACAACATTCCGGACACTTGTCCTTTGACCTTGTTCGTTTTGTTGTCAATTGCTGATGTTTTTTTCCTCCAAAATTAAACATATATCATCGTGTACTAAATAATAGAATTCACAACTTGTGGTTTTGCCGTATGATTATATTACATCTCACCATGAATCTTACAAACTGAATAGACATTTCACCCAATATTACTGCTTGTGCCTTTACCACGTGATGACTTTGAGCCTGATATTACATGTTTATACATCCATTGTAGATATCAGCTGTATGATAGCCAAGGATTCCTAGAATATCTCAAGCCCACTACTGTGCCACCTCAAGTCCACACAAAATTACCCCCAAATTATTATTAAGGGTTGGAAAGATAACACTGAGCATTTTCACATTAGTGAAATGTTGCGGTGCATAGTTACCTTTTATGAGTGATGGGTTAAAGATAACAACTATCCATCATGATGAACGGGTTGGAATCGATAACTATCCATCATAAGCGAGAGGTTAGAATAGATAACTGTCTATCATGAGGGAGATGAGGAAGGGATTGGAGTAGATATCTGTCCATCAGAAGGCAATGGTTGGAGAAGATAACTGTCCAACTTGAATAAGAAAATTACGAAATGCAGTGTAGAAATACAATTAGCGAAATGTAAATAACTGTTAATTAGTGTTTGTAAATAAGTGCATCATCATCTAAAAGTGAGCTATTGGCCTAAACTAACATAAATTAAAGCTTGTCTAATCATCCTACGTAAGATACTTAAAAGTGAGTTACTTTGTGGTATGTACATACCTACATAATAGCAAACGATAACAAAGACTCTGTAAGATTTTGCATATTAAGTTAATCCCATATCTTATATCTGAAGTTCCAACTCTCCTATATTTCCTGACCGTGGACATTTTCCTGTTTACGGTTAATTCTGGCTTAAAGTTCCTCATCATGATCCTATTACTTACTCCTGCCTGCCCTACTTGGAAGATCCTGACCTTACACACGGCAATATCTCCTGCCTTCCCTATATTGGAACATCCTGACCTTACACATGGCAATATCTCCTGTCCTATCTTGGTACATACTGACCTTACTCACAGTAATATCCCCTGCCTTTCCTGTCTTGGAACTTCCTGACCTTATACATGGCAATATCTCCTGTCCTTTCTTGGAACATCCTGACCTTACAGTAATATTTCCTGCCTGTCCTATCTTGGAACATCCTAACCTAACACTTGGCAATATCTCCTGTCCTTTCTGGAACATCCTCAACTTACTCACAGTAACATCTCCTGTCCTATCTTGGAACAGCCTGACCTTACACATAGCAATATCTCCTGTCCTATCTTGGAACATTCTCACCTTACTCACTGTAACATCTCCTGCCTGCCCTATCTTGGAACAACCTGACCTTGCATATGGCAATATCTCCTGCCTTATCTTGGAACATCCTGACCTTACATATGGCAATATCTCCTGCCTTATATTGGAACATCCTGACCTTACACATGGCAATATCTCCTGTTCTATCTTAAAACATTCTGACCTTACACATGGCAATATCTCCTGCCTTATCTTTGAAAATCCTGACCTTACTCACAGTTTTATAAAGACCTGGTCACATGTCGAAATGTTTCAATAAAACTGCCTGGAAGTGATCACAGTGAGTGCCTGAAATTTTTTTCATTTATACAGATTGTCTGGGATTTGCTGGCCCATGCTCAGTGCACCCTGTGTTTACATTTGTGACTGAGTGCAACCCTCTTTTTGTCTTACTCACAGTAACATCTCCTGCCCTGTCTTGGAACAGCCTGACCTTACACATGGCAATATCTCATGTTCTATCTTAAAACATTCTGACCTTACACATGGCAATATCTCCTGCCTTATCTTGGAACATCCTGACCTTACTCACAGTAGCATCTCCTGCCCTATCTTGGAACAGCCTGACCTTACACATGGCAATATCTCATGTTCTATCTTGAAACATCCTGACCTTACACATGGCAATATCTCCTGCCTTATCTTGGAACATCCTGACCTTACTCACAGTAACATATCCTGTCCTATCTTGGAACAGCCTGACCTTACACATGGCAATATCTCCTGACCTTACACATGGCAATATCTCCTGTCCTATATCTCCTGTCCTATCTTGGAACCTCTTAACCTTACTCACGGCAATATCTTGGAAACCCATGTCTGAATTTACGGCAATATATCCCACCTTCCCCATCTTGAAACTTCCCAACCTTACTCATGGCAATATTTCCTGCCTTATCTGTCTTGGAGCCTCCTGACCAAATTTGCTTTTAACGGCTTCACCACCTTACAGGTTTAACTTTACTAAAGTTGATCAATTCCATTCAATTAATATTGTTCAGAATATTGTTCAACTGAGTTTGGCTGACACAAAACCACCATTCTCACTACATTCATGATTTTCTTCCACACTGTTACAAGTTCTCTGATGACACAACTGTCCATGACAATTCACATTCACCAGTTTCCATGGTAGCAAAGAAATAGAAGATAGGGAAACGTGGCAACAGATTTCTCTGCTGAAGTTAGAATCTACCTGGTTTTGCATACAGAGGATTACATTTAATCTTCAATGAATAACAGCAGAGATCATTTTCTCTCTAAATACCAATCTGCATCCATGCTCATCCATATGTATTTGGACAAAGAAACAAATATTGTAGTTTAGATTGTTTACTCTATGACAATGAATTTTACAAAAAACAATGATTGAAATAAATAAAGCACGGTCAGCTCTAATTTAAGGATATTTTAATCTGAAATGAATTTTGTACGATAATATCACTTTTTTGTATGCAGCATCTAAATTGCTGTGGGACAAAAATGTGTGTAGTCTTACAGTCATCCTAATTAGCACCTGGTTACCAAAAATCTAAGGTTGTCTACCCATGGTTTAGAATGGTTGCACTGCACTAACGTTTAGTTTCTGATTGTTTTCAATCATTGTTTCCTTCACTTCCAAGTTCAACAAGTGAAACTCATACTCACTTCTAGTAATTCCAGGTTCGGGTCGTGGCCAGTCATAAGCCATTTATTTTCTGGACTTAAAACTCTTTGGTTACACTAGGTATGGTTGGAATCATCGTCTTGCTGAAACTTGAAAAGTTTTCTGGTGTTTTATGGGGAATTTAGAAGTTGTTGTACACATCAGCATTCACTGTTATAGACAACAAGCTAGGCAAAAATGTGCAATGTTAATCAGCAGTGGCTAAGGCCAGTAACATATAGTCATGTATAAAAAGGGGCATTCATTCTCGGGATGAGAATATCATTTTGTGTTTCGACTGGAAGAAATGAGATTTAGTCCAAGGCAAAGCAAAGTTCTTTTCTTACAGTGAGAACAATAAGGATGTGGAATTCTCCAACTGGAGAAGTGATTTTATCAGAGTCGGTACAGGTGTTTAAACAGCAACTGTATGCATACTTGCAAAAATATAACATTCAGGGATATAATTTTTAAATTGTGGGTAATAGCTTCTTGATCCAAGGATAAATCTGACTGTCATTCTGGGTCAAGAAGGATTTTTTTTTCATTGTATTTTGCAAAATTGGAAGTGCTTCAAACTGGGTTTTTGCCTTCTTTTGAATCAACAGCAAAAAACAGATATGAGAAATACTTAACTTGATGGACACGTCTCTTTCAGACTATGTAACTATGATCTTGGGATCCAGTCTACAAAATCAAGAGGCTTAAAACAAACAAAATTGATTCATCTTGGAAAGATCTGACCTGCATTTTTTACCCTCTTTATAGGGTAGTAATGATAACATGTGACATGTGTGTCCTTAAAGGATCACTATAGTGTCAGGAAAACAAAGCGGTTTTCCTGACACTATAGTGCCCTGAGGGTGCGGCCACACTCAGGGTTCCCCTCCTGTGGTGCTGAAGGGGTTAGAACCCCTTAGCAGCTTACCTTATTCCAGCGCCGGGTGACCTCTCCTCCCCCGCCGACGTCAGCTCCCTCTGCTGACGTTAGCAGAGCCGAATGCACATGTGCTTTCCTATGGACGCTCTGCGCGATTGAGGCATAATATGCCTCCTGCGTCGCAGATGCGCCTCTAGTGGCTGTCCGGAAGACAGCCACTAGAGGCTGGCTTAACCCCAAACCCCCCCATCTGAAGGGTTAAAACCTGAGGGACACTGCACCCAGACCACTTCATTGAGCTGAAGTGGTCTGGGTGATTATAGTGTCCCTTTAACATGTAAAAGTCCACATTGTTTAAGCATGTTCACATGTTGGATACAATGTACATGTGTATTTGTCATGTTATTGATCTCACATTATGTTATTTTGTAGTAGCAATTAGACTTTAATTCCTTTAATTGATTTGAATGAATTTGTATGTTTGTTTTTTTTTCTGTTTATAGTCCTTTTTAGTGTTGAATTCTATAAGTGTCCAATGGTTCCTTTAATGTGTCTTTAATCTTCAAAATCATGGTGACTACTTGAGCTTGACTGTTTAACTCTATGTTTAGGGATCTTATTCACCAATCCAATATTGGAAAAAGGGTTAAAAAATATTAGAACTGAACGCTTGTGATCACTTCAACATCATTAAGGGCTCATGCCCACAATTACCAAACAATACATAGTAATTTACTCCCCTCCATTTTTTATTCTGATGTTCTAGCTCTGTAATAGTCTCCTTCACGGACACTGTGTTATCACGAGCAGCTTATGTTGATAGACCACACCAAAAGGCTCTAAGTGCATATGCCACACGTGGAGTTACGTCTAGACCTATAATTAACTTTCACGCACACAATTAACTGCACTAACACACACCTTGTCAAGAAACAGCTGCTCAAGGGAAAAGCCTTAAATCAAAGGCTGTGATTTCTACATGGTCCATGGATGTACGTATTCTGAAATTAAAGCTGACAGTCCACATTATTCTCTATTAGTCATTGGTATTTTAAATCCTGATTTTAAATTATCTCACAGTATTTTATAGCTGTTAAATAGCTTCCTTGGATAATGCACTCACTTCAGAAACACATAAGGAACGAGGCACCTGTGACAGGGAGAGAGTACAAAGCCACAGGACTTGGCCTTGACTCCCAAATATATTTACATATGAAACCAAGAGAAGTGGTTCACTCACCTGAACATGCATACATTCCAGGGCCCTATTTAACCTCGCCCTGCAGAGAGCCCCAGGAAGAAGCATTTCCCAATTAAGTGGTTTAATCTCATAAGTTCAGGCATTAGGTTGCTTGAATAGGACCTGCCAAAGATGGGGTACATTGACATTATGGGAGGTGTATGCAATGTATGATCATATATTGTAACTAAACCCTCATTATTTTTTCCTAGATTACATTCTGGGAGCTTTGAATTTTCTGTTTAGTGAATGAGTGAGTGCGCAGGACCTTGTATGTTACATATACAAACACGCACTCACACACACATAAGTAATTATTATTATTAAATAATTAAATTGTGGATATTGTAAATATTATATGAAAAAAAATTAATAAAATAAAACACTCCTCATTCATTCTGAACTCGATCGACCTTTGGGTTGAACCAAGAACTAAATACGTACTAGCTAGCAACCCTGCGCCGATGACTCTGGCTTTTCATAATATACAATTTACCCCAGGCATGAGACAGCATGACTTCAGGGATATAGGAACAGCGGACATCCAGAGATTTTACCACTTATGGCCAGAGGAATCGATAGTCAGTTTTGATGACTTGAAACAGGAGAATGCGCTTGACGACTAGTAACTACTTTCTCTACCTTCAGCTTAGGAACGTTTGCTCAGACATCGGGAGTCAAGGGGGCAGCATTTTCCCCCTCAAGTGCTTTGAGTGTTTGTGAAATATTGGAGAATATTGGAGGGGTCTAATTTCTCTTCTATATGTCCACTTTGTGAGGAACTCTTGGTGTGGGTGCCCTTGAAATATGTTAATAACTCGAAGTCAATTTTAGGGGAAACTCTAGAAGGGGGGAGTGGGAAGTGATTTGGGAAGCAGCTTCTAAGAATCTGTGTCTCATTGCAATAAGAAATGTAGACAATATTGTTTAATCGGCAAGTTACTCCTGTTCTGTTATGTAGAATAACAATTCTAAAGATATTATGTTACCAACCTGAGATGTATTTTTGATGACTGATAGCCAGATGTGATGTTTATCTGATTTACACATCAGCATTGTGCATTGTTGTTATCTGTATACCCACCTCTCTGCCTCTCTTAAATACAGTAAAGAATTTAAAAAAATAAAAACACTCACAGTAACCTTCTAAGTTCTCTGATGCTGTCCAGGCAAATTCTGCATGCTTTGATGGTCTTTCTATTTTCTGTTGAGATCCTTATCAAACACAGGAGGCTGCTGGCAGAGCCAAATCTTTATGACACCAACAGCAGGAAATTAACACTGATTTGGGAAGGTATAGCTAGGGTTGCAGAAATAAAGTTAACTCCTGAAGGATAGAGAACTGAGATGTGAGACAACAGGGGTGTGACATGAGCACTGGAATTACTTAATTAAGCTGTAGTGCTTTTGGGACTTAGAAGGACTCTTTTTAGGCAGTTATCCATTCAGATAGTCAGAATTCATCTAGATAAATTTGGATGCTGTTTGGTAAATTATAGAGTAAATCTACTAAACTGTAACTGTACTATTTACCCTCGGTATGCCCTGAAATCCACCTTTAGATTTTCTTGGAATTGTGGAGAAATTAGAATTATTTAAAGGATTAAAACCAGAAATCCTCTTTATGACACTCAATGCCTGGCGTTATTTGAAAATAAACTATTTAGTGATTTTTTTTTTCAAGGGGAATGTCTATGGAACTTGATATGTATAGTTAATTCACTAATTGTATGTACTGTGTTGCTCACTATATTATGGCTTGGTAAATACATTTTGGTCAAAGGGGTCAAAATGTTGCAGGTATGTTATGACATAATATTGTGTTTAACATATCTTGGTTACTTTGGTGCAGTGATTAGCAAGATAGTGGTTTAGCGCAGCCCAAACACTTGGTTTATTTTTCGTTTCATTGTTGACTTTGTTAGCCTATTTTCACAGTAACGCAGTCATTAAACTGGCAATATTGCATTATGTGTCTAAAACAAATGATACCATTGTTTATATTTAATTACAGGCTTTGTGAGATTAAGTAGGGGAATTAAGTAGCATAAAAATGAATTATTAGCCCAAGATAAACTATTAATGCCCAAAACAAGAGAAACTGCTTAATCTGAGCACTAAATGTAACAAGTCTCCACGTGTGGGCTTGGATAATTAATAGGAACAATTTTTCTTAACAAACAGAAGTAATTGAGTATTTAAATTTGAGGAGGAAAATCCCTTGGAATTTAGCTCAATAACATCACACTTTCTGAAACAAGGATAAGTTAAGGATATGCCATGTGGTTTACAACTCCCAACCCCAGCACTTCCAGCCAATCAATGTGGAATGGTTGGCTGAAGCAGACACCATGATGGAGTTCTAATTCTCAGCTGAGATGGGGACAGTTATCCAGGCACTGGAGAGAACCTCAAGTTTTATCAAAACATTCTTAGGTTTGGTAAGAGGAACTTTGTATAAAATACTGAAATGTACCTATAACTTGTGTTAACTTTTTCTTATGTGATGATTATTCTTTCTTTTTAATTGATATTAAATATTAGGCAAATTACATCATAACCCAGTTAAAACATGGCAAAGCTAGGGCAAACACTGAAAATAAAGACAGATTGAAACACGTTTTGATTTCCCCTCTTTACTTTATGTTTTCTCTACGTTTTCTCTATCTGATTAAATTCTATCCACAAAAAGCACACTAAATTCTTACAGCTGAACCTGATAAACGGGAGAAAAATCCTCTGATAAATATTCTTTGTTAGAAAATCTAACAAACCCTGTTGGTCATAAAATTAAAAATGAAATTAAAATAAATATATATATTTTTTAATTCTTTATTTTTCTTGCGAGTACAAGCTTTACTTTGGCATACAATATCATGGCAGAGTTGTCAGCACATTTCATTTTGTAAAATGTCACGCTTGGAGTACTAGAGTAGCATTTATATAGATTAATTAGACTATACAGACTTAAGTAGATTGTCGTTACGTTGTTAGTGAGTTTACTGACTGTTTAAGCTAACATAAGCTACATACTAGTGACTGCAGTAAATAAGTATGCGTATTTTATCTCGCTAAATACAACAGTACAATTCAAGTAGTTGATAACTGCTAGTGATATAGTTTTGCATGCTAGTTATTGAGCTCTTCTTAGGCTGACTGCAATAATGAGTAGACAACATTCTTAGCTGCCTAAGCTTTGTGAGAGTGGTTGCAGGTTATGCTGGGCTAGAGCTAGAGCAGCCTTAACACTTATGATTAGACTGGAAAAGAAAATGTCCACGTCGGCCAGGCGAAGGTCTGTGTTTGCCTGTCAGGAGACCAGTCTTTATTCAGTGTGGATGGTTTCTTGGTGCGATAAGCTGAGGTGTCTGCTGCACTATCGGTATTCCCTTGTTAGCTGATCTGTCAGTTGTTTGTGTTGGGCTGGTGAGAGATCCCAGGCATCATGTCTGCTGTGAGTGATCAGTCCGTGCGTTTCGGCTCCCTCCCAATGCGCTGCTTGGTATGGTAGGGTAATCCAGTATACAGTGCCAGTTCCTTTTTTTTTGCTCTGCTCATAGGGTCTTAGCACCCACTTTGCCGGTTCTCACTCTGACTGGTCCGGCAGTCTGTTAGTGTGGTCGCAGGAGAGGTGAGTGCGCTCGGCTCTGATCAGGGTTGCTTGCCATGTGGTCTCCGCCATCTTGGAAAAGGCCTGTGCGCCGTGCCTTCTCTGCCTCTGCTCCAAGCGCCGGCATAGTGGTGTTCCGATGGGTCTCAGGGTGGGGGAACGGAGCCGGACCTGCCTAACCCCTTGTGGGCAGGATAGCCAGGCAGCGGCCATCCACCTCGCTCACCGCCCGAGCAGTCCGCATTTTGTGACTTAGATCGCCCCTCCGAGGGGCTAAAACTGCTCAGCAAGCCTCTCCTCGGGACCAGGGTGTCCTCTTGCACCAGTGCACGGCAGCCAGTTGTCAGGTATGCGTGTAGCCGTTTTTTGGGGGCAGTTAAAACTGGAGTTTTTTACAGGAGCTACTCCATTTTGCATCTATTCAGCCTGGTGGTCCGGCCCCACCCCCAAAATAAATATTTTTTATTATGTAAATTAAATAAATAAGGGGTCAATATGACCCCCACATTAGTACAAGGGAAGATTACAAGCCATTTAATAGCCACAACTGATCAGACACAATATTGAAACCACTGACAGGTGAAGTGAATAACATTAATTATATTGTTACAATAACACCTGTATGCAGAGTTTAGTAGCTACCACAAGTGGTGCAAGGAAGGACAACCGGTTAACCAGCAACAGGGTCAATGATGCATGTGGAAGCAAAGGCAAGCCTGTCTGGTCTGATCACAGAAGAGCTACTGTAGCTCAAATTACTGAAAAGCATAATGCTGACCATGACAGAACTGTGTTGGAAAACACAGTGCATCGCTGTTTGCTGTGTGTGGGGCTGCATTATTATTATTATTATTATTATTATTATTATGATATTTATAGAGCGCCGTCAAATTCCGCAGCGCTTTACAATGGGTGGATGAACAGACATGTAGTTGTAACCAGACAAGTTGGACACACAGAAACAGAGGGCTTGAGGGCCCTGCTCAATGAGCTTACATGCTAGAGGGAGTGGGGTATAGTGACACAGGAACAGAGGGGTTGAGGGCTCTGCTCAATGAGCTTACATGCTAGAGGGAGTGAGGTAAAGTGACACAAAAAGGTAAGGATAGTATTAGACTAGTGACAGTTGCAGAAGAGGAATCAGTCAGGAGCTATTAACAGTTTAATTGATACGCTTTTATGAAGAAGTGGGTTTTTAACGATTTTTTGAAGGAGTGGAGACTGGGTGAGCATCTAACGGAGGAGGGAAGCGAGTTCCACAGGAACGGTGCAGCCCTCGAGAAATCTTGAAGGCGAGCATCAGAGGTGGGAGTACGGACAGAAGATAGACGTAAGTCTTCAGCAGATCGTAAGGGCCTAGACGGGACATACTTGTGTAAAAGGGAGGATAGATAGGTGGGAGCAGCATTATGTAGAGATTTGAAAGCAAGAACCAGAATTTTAAATTGAGCTCTATATTTTATAGGAAGCCAATGTAGGGACTGACAGAAGGGTGAGGCATGGGAGGTGCGGGCGGACAGGAAGATGAGCCTCGCCGCCGCATTCATTATGGACTGTAACGGCGCTAGTTGGGAGCACGTAAGACCACTGAGAAGCGGATTACAGTAGTCAAGGTGAGAAAGGACAGTGGAATGGACCAACACCTTAGTCGCATCTGGCGTTAAGTAGGGCGGATGCGCGCAATGTTTTTTAGATGGAAATGACAGGATTTGGCGATAGATTGAACATGAGGCTTGAAGGAGAGGTCGGAGTCAAAGAGAACACCTAGGCAGCGAGCCTGCGTGGTGGAGCTGATGGTAGCACCGTTGACTTGGAGGGAGACAGACACAGGAGTAACAACACTTGAGGGAGGAAAGACCAGAATTTCAGTTTTGGTCAAATTTAGTTTAAGGAAGTGGTCAGCCATCCAGTTAGAAACAGCAGAGAGGCAGTCAGAGACACTAGTCAAGAGGGACGGGGAGAGATCAGGAGAGGACAGATAGATTTGCGTGTCATCTGCATAGAAATGATATTGGAAGCCAAAGGAGCTAATGAGTTTACCAAGGGATGCAGTATAGATGGAGAACAGGAGGGGACCAAGGACTGAACCTTGGGGGACACCAACAGAGAGGAGTTGGGGTGAAGAAGCAGAGCCAGAGAAAGAAACACTGAAAGAGCGCTGGGAGAGGTAGGAGGAGCACCAGGAGAGAGCAGTATCTTGTAGACCGATATTGCGGAGGATGAGAAGAAGCTGTTGATGATCAACAGTGTCAAAAGCCGCAGACAGGTCAAGGAGAATTAGGATAGAGTAGTGACCACGAGATTTTGCATAGCCGCAGACCGGTTACAGTGCCCCTGTCCACTGCTGAAAGTGCCTTCAGTGGGGAAGTGAGCAGCAGAACTGGTTTGATGAATCCTCTTGGGTGCTGGCATTCATGTGGCTGTAACTTTGACACCTACCACCTACCTAGAGAATGTTGCAGACTACATACATCTCTTCATGGATGATTTCCTGATTTCAGTAGGATAATGCACCCTGTCACACTGCAAAAATTGTTCAGGAATGGTTTGAGGAACAGGACAAGAGTTCAAGGTGCCTTAGCCTCCAAGTTCCCCATATCTCAATCCAATTGAGCATTTGTGGGATGTGCTGAAACAACAAATCTGATTCATGGAGGCCCCACCTCGCAACCTGCAGGGCTTAGAGGATCTGCTGCTAATGTCTTGGTACCACAGGACACATTCAGAGGTCTTGTGGAGTCCATGCCTCAATGCATGAGAGCTGTATCGGCACCACAAGGGGTACCTACACCATATTAGGCAGGTGGTCTTAATGTTGTGGCTAATCAGTGTATTTTTCCATAAAAACCAAAGAAAATTGGCACTCACAGTACTTGTTGCAAATTGTGAACGCTTTATTAATTGAATTTCTATTCTAGAGAAAGGATCCTGTGAGGTTAAAATGTTGATGTAACTGTTGGAAATGGAATAAATATAGCAATCACATTTTTCAACAAGTCCTGTGAGTGCCAATATTCTTTGGACTTAATGGAGTTATATATTGGTTTTATCAGAGCAACCAGGCAAAATTTAGGAAAGTTTGCATTTAAAATTAAGTGCCATCGCAACTAGAGTTTTCTGATTATATATAAACATGGTATTAAAAATATAATCAACAAAGGTGTAGTGTGCAAAAAATCTCAAAAACACTCGTGTGGGGTTTCCCTTACTCCCCCTCACCAAAATAAAAAATAAAGTACATATAAGTGAGAACACCTATAAATAGTTCAGCGCTGAAAATGGGGTATTTTACCCTTTAATTACAGTGATACATAAGAGGGAGAGCAGCATATGTACAACAAGAAAAATAAACACAATATAGTGCAGATGATACAATGTCTACAAGTATGATTCAAATATCTAGGAGGCTCAATATTCGCACGGGTTGCCTTTGCAGGTAGTAACACACCTTTCTTTACATGGAGCACCACACACAAAAGGGATAAGAAAAAATGTCTTAATCACTCCAATATAAACATAAAGGCTGGGTGTGCTCACCTTCATCTGGCTAGGTATAGACGTTAATACTTTTATGTACTTCTTTTTCTTTTCTTTTTCTTCTTTCTTTTATTTTAAAAGAAGACCGAACTTAGCTTGCCAAAACATCTAAACGCTGCTTTGACATCCGTGCATCTGCTCCACTCCTTGCCCACCTTTTATGGCGTGTTACATCATCACGCCCCGATCAGGAGCGCAACCCTGCGCGCAATTCCTTTTAGTCATTGAGAGAGATTTTGCAAACAGAGACGTTCATCTCTCTCAATGGCTGTCTGGTGGGAGGCGCGTCCCTGCGCAGAGTATGTGGTAGTGCCACAGAACCCACCACGGTCCACCATGAAAGCTTGAATCGCCCACTAGTGGGTTCTAGGGACCAGGTTGATGACCCATGCTATAGAGGGAGGGCCTCACTATAGAGGGATCGATCCACCATCAGGCTGTAATACTATAGAGGGAACAATCCACCACCCGTCAGTAATACTATAGAGGGATCGATCCACCACCAGGCTGTAAAACTAAAGAGGGAGCGAGCCACCGGCAGTCTGTAATACTATAGAGTGAGCAACCACCAGGCTGTAATACTAAAGAGGAAGCCACTGCTAGACTGTAATACTATAGAGGGAGCTAACAGGATGTAATACTGCTATGAAGAAAGGTTAACAAATTTAAACCTATTTCGTTTAGAAAAACGTCGCCTGAGAGGGGATATGATAACATTATACAAATATATTCGGGGCCAATACAAACCATTGTGTGGAAATCTATTCACAAACCGGACTTTACATAGGACACGAGGCCATGCGTTTAGACTGGAAGAAAGAAGATTTCGCCTAAGGCAAAGGAAAGGTTTTTTACTGTAAGAACAATCAGGATGTGGAATTCTCTGCCTGAGGAAGTGGTTTTATCAGAGTCCATACAGATGTTCAAACGGCTACTAGATACATACTTGCAAGAACAGAATATTCAAGGATATAATCTTTCAATGTAGGGTAATAACTGCTTGATCCAAGGATAAATCTGACTGCCATTCTGGGGTCAAGAAGGAATTTTTTTCCTAACTTGTTGCAAAATTGTGCTTCAAACTGGTTTTTTTTGCCTTCTTTTGGATCAACAGCAAAAAACAAATGTGAGGTAGGCTGAACTTGATGGACGCAAGTCTCTTTTCAGCTATGTAACTATGTAACTATGTAACTATGTAATACTATAGAGAGAACAACCAGGCTGTAATACTATAGAGGGAGCCACCACTAGGCTGTATCACTATAGAGGGAGCCACCAGGATGTAATACTAAAGCGAGAACCACCAGGCTGTAATACTACAGAGAGAGCTAACGCCAGGCTTTAATACCATAGAGAGAGCCACCACCGGCTGTAATACTATGGAGGGAGCCACCAGGCTCTAATACTATAGAGGGAGCGAGCCATCAGGCTGTAATACTATAGAGGGAGCGAGCCATCAGGCTGTAATACTAAAGTGGGAGCCACCACCTGGTTGTAATACTATAGAGGGAGCCACCACCAGGCTGTAATACTATGGAGCGAGCCACCACCAGGCTGTAATAATATAGAGCGAGCCACCAGCCTGTAATACTATAGAAGGAGCCACCAGGCTGTAATACCATAGAAGGAGCCATCAGGCTGTAATACTATAGAGGGAGCTACCACCAGGCTGTATTACTATAGAGGGAGCAACCACCACACTGTAATACTATGGAGGGAGCCACCAGGCTGTAATACTATGGAGGGAGCCACCAGACTGTAATACTGTAGAGGGAGCCACCACCAGGCTGTAATACTATAGAGGGAGCAAGCCACCAGACTGTAATATTGTAGAGGGAGCCACCACCAGGCTGTAATACTATAGAGTGAGCAATCCACCAGACTGTAATATTGTAGAGGGAGCCACCCACCAGACTGTAATATTGTAGAGGGAGCCACCACCAGGCTGTAATACTATAGATCGAGCCACCACCAGACTGTAATACTATGGAGGGAGCCACCAGACTGTAATACTGTAAAGGGAGCCACTGCCGGGCTTTAATACTATAGAGGGAGTCACTGCCAGGCTGTAATACCATAGAGGGAGCCACCGCCAGGCTGTAATACTATAGAGGGAGCCACCACCAGGCTGTAATACCATAGAGGGAGCCATCACCAGGCTGTAATACTATACAGGGAGCCACCACCAGGCTGCAATACCATAGAGGGAGCCACCACCAGGCTGTAATACCATAGAGGGAGCCATCACCAGGCTGTAATACCATAGAGGGAGCCACCAGACTGTAATACTATAGAGGGAGCCACCACCAGGCTGTAATACCATAGAGGGAGCCATCACCAGGCTGTAATACTATAGAGGGAGTCACTGCCAGGCTGTAATATCATAGAGGGAGCCACCACCAGGCTGTAATACCACAGAGGGAGCAAGCCATCACCAGGCTGTAATACTATAGAGGGAGCCACCAGACTGCTATACTGTAGAGGGAGCCACCAGGCTGTAATACTATAGAGGGAGCCACCACCAGGCTGTAATACCACAGAGGGAGCAAGCCATCACCAGGCTGTAATACTATAGAGGGAGCCACCAGGCTGTAATACTATAGAGGGAGCCACCAGGCTGTAATACTGTAGAGGGAGCCACCAGGCTGTAATACTATAGAGGGAGCCACCAGACTGTTATACTGTAGAGGGAGCCACCAGGCTGTAATACTATAGAGGGAGCCACCAGGCTGTAATACCATAGAGGGAGCGAGCCACCAGGCTGTAATACTATAGAGGGAGCCACCAGGCTGTAATACTGTAGAGGGAGCCACCAGGCTGTAATACTATAGAGGGAGCCACCAGGCTGTAATACTATAGAGGGAGCCACCAGGCTGTAATACTGTAGAGGGAGCCACCAGGCTGTAATACTATAGAGGGAGCCACCAGGCTGTATACTATAGAGGGAGCCACCAGACTGTTATACTGTAGAGGGAGCCACCAGGCTGTATACTATAGAGGGAGCCACCAGGCTGTAATACTATAGAGGGAGCCACCAGGCTGTAATACTATAGAGGGAGCCACCAGGCTGTAATACTATAGAGGGAGCGATCATTAGATCCTTGGATCAGAACAACTGAAGTATCAAATGAACAGTTATTAAGGTCCAATATAAATGAATATAAATAGTGGTCAGGCTTTGCCTTATTTCATGATATTTGCTCATTTTATATTGTATTCAATATTTTAGGATCATTAGCTACAGAAATGTTATTATAAAGTATTTCGTATAATGAAATAAACTTTCAGACATTTATTACCGCCTTATTGTGACACTAACACGATTATCGAGAATGTACGATCTAGAAGGCTCATAGTGAGATATTCTCAATCATTTCCCAGGATTTTTTTCAACAATTTGATATTTTTCTAATTGCTGATATATTTCGGATGGACATGTAGAGGAAGATAAATGAGGCAGCCTAATTCCTAATGATATTGTGTGTAATGTGATATTGTTCATAATGTGATATTAAATATGTGGTTCTATTATCAGTGGAAGAACACATTTTTGGAGCATAGCTGCTGCATACACGCGCCCACTGAGACAAATAAAATTGCCATTATGTAGCCGTTAATCTCATGTGAGGCACTGCTTTCACCGAAATAAAGATTTATTAACTAATACTAGGAGAAATTCTAGACCAGCTCTGAGAACTGATGAATTCCAATTAAATGCTCCTATTAACCCTTTCATCGCTGGAGTACGATCAAACGGTTGAAGGCGGAATTATTAAACCCTGAAACATATTTAATGATTAGAGTTTCTCCACTCTATATTTGGCAAACAAACACCAGTTACATATTACAATTTTCCTGATTTATACCACTTGCATTTCCTATTGAGATAGTAAAAGACATGTCTTATAGCAGCAACTGTGCATGCACCGCGCATCATGGTGTGGAAATGTTCTTACTGACCTCTCTGTTGGGTCTGTGCACAGATAATAAATCAGTGGAGGGGAAAGTACTCAAAGCTATGATTAGGAATATCCCAGTATTTTGATTTTGATATTGAGGACCTTTCATGTCAGAACATCGCTGGGACATACAATCCCTGCCTGCCACAGAGATAAGTTGGGAAAGGACCTGGGGAGAGAGATACAAAATGTCGCTGTCCTTCCAGCTTCATTTCTAGCATACTAGTATCCAGATAGGGACTGAATAAAGAGCAGCAGACACAAATAGCAGCTGAGTAATTCTCACCAGTGTCACCGTGTGAATGTCCTGGGGCTGCCCTAAGATTAAAGAAATCCTGTTTCTAACCCCAGCCTAGCTTTAAAAAAAAGTTCAACATAATACAGAACACGATAGATACATATGTCATAAAATGTCATAATATTCTGGAGATACTTTAATAAAGTCCACAGTTATGTAATTTCCCCCTAATATTGACCTCTAATTTCTGTATCCTTTATATTACTCTACAACAATATATCCACTTAAAATATTATTTCCTTTGACAAACAACAAATAATATAACCAGCAAAATGTGTTTTTCAAGGCATATGGTTATCAATAATCAATACATTAAATTACAAACAAGAGATAAATGACAAGTGAAGTAAACATTTTTGACATCATAGCTAAGTTTTCAATGTGTCTACTCTAGCCAACAATTCTCCACAATTTCATCCACTGATCCCCGTTTACCTCCTACTGGTAATTTTGGAAGTCTGCACTCCAAAAAAGGCCAGTAGATTACTAAAAAATGTCCATAATTAATGTCATTGGCATACCTACCACAGTAGCTGGGGTTGCTGCTCCGACGGGGCCCCTCACTCTAGAAAGCCCAGCCGCAGCCGCGACCCCTGCGACTTTGGGCCGCTTGGATACCTTCTGGGCTGGTGCACAGCTGCACAGATCCGTGTCCATGGAACGCGGGCGTATGGCAGGAGGGGAGCGCTACGCTGCTTTCCAGTTTCTGCAGCTCTGAGGAAGCAGCTTCGGGGTCTGTTTCAAAAGTTTTGTCCCATTATTGGGGAACCAGGTCAGGCTTTTCTTGGCTTTTCTTGGTCTTAATAAATACTAAAGTGTAAAAATCCAACCGGTCAAAGTTTATTCCAGTGGTTGCTAAGTTTAGTTTCCGAGTCGTTTGTACTCTATTATTTTCTATGATGTTTCTGGCGTGTCAAGGATCAATCATAAATTTAGCCATTAAATATAACAAATATTTTTAAAAAGGCAATTGGAGGAGAACACTCGGAATATGCAATTCTCAGCAGTGGTGCTGCCGTAAACACCAAAAATACAGTTTTACTTTTTATAAGGATATTTAAAATCACCTATATCGGCAAACATACATAGGAATTCAGTTCCACCATATAGACATATGGTGTTAGGCCCAGCACTACATCACTGTACCCCAATATTGGTGGGTCCCACACTAACATTCCCTTGCTAAAATAGTGTGGGACCCACCAATATTTAATTCCCATTCCCACAGAGAATTTAATTCCCATTAAAAAATGAAAGGGCTCTTTATATTCATTTCTGAAGACATTTAAAAAATAGAAATGTTTGGAAAAACTGAGAAGGAAAAAAAAAGCATGAGCAGAGTACTGTTACAATTTGAAAGTCATTTTGTAACATAGCAGACATAAAATGCAATGTAGAAAATAGACAAAAAGAAAAACAGCGCTAACTCCAAGGGCTGCAATACCTATAACTTGCATACCCTGACAATCCGAGCTAATCTGGGAAAATGCAAAAAAGAGAAAACAGGTTGAGCCAAATACTAATGTGGGTACAAATAAACAATAATATCTAGTGTATATTAAGACGTATTGAAAGTTGGTGTGTATTTACGATTGGTTTGTAAATTATACATTATAGTCCCAAAATAAGTCTGGTATCCTTACAGATTCAGGTGTTGTTGTATGTAAAAACAATAAACACATAGGGGGAACCAATAGTTTGATATTGCACAACCACAGGAAACATGAAAACAATAATAAGAGATATGCTCACTGTAATGGAGCTATCTTATAGCTCTCATATAATGGCTTGTAGCAATGTGATCCTTGCCAAGGATATAGAGTGGAAGAGCACTCAGATCCCTATCAGGAGCGAAGATACAGTAGGTGTCAGCTTCTGTTATGGACGTCTCACATATACAGAATATGGAATATTTACAAACACAGAGAGGCACCAATAGTGTAAATCACACTAAACACCACATTAAGTTGTACAGAAATGATAATGCACTCACAAAACAAGAGCCTTCAATCAGCTCTTAGAAACGGCTTTGAGCTGTACAAAACCCACTCACTGATATATCTGTAGTCAATTCTCTTCGTCAGTGTGGTAGACATATAGCGTGGAGAAAAAATAAGGAAAATATAGTGCTCTCTGTTTATAGTAATAACCACTTTGCACAATTAAAAAGAAATGTACTTACCTTTTTAAGAGCAGCATATGCTCTATGAAATCAGCATGGGTGGCATAGTCCCCACCAAGGATATAAGAACAAATGCAGCAGTGCCAATAGAAATATTATGGATTGGAAAGATATCAGTATGAATGCAGGACAAAAATAAAATAAAAATAAGTTTGGATGGTAAAAACAACTTTTATTGTAATTTACCAAACAGTAAGTAAAACATTGAAGGCAAAGAAACAGCCCCTGTATAAAATCACAACGTGTTTCGCGAACAGGCCTTTTCAAGTTAAAAACATGCAAAAGCCTGTTGGCGAAACGCGTTGTGATTTTATAAAAGCGCTTTTTTTCTGCTTTTACTTAATTTATTTATTTATTTTTACCCATATAGTATTTGGCGCAACCTGTTATTGTTTATTTGTACCCATATTAGTATTTGGTGCAACCTGTTTTCTCTTTTTAGCTTAAAGTGCAAAAAAGTGTATAAAAGTGTTATGCTTTAAAGGCATACTATAGGCACCAAAACAACTTTACAAGAAAAAGGTGCTCTGTGCAATTAGGCGCTTAACAATAATATATAGATAGAACAGCAGCTCAAACACGCATGCAGGTATCCCAATCCTACACAAACACAATGTGAAAGAAAAAAGTGAACTTAGTGGATCGTACTACCACCAAAAGATCACTCAGTGGAGCGCTTAATATCAAATTCTTACCCCTATTGGAATAACGTATATATCACTTTAAGGGGCAGACAGCATAATAAAATCTACAACAAGAAAATACACATCATGGTGCAGTATGCTTGTAAGGTGTGAATGGAGTGGAAGAAGATGTATGTCCAACTCACATGGTAAAGAGCCTGGAGATTGGCTCAAAACACAACAGCTGAGGTATATTTGGTAATACCAGACCTTCTCCAGATATACAGCTCACAACCTGGAATAGAGCCAATTGTACTAGGCTCTATGTATAAGCGTATGGTGCCTTTAAGGGAGGCACTACCCTTCTTTAGAAAATGCAGGAAGCAGTTGAAGATCCACTACCAGATGTATAAGGTAAAAGTAACAATTTATTAAAAAAAAAAAACAATTAAGCAAAGTAAAACTGTATATACAGATACCAAAAAGTAAAAGTCTCTGGGGTGGTCTTCCTTGGAGTTCCGAGACGCGTTTTCGCCGTGGGGCTTTTAGACTCTAAAAGTTAGCTGGGCATCATGGGAAATGTAGTCCAGAAACAATGTATGGTGTCAAGGTTGGCCATCACCGGCCTATGCGTTCCTAGGTTTCCATGGAAGCAAGAGGACGAAGCATTCTCCTTGCTCTGGTGGGGGCATCATGTACCGTAAAATATCCAAATTTGGAGTGAATCTTCATCTACATAATTTATAACTATGTATACTGTAGTATTTCATTAACGGATACAATAAAATATGTCCCTGAGCATTTTTATTGGGAGAAGTTCATTTTGCTTTAAGAGGAATCAGACCCACTTATAAAATCCATGCAATATAGTGCTACTAGCAGCATTCTTTAAAAGCTATTTGGCAGCAATCGGTAAGAAGCAGTAAATCAATGGCATTCAGCCCCATATTGTATTCCTTCGGGAATCTGCAGAGATTTTCAAAGTGTTTCAATGTCTCACCAGTGTGCAAGTACCATTCTTCTACGGACTTTATTTTCCAAAGAGTGAGTAAACTGCCAACTTGCGAAATCTAGGCCGAAAATAAAAATATTTAGAAAAAAAATCTCTAGCTAATTTTGACTGCAATATGCAAGCTGGTTCTCGACACAACTGAGAAAAGAAGAAATTGATGACTAAAAATTAAAGCTTCTAATTCCAACAGCAATGCTCTCACTGAAAACAACTTTTCACAATCAATCTGTTACTTGACTTAAATCCGATATTTATTACTCCGGTCTTCAGTTCGGTCTATCGGTTGGTGTGAGCTATTAATTGGATCCAGACAGGCACAAAAAAGATATTCCTCATCATGATAAACAACTTCCA
Organism: Pelobates cultripes; assembly: GCA_933207985.1. Lineage (NCBI taxonomy): Eukaryota > Metazoa > Chordata > Amphibia > Anura > Pelobatidae > Pelobates > Pelobates cultripes. The sequence continues at coordinate 315,117,417 of OW240915.1, forward strand.
GAGAGACCCTGAAGCAGATTATTGACCTAGAGAGACTCCAGCCATGAAGCAAATGATTGGCCCAGAGAGAAATCAGCCATAAAGCTCATTATTGACCCAAAGGGACACCAGCCTTTTTCCATATGGGTTTTGTTTGGGGTGGTCAAGAGAGACAGCACCCATGCATCTATTGATTGACTGGCCCAGAAATACCCAGATCGTCCTATCCGTTTTCTTTAAAGGTAAATATATCGAGTACATGCTATATTATGGTGCGATGTCTTATTTTATTAAATATCTAATATCCAAATTTGATAGATGGAATTTTTCCGATTTTTAATTCCTCTAAGTGTCTAATATAGGTTTGCTATAGCTTTAAATAATACTATATTGTATATGAACAAGAATTACGACTTTTACATATATATTTTTTTACATATGTTCTTCTTTTTCTATTATGTTATATTTTCACTTTGCACTAAATGGAACACATGAGTGCTCCTTCTACAACTTCATAATCATTTGATGGACTTCTACGCTTGTAAGTATGCCAGTGGAACGCAGACTTGCTGTCAGGTTCCAAAACTGACATGTACTACTTTTTCGTTTATTACAGCCCCTTTAATTTCACTTCCTTATTTTCACCTCTAGTGGCCTCCCTAGCCACTAATCTTTTCTCTCACCCTATCATCCTCATCTGTATTGAATAATGAGGAGGCTACATAAGTCTACACCCTGCACACAACAGGGCCTTGACATTGAAGTCAGTGTTCTGACATAGAACTTCTGATCCTGGCTCCTGAAAACAACCTGTATTTATCTGCATTATTTCAATCTGAAGAGACTTACCTTCTTGATCTACCATATTGAAGATCCTTAAAGGACCACTCTAGGCTCCCAGACCACTTCAGCTTAATGAAGTGGTCTGGGTGCCAGGTCCAGCTAGGATTAACCCATTCTTTTATAAACATAGCAGTTTCAAAGAAACTGCTATGTTTATGAATGGGTTAAGCCTTCCCCCAAAGCCTCTAGCGGCTGTCTCATTGACAGCGCTAGAGATTTGCGTGCTTCTCACTGTGATTTTCACGGTGAGAGCCGCTCCAGCATCAGGAAAGCATTGTGAATGCTTTCTATGCGACCGACTGAATCGCGCAGCTCTTGGCATTCAGCCGTGAGGAAAAACGGGAGGAGAGCTCCCCGTGGCGCTGGAAAAAGGTAAGTTTTTACCCCTTTCCCCCTTCCAGAGCCGGGCGGGAGGGGGTCCCTGAGGGTGGGGGCACCCTCAGGGCACTATAGTGCCAGGAAAATGAGTATGTTTTCCTGGCACTATAGTGGTCCTTTAACTGCTTCAACTGCTGCAACACTGCATGATCCTGTAAGCAACATGTATTACTTTATACTGGACTCTACTTACCTGTCTCAACTACTGAAACTCTGCATAATCCTGTAAGCAACCTGAACTATATTATACTGAAACTATTTACCAGCTTTAGCTATTTCAACCCTGTATCATCCTGAACCTGACTGCAGTTTGACATGCCACAAACTACTAATCTCCTTGGAATCACTTCAAACCTACTTGTATATAAAAGACTTTAATTCATTTACTTTCAAGATATCCCATTTGTGGCATTTTGCCTTTATTCTGTTTTTCTTACAAAGTATGATGTTTTTAGCAGATTGCCTTAATCCTTACTTCAAATAAATTGTTATGTCTAAAAAGACAAATAAAGTTTCAACCAATAACTCAGGCAATCATCTCCTCTCTGACCTGCTCAGGAACATGACACTTGCGTTCCACAGAGAGAGAGGAAGTAAGAACATCAACTGGAATGCATGCGGCGTTCCACCGGATCACGTGACTGGCCAACGGACGGAACGTGCGTTTCAGAAGATAGAACGAGCATTCCACAGACCACACTTCCGTAAACACAGATGCCGATGATTTCGCAATCAAGATGGTTTAAAGACAGAACCTTCGGTCATACAGAGGAGGCCAGATTATGGCAAAACGCGTTTTGGACTGATAACTACATTGCCTTTTAAGTATTTTGATCATTTGATCAGATTTTGCTTTATTTTATATGTATTAATAAATCTACTTATATACGTATATACTTAAATATCCTGCCTTTCCCTGCTGACAACTATTGGGGTTTCAAACACACGGAAGAGGGTTGTGGATCTCCCTTAAGGATCCAAAGGTGCTACACACTAGAGCAAGGTGACCTATTGGCTCTCTCTTTTTGAGTTGGAAATTTCTCATCTACACTTTCCTTATATTGCCTATACCATCTGCACTATCGTTTTGTTTTGCTTCTTTACAGATTTATGTATATTGTTGCATCATCTGTACACATCTCCTCTATTATTATTCAGGTATATCAGAGCCCCACTTATATATTTTTGGGTGTGTTTGCTTTTGTTGTGGGGGTTAACGGGATCCCTCAAATAAGTGTTGAGCCAACCCTATCCATTGTATTGTTTTGCACCCCCTCTTTGCACTGGAATTATTGTGGACTATGCTTTATTTTGTCCATGGAGATACTAGCCATTAAACGTCTTATCATTCCCAAAAGGCACCAGACATGAATCTCCATATTGCCTGAACTTTTACTGAGATCCAGGTTATAATTGCCATCACAGGAGTAACCATAGGTGGTGAAGGGCCAGGAGATATCATCTATCGAGCTCTGTTTTTGGGGATATCATTATTTAGAACCATCATCTAGATCAGGGGTGCCCAAAAGGTAGATTCCCCAGATGCCGTAGAACTACAACTCCCATGATGCTTTGCATGTTTTTAGGATGATTTTATAATGACAAGGCATCGTGGAAGTTGTAGTTTTAAAACATCTAACTTGTGGGCACACCTGATCTAGAACTGATCAGTGGTATTGGTAGGCTTTGTCTAAACCAAAATGATACTAACATACTGAATCAGGGTGAAGGTGGTATAGTAGTCAATGGGATACGCCATGAGTCCATGTATGTGTATATGAATTTGTGTATATATGGATGTGAGTCTGTGTTTATAAATGTGAGTGTGTTTGTATACGCGTGACTATGTATGTGTATATAAATGTGTGTAATGTCCCTAACAAAAGGATTTTAGGAGCAGTGCACACACGAGAAAACCTACAGTCCGAATGCTAGTTAATCTATGTAAGCCAGTGGGTATAGAATTAAGTTACAGAGATGCTAGTCCCTAAGCAATTTAATATATTTCACTTTTTATTATCATTTTTTTTTAATATAATTGTTTTTTTTTTAAGTACAATGAAGATGTTACCAAGAGCAGGGAAAAGAATGGAAGAGATTACCTAAAAAGTCTGAAAGCAAAAGGGCATGTGAAGAATAGAATATAACGAAAGCCCCGGCCACAGAGTGAAGGAAGCAAGGTAGAACTTAACTTTTATTAATGGATATTCTAAAACGGAAAGAAAAGAGAATTCTATATTTTGTAATAGAATACAGCAAAATCGTTTGATCCTTAAACCATCTACAAATTAGTATGATCTAATAGTGGAACAAAGCATGAGATTTAATGTCAATTAAAAGAACTGCCAAAGGACCTATGAATAGGAAAGTATTGCAAATGTGAAAAACAAATAAGGCTAAGATGAACTGGAAACGAAAGTATTTACAGATGTGAAATTCAGGAATGGAAGCAGAGGTATCATCAGGTGTGGATAAGGACGAAAAAAAATACAAAATGATAAATGTAAAACAAAAAATGGAAATAAAGTATGTACATAGGTGGACAACTCTCGCTGTTGTTATTTGGTGAGACAGAGCCCCTATTTATAAACACGGTAACGCTTTGTCCTGAAGCTGTAATAGTTTTGCCTAACCAATTAGTTCTGACTTTAGGTACAGGATATTTAACAGTGTATCTCAATCTAAGGCTGTGCTTCTATAACTGAAGTGCTCTGTGATCCCCGAGTAAATTAGTAACTGCTAAACAATATTGCAAACCGTCTGACTCTATCAAAGGCAAGGGGAGCCTTAACTAAATGGTGCACCGTTTGAAGCCTGTGTCCCTAAGCCAGCTTCATTGGTGATGCGAGTGTCCAATCTCTGTCCTGCATCAATTGATTGACAGTGTATATAGCCAGCCAGAGCCTTAAGTGGGCTGGATAGCTGAGGAGTTTGCTGATTGGTGTACATTTCGTACTGTGTTGCGTTACAGCTGTAAGTTTAACGGACTAGCAACAGGTGGGAAGAGTTAATCTGAGTCCAAAGTTGTAAATCTATTGGAAGAGTCCAATTCTAAATCATCTATTAGGTAATACCGACCTAGTGTTTGGTACCCCCACTGGGGCCAATACAAGATAGGTATTAATTAGATACTGTCACTAACAATAATAGTGATAGTAATATATTATCCAATATTAACAGAATTAAAAATATTCTTAATAATTGTGCCTTAAAAGCACACCTGCATTTAAAAAGCCAACACTACACACCAACACACACCTACATTCAAATACAAACACACATACACCACTGCATTCTATTGGCAACAGTACATACAAATACACCCTTACAGGCACACACATCCTCTATACAAAAACATGCTTACATTCAAACGCACAAACACCGCTCACAAATACAACCCTGCAAGGATAGGCAAATAGTAGATCCCCAGCTGGAATAGCATCGTTGGGGTTCTATGACAGATGGGGATATTTTCACCACTCTTGCGTTTGAAGGGGCCCAAAAATGTTTCTTGCACCAGGACGCTCTCTACATTAGCCCCGCCACAAACAGTAAACATAAGAAAGAGGGATTCCCTCAGCTGAAGTTACTGGCGACAAGATTAGGTTACACAGTACAGAGCACACTATGACCCAGTGATCGGCACTGGGCAGCATGTAAGAGTCCATAATGAATTGTTTTCAGTATGAGATCTGCAGGGTGAACTGATCAGGGTCTTTGCAGATCCTGTGAGTATCCATCTATCAGAGTGAATCTCCAGTGACATTATTAGTGAAGTCCCAGGTAATGTGGCTCAACACAGTCCGTCAGCCACAGTAATTTATAGGGGTGCATGCATTGCTCATTATGAGAGGAGGAAATAGTTGTTGCCACGTGATACTGTTACCCAGATATGTGGTTTCCTTGAATCATTTATTTTGAAAATGATTGCTTGAACGAACTTTGTTGGAACCAAAACACCAAATGTACAAAATCTGGTCTTCGATTAATTAATCAGTTTGGACAAACTGCAATTTTATTATTTGCTGTTCCAAAGTCTACTAACAATGACTCTTCTGGAGAAGTATTTAAACCAATTCTTTACTAATAAAAGCACACACTCCTGCGTTGAGCGGAGGGATTTCCAATGAAGCACAATAGCAGTGAAATAACAAAACCACACCAAGTAACGTTATCATTTATCTTTATCGAGAAAAATAATGTAAATATAACGAGTCTTATTTTACCATCAATACGATAGATTTTTCTCTGCACGTACCTTTGGAAAAAAAATGACAGTTTAATGGAGTTATTCATCTTTATTAGATGGTTCAATATAAGTAACTTTAAAATATTGACTGTCCTTGCTCATACATTAAGCGGTTTGCGAAACATATACAGCTATTACCATCTTGGTTTCAAGAATATAAAATATATCAAAACAAATTTGTGAATATCCGATTGATTAGTGTTTTACATTTGATGTGTACCCAAATGATAGTGTTTTACATTTGAAGAGCCGCCTTACCGGCGAAACGCGCGTCGGGGCTCAGCTGGAGCGTGCACTCCTAGCTTAAATTTATATCTCTTTGACTCCTATCCTATCTATATACTTACCTCAGATTTGCCGTTATGATTTCTTTCCGCAAGGTTTTTAGCTAGTCAAGATTATTTAAGCTATGCTAGGGTTAAGTCCAGTTAGTGCATTTTAGTTATTTACTTTTGGCTATCCAGAGCTTAGCTTATCATTAGGTGCCCTTGAAGGCACAGTTGTAGGGTTATTGCAACTAACGGTTAGAAATTGGCATCTATACATGCAAGATTTTCAGCATCAGCTCAGATATCATATTCAATTCTTATATAGATCGGGGCTTCACTGCATTATCTTTAGTGATCAGCACAAGTGATTTTTCTCTTGTTAACCCTAAAACCCTAAGCTTGGACACCCTATGCTTATACCACTGTTCATTTTCTTATACTAAATGCACTATTTTTCTTTACTGATATGTAACAAGAGGCTTAGAGACAGGAGTTCACCACAAGTTCAGATTCACAGAACTGGACATTTAGGTGACATCCCCTTTCTCCCTCTCTGTTCTAGTTCTTGTAACTCAAGAGATTCTCACCCTGTCCAAATTGTTACAATTACAGTTGCAAGAAAAAGTATGTGAACCCCTTGGAATGATATGGATTTCTGCACAAATTGGTCATAAAATGTGATCTGATCATCATCTAAGTCACAACAATAGACAATCACAGTCTGCTTAAACTAATAACACACAAAGAATGAAATGTTGCCATGTTTTTATCGAACACACCATGTAAACATTCACAGTGCAGGTGGAAAAAGTATGTGAGTATGTGATTGTCTATTGTTGTGACTTAGATGATGATCAGATCACATTTTATGACCAATTTGTGCAGAAATCCATATCATTCCAAAGGGTTCACATACTTTTTCTTGCAACTGTATATTACATACTTTCAGATAGTTACCTCATTTGGATACTGATCTTATACACAAGTATCTATTTGCCTTCCCATCTTTGTGAAAGGTATCTATCACTTAGCACTAGTCTGTACATACTTATCCCCTGTATATATCTTCCCCTGTATCCCTGACTTTTAAGGTTACTAAACCTTTTTTTAATTATATCTATTAAATGTTAGATTGTATTGTTTAGTTTATTTAGGATCCCAATGTATTAGGACAGATTTTGTTTTCTCATTTCTTACATTTAAGTTTTGTGAATGGTTACCCCCTCCAATCTGTCCTACAGTAACTTCCTTAACAGCTACTTCTCTTTCTTTGTGAATCATATATATCATATACAAATTTTACAAAACAATGGTTTCAATCCATGTCCTAAATCTACTGCCCTGTACATCTGATCACTGCCCAGACTGTACAAAGAGAAGGGCAGAGAAAGTGTTAGAAATAATGTAGAGCAGGCCCAGGTGGAACAAAGGTGGTCAAACAGTAAATCCCCCATCTGTTGTACAAGTCTCAGAATGTTCTGCCAGTTCTGTATCTACCATGTGGCCATCCTTGCAGAGTTGTGTTTGTATTTGAATGTAAGCATATTTTGTACAAAGTATGTTTGTATATATTTGTGCGTAGTGTTGGCCTTTGAATGCAATTCTGCCTTTATATGTACTGTTGCTATTTGAGAGCAACGGTGTACTTGTGTGTAGTGTTTGTTTTTATGTCAAGCTGGCGTTTGTTCACTGGGATGTATGCCTATACACTGTCCTGCACAAACACACTGAATCACACACAGATACATACATATATACTGACACATATACACACAGACACACATACCCATATTCACCCTGAAACATACACAGATATACACACTGACTCCTACACACAGATATACACACTGACTCATAGACACAGATATACACACTAACACATACACACAGATATACACACTAACACATACACACAGATATAGACACTGACGCATAGACACAGATATACACACTGACTCATACACACTGACTCATACACACTGACTCATACACACAGATATACACACTAACTCATAGACACAAATATACACACTAGGGATCGACCGATTATCGGTTTTACCGATATTATTGGCCGATATTCGGTATTTTCATCAATATCGGTATCGGCCAATATAGATACCGATATTGCCGATAATATATGCCATGACCGCCGGGCTTGTAATCACCTCGGGGGGCGGCAGCAAGCTGTTACTTACCTCCCAGCAGCTCTCTTCATCTCTCTGTCTAAATCTTGCGAGTCCCGCGGCCGCAGAGTGTTGCCACGGGTTACCATGGCAACGCTCCGCGCAGTATGCAGACCGCGAGATTTACACAGAGAGATGAAGGGAGCTGCTGGGAGGTAAGTATCAGCTTGCTGCCGGCCCCCCCACTGCTCAGTACACGCCACTGGACCACCAGGGAATGTCCTAGCCCCCCTCCCTGACCAGGTAACAAGCAGGGAGGGGGGAATAAAAATAAATAAATAATAAAACATATAAATATTAAAATTGAAATAAAAAATGCCCCCCCTCCCGCCCATTTTACACAAATTACATCCCTTCACAAACACACACACACACTGCATTATATACACACACTACACAAACACACACACACACACTCTGTATTATATACACACACTACACAAACACACACACACACACTGCATTATATACACACACTACACAAACACACACTGCATTATATACACACAAACACACACACACTGCATTATATACTCACACACTACACAAACACACACACACACATACACTCTGCATTATATACACACACTACATTATATACACACACTACATTATATACACACTACACAAACACACACACACACTCTGCATTATATACACACACTACACACACACACATTGCATTATATACACACACTACACAAACACACTGCATTATATACACACACTACACAAACACACACACACAGCATTATGTACACACACTACACAAACACACACACATACTGCATTATATACACACTACACAAACACACACACTGCATTATGTACACACACTACACAAACACACACACACATACTGCATTATATACACACACTACACAA